>JARUHQ010000017.1:8400000-9000000 GCA_029955515.1 Chrysomela aeneicollis
GGGGTTAACGTGATGATCCAATTGTTACATGAAATGCTTCTAGGATTTGGATTTTCGCAAAACAAGCCCCGACTATATTGAAGCTAAATTGTGATGAGGAATATATTTTTGTGGCCCCTACCAACGGAACATCTTGAGAAGCCCCTTCGTCGCCAATTTCAGAGTTCATTGACAACCCCTTCACCCTTTCGGAACCCCACCAACAGGGAACCCGACCAGTCTTCGGAAGGCACCCAGGAGTGGAGGAAGTTCGTCGGATCGATCCGAAGAAAGGTCCAGAGACATGTCTCGGGCACATCGGAGCCTCTGCCGGCCCCTTCGCAATCCAAAAACGAACCCCTCTCTCGAAAAAATTCCCTAACGCAGCCACGCTTCGAGATGTTCAAGCGCGAAAAGAGCTGCGACAAGGGGCTGGTGAAGCAGAAGTCCGTAGGCCCGGAGGGCACGTCCCAGAAGACGGACCTGTTCAAGGCGCTGAGCTTCAAGGACAAGACGAAGAGTGTGTCGGTGAAGACCGCGGATGGTTCGGGGTCGGACAACAAAAAGGGTGACAAGCGCGGTAGTGACAGAAACAATAAGCCTGGTAATAGTCTTAGTAGGTGTAGGAGTAACGCTGGTAGAGGAGGAGGTGGCAAGGAGGGGATGAAGCATGACGATTTCCTGATGGCGACAATGAGGATTTTCTTGGTAGTCTCACCGCCTGCTGGAAGAATGCAGGTACAGTAATACCCTTCGATCATAAAACAGTCTAGATGTATAACGCACAATCCTTGCCAAAGTAGTTGTTTGAAGCCAACATCTGAATCAGTTACTAGGGTTAACCTTCAGATCATTACGCTAGATCCGGCATCATATAGTATTTGTTTGGTATCAGGAGGGGTCTGCAAGAAAGTAGGTACTACATGATCACGTGGGACATTTGTATGGTCAATAACTAAAACGACCAATCAATGGCTTAGTACGTTAACCCCCCCCCGAACCAACCAAACAAATAATCTAGATACCGTATCTAGCGTAAGCATGCATGATCTAGGGGTTAACCGTTAATCTCATAGATCTTATTGCTTACGCTAGATCCGGCATCCTGTAGTAATTTTTTGGTCTAGATGGGTCTGCAAGAAAGTAGGTACTATGTTCACGTCAACAACTAAAATGACCAATCAATGTCTTAGTACTTTCATCCCCCGGACCTACAAAACAAATAACCTGGATCCTAGACCCGGTCTAGTGTAAGCAATAAGATCTATGGTTAACCTCATTCTAAAACAATGATAGAAACAACAGAGTTTCCCAGTACCATTGTCTTGCTATCTTGGAAGGGTCTGGATTTATATGAATTATCATATCCATTCTCAAAACAATCTCAACTCAAAGTTACTCGAATGATAATAGATTCACTGTCAAACTATATTGTTTATTTTCTGGTAATATAAAGTTTCCAAGTTTTTAACTTGACAAATATAACATCAAACATGTTGTTATAACCTTTCAATTCCACTAAATATAGGCTTATCTACTACTCTGAGCATTTTCTTACCACATGTGCCAACCATTTCATCACTCGTAATAACATGATACGATAGAAATTCATAGTTTTTCATATATCCACTAACTTTTCATCTCGGAGAAATCCGATAATGTTTTCAAATTACCACAAATTGTTATGCATATTAGGATGGGAAAATAATGTTCATACAACGAATGATACGACACTGAGTAACTCACGGGCGAAATGTTGTGTTCTGGTCACCACTTCTAAATTGTATTTCACACATATCAGAGCACTTCACCATCCTTCAAATTCGAGTTGAGCAGAATAAACTGAATTTTTAAGTAGAATCTTATTCAAATTTTCACACATAACTGGAAATATGCAGTTTAATATTTGATTTGAAAACGGGACGTTTTGCGCTGTCACTGTCAGCGTTCGGTCGGTTATCGGTTGAACGAAATTAGCTGTGTTTGCGCATTCACCAAAATTGCCGTAAATTACAGAAATACGTGCTATCTACAAACTACTTAAGGCACTGACGAAGATTGAATAAGAAGCTTTCGATGCACTTATCTGATTCACATGAGTACTTACTGAAGGATTTATATATATTTGGGAACTTTAAAAAATGTGTTCATGGGATGATATGAATTTCATATTGGCTTCAGACAATTTGGGGTGTTACTATTCTAATTGGTTTGTGGTTTGTTATTCGGATGTAATACCTACCCTATAAGTTGTATGTATTTGGGCATTCAAAGGGTAACCCAACAAGTATTCCAACCAACAAGTATTCCAATGTTGTATAGCACACCAGAACCGTCTGTATGTATGGCAGTTGAGTCTAGGAATATTAGTCGCATCCTGAACCTGCTTATTCTAAATTCATCATCTAACCTCTTCTTCACTATTGAACTTTTTAGTTATGGAGCTCTGAACATCACTAATAGATTAATTTGAAACATATTATGTAGGTACGTAGGGAATATTGGTTATTGCTCGGAGATTCCAGGTTCAAATCCTGGCCTCTAGCGGTACTGCTTTTGATGACACATAGGAAGCTAAGGTCCTCGTCTTCCTAACTCACACAAATCTCAAATTTACAAGGGTTACTCTCGAGGTTACTCTGCAACTTAGTTGAAGGTTAATAGTTGTTTATGTATCAAAGGCGAAAAATAGGCTTTTATGGACCGCAGCGTGTAAGTAATAGCCTCAGCGATAGCGAGGGCTATTAACACGCCTAGGTCCATAAAAGTAAGTTACGCCCGAGATACATACAATATTTCATGCACGACCAGTATATTTTATTGTAAATACCTCTTCACCTCTCAAGCGTGATAGGAATAAAACGGTTCTTAAATACCTATTAAACTCCTTTAAAATAATTTTTGATACACCCATGATGTTCCCCTCGAAAAAGTAAGAGTGTTTCTACTGTTTATCTATCTCTTATAATAAGGGAGTTATTTAGGGTTTACAATTTGCTCATGTTCCAGTCTGGTGGGTGAATGAATAGGCTAGTAGTAGCCATATTTGCTGTCAATACAGACAATAGTCATTACGAAATGCATTACAGTGACGAAGAAAGTGTGAATTGTACTCCACCAGATACCAGTAAAGCAGCTGAGGATGCGAATAATAAATAATTTATTGTCCGGCTGGCGGTGAAGTGCCCTTTTACGCCCGGTGGGCGGTAAAGATCTAGCACAACCGTGCGATAAAGTGCCATTTTACGCTCGTTCGTGCATAAACTGTTTTTTGCATAGGTTAGATCTAAGCTAGAATATGCATCTCTGTCTCCACATCATATCAATAGAAAAGGTTGGAACGAGTACATAGGAGATTTTTGACATTTCTTGTTTTCAAGGTATAGTTGGGGTTTACTCGTACATTGGATATCCCCAGACTTCGTGGAGAAGTAGTCGAATTCTTTTTTTTCTATAGATATTTACGTAGTCGGGGCTCATCGGAGTCTATTTATCCACCACAAGCAATCCCGGGCAGGTAGACCAGACGGACTCAGAATAGCAATCCTTTTATTGTCAGGAACCATGCCAGTCGATTCATTTTTTCTGTCGAGCATCGCAGTTGTGGAACTCATTACCTACAGTGGGGTATTTTCTGATCCCTACAATCTCCGAAGTTCGAGAGAAAATCCAATAACTGTGTATTCTCCCAACATTTTTCAATCGGCTTACACGATGTTATACACGCATTTTTATGCTGAACGATTATGTGGAAGAAAATTTCATGTAAGTATCATTTTTAGTTTTTGAATTATTGAAAAAAAAACTTGTAATTTTCGTTTCTGAGTTTTCCAGATAACACGAAGAGAACTAGACGTTTATAACTAGGACGTTCTCGAGGCCCTTTCAAACAAGGAATATAAATATATCATCGCATTGTTCAAGCTAGGCGTTCTTGATAATATCAGAGATACTGTAATTTCTATATACGTACACCTACCCGGTGCAGATATGTATCAGATTCTCAAGAACAAGTAGATCAAAAATGATATGAGATATCAAATATTAAGCTTTTTACTTTATCGAATGTTTGACAATCTATATCAAAAATTATATCAAAATTGACAATCTTGTTAAAAATAATCTTGAATTCACATGTTGTCATGGTTCTTCAACGAATACTAAATATTTTCTTGGATCTTCCAACAGATACAATGGTCGACTTTGGTTTTTATTATGGGCGTCATACTGGATTAATACATTTTTAAAAAGTCTGTTTTTTTATTAATACAATGATGAATCACACGATATGTTTGAATCTTACATGCTTATTTAATTAAGAAAAAATATTTTTTGCGGAGAGTGCTTCGGGAAGAATACAAACAATTTAGTTTCACAAACTGAATTCGATGTGTTTAGTGTGAATGGTGGAGTATTCGAGCATCTTCTTTGACTTTCATGGCTGTGAAAGTCGTCTCTGATTCAAAACTTTGGTTTTTATGTACTTAAGTGAGTTTTCACATTCGATTGCAAAATCAGAATTCGGTTTGTTTAATGTACCTCTATCATCAAGAATGCCTTGGAAAATGTGTTGACATGGTTAGATTCCTTTTAAAAAATGCATCGAAAATTTCCTACTCAAAAACGTCTCGTTCTTTTCGTTTTTCCTGAAAAAAATATAAACGAAAACTGCAAGTTTCCATTTTTTCTCGATTTTTTCCGATAATACAAACACTAATGATGAGACGAATTTTATTTCAGATAATTGTTCAGCATAAAAATGCGCAACTTTGCTCCAATTTGACCGTTTTAGTAACTGGGATCCCCATGGTTAAGCTCGAAAAATGTATATAGGATTTTTGTTCCTGTAGTATCAGACTCATATTTTTCTTTTCGGATTATTCGCGATAGAAAATAACTCGTAGCACTATCTCCTGGTAACAATTCGAATTTCTCGAAGTGGT
Source organism: Chrysomela aeneicollis (assembly GCA_029955515.1). NCBI lineage: Eukaryota > Metazoa > Arthropoda > Insecta > Coleoptera > Chrysomelidae > Chrysomela > Chrysomela aeneicollis. The sequence goes on from JARUHQ010000017.1 coordinate 8,404,923, forward strand.
ATCGTTTTTGTTTTGTTTTCATATTTTTGATATTTGTGTCATTGTGACATTACTTACATTTGTGTCTTTGCCACCAAAAAATAACTGAAACGAGAAAAACGATCATATTTCTCATGGATTTCACCAGAACAACTTTTGAAAAACTGCTGTAAGTACACCTTTTATATCTAAAGCGAACATGAGTTTGTCTGTGGGTTATCTCCCAGAGAGTTCAGTGGTTATCCTACTTCGAGTGGTTCACGAGTCACCGCTAGGTAGCGTAACGCTTAGCACCTATCGCGAAAATCAGGTAATTTCGAATGATTGCATGAATCTATCAATTCGAAGATGTCAACGTCAACTGTATTGACTGCAAACTATGATGGAAGTATCGAAGAATCAAGAAAAATATGGAGGACACGTGTAGCATTTTTAAATGCCACTGTATGCGTTCCTACTGTTTCCTTATCATCTCCTACTATTATGGGACGTCGTGTGATGATTGCAAGTTCCAAAGTCTGCTAAGTTTTATATGACCTCCCTGTATGAGAATAAACTATTCCACAACCAAAAATAAATAATATGAGGAACAGTCACCGCCACTTATATGCGATGTCTCTCACCCATAAATAGTATCGATAAGCCAGATACTTTTCTTGTATTTTTCATGTAACATATTTTTTGGTATATTCCTTGATATGATATACCGCGTGATTTTTCAAACATCAAGAATTGTTGAATCTTGCCGTGGTGTTGAGTCTACTCCTTCATTTTAGTATCCTCATCTCCACTTGGTGCACATTACCGCCATCTCACTTGGTACATGGTACATGATACTTTTGCTTTTTGCACGACTCGAGAATTTTCGAGACTGAATGCGAGAGGTAGGGAACACCGATCACGGAAGTCGAGGAGAAATCATTCCACCTATGAAGAAGTGAGGTGTTGATCACTCATGTAGCCGGCATCAAAAAACTTGCAGAGTTGCAATTTCACCAGTTTTCTGGATATAATAGTGAAGTGATAGCCGAACCCCCATATCCTAAGTTATATCTCCATGGTGATCCTGTCATTCATCTGGGTAGTAGAAAACCTCCTTCATCAGGGGGTTTTTCTGTCCACTCTCTAACTGGAGAAAAAACTAAAGTCGCCCGTCAACTACTGCTGGTGGAGCAACTGACATAACAACCGTCGCGGCAACTGACATAACAGCTTGTGCAACGACTGATGCAGCCACTGGTGCATCTGTATAAAACCGGAGCAGCTCCAGCCCCTATACCTCTAACAGCTATCTTGGTGTGGATGTGAAAGTTAGAACCCTGATCTTCGCTGGACGTAATACAGGCCAGAAATTTCATTAATAATTTCCATTTCTACATATATTATATATTGGGATTGGGACATAATAATTTATATTTAATTTCGTTATGGAAAATATCATACTTCAGGTATAACCATAATTTATTTATCTCGAGAATCTCGAATTATGTAAGGTGGCACATAGTACTATGTCAAACTAGCGGCTCATGTTTCAATTATGTATTGACATATAACTTCATTCGACTATCACTATTAATTAATCAACGGTAGGTAATATTTACCCTAAAGTAGATACTGAAGTTATGATTCCCCTCAATTCCTTATGACGTATGTCTAGGTATAATTTTCCATAATAAGTATTTTCTGTATGTAATGGTTATTTAGTTCATTTCATTAAATCAAGTCCCACTGGTATAAAAAACTAACTTATTTCACTTCTTCCCCCCAACTGAATATCAGAATCCTAGAATCTAGTGTACTGAGGTAATCTTATTTTTTTTTTTTTTGCGAGGGATTTGGCATTGAATAATCTTATTTATAAAAAGAATTGATAAGTGTCTGATTTCTTAGTTTGCAGCACAATAATTCAAATCAGGTTAATTCGCAAATTCCTAACTTAAACTAAGTGGCGCTCAAGAAAAACTTTCCAAATTATTGTCATCCTTTGAGTTCCTCAAAAATCTACTTCCCAAATGCTCTCCGGCGAAAAGCTCCGTGCACTTATGTAACATATCCATTGGGTTTTAATTTCAAACAAATGTTCAGATTATACGAGGACATATAAAAAAAAATCTTACACACGATGCACAATTGTACCAAAAAAAGCATTATTTTTTGACCTCATCTGCTTGCTCTAGACTAGGTTTATGATACTGAGTATACTCTGGCAACCCTGTAGAAACTTTGCGTGCCAGATCAACAGATATATTCAGCTTCGCGAGTATATTTTCTGGCAAGCGGGTCATAGATGATTTGTTGGGTTAATCACAGCTATTCATCAAGAATTACTGATCCGATCTGACTCGAAAGCGTTAGGTTAGGTATGAATTGATGATATATATCTCCCCTACGATATTTAATTGAGTTATTGCATGAGAGACGACATCCTTCGTGAGAACATATACTCGATTTTGTATTTATAGACTTCTCGTGCTGCGTGTCATCATAAAAGATGAATTCGTGTGTCAACTTTCAATGTCACAGGAATCATTTCACTCCCGCAAGAGTAAATACGTGGAGATGTTAGAGCGTTGTCGTTCAGAATATGGAAACTATAAAGCTAAATTTATAACCTCCACTGCCGTAGCTACAGTTGACGCTGCAGTTACTGTTCGTAGATGGAATGTGCTAAAAATAAACATCTGTTCATACATTTCGGAACGGAAACATCAACTGTAGCTACGGCAGCGGAGTTTATAAATTGGGCTTAAGGCTACAATATTGTGTATGCACTGAAAAATTTAATCTTTTTTTAAGCTTGCTGGGGACATCACTGAAGTATAACTATTATTTAATGATTCAGGTACAAAGTTTTCTTGAATTAAGAGATTGTTGAAATATTTTTCATTTGTCGCTTTGTGCTGCGATTAGGTTCATCACATTGAAACAAACAGATTTAATTGGAAGCAATTTTTTGGCATAATGTCACCACTGCATTATGCACCAACAAGCATTATGTTTTTTTTATTATTTTTGTCTTCGGAGGTGGTTGAAATCCTTTATGGACACTATATGGGTCTAATCCTCCATATAATAGTGTGGGAATCCCTGATATCAGTCAGGCGAGCAGGTTTACCCACTAAAAACTCCACCCCCTACGTAGGCTCGTCTGACCGAAGTCTCCGATGACACTTAGGCCTTATAGCCCATTGTTGCCAAGCTATTGTCATTGTACCCACTTCAGTATCTCCGTGCCTTGTACAAGTCCTTTACTGGATGTGAGTTGTATATTTCTGGTTCGCCTATTGGTTGCCCAAAAATCGTCTGCCTTCTGCGATCCAATGCCTCGCATTTGCATAATATATGTGATACTGTTTCTGGTTCCTTTCCGCATAGTCTGCAATTTGGGTCGTCCCATCCTGGTAAGGTGCTCCTTGACTGGCGCGTGGCCGGTCATGAGTCCTATGACAGTTTTTATCTGCTCTCTGTTGATGGTAAGCAGATCTGCAGTTCGTCTGTGGCATGGTTCCTTGATGTATTGTTTTCCATGTATATTCCCTGGAACGTTTTTCCAGTGATTCTCATGTTTTTCCCGAATCCAGTCTCGTACAGACGCTCGGGCTGTATGCTTTGGTACTCCTATAGAATCTGACCTGGATCTGGATCATTATCTGATCCTCTTATTGCAAGTTCGTCAGCTTTCTCATTGCCAGCAATCCCCTGATGCCCTGGCACCCAGGTAAGCTTGACGCTGTTCCGGTCTGCCAGCGTTTTCAGTTCTTTCTTGCAATCAAATACCAGTCTTGACATCACTTCCTTGCTTCTCAATGTCTTAAGTGCCGCTTGACTGTCTGACATTATTTGGTTCTGCTTATGTTTTATGGCTCTCCTGTTATTCTCCTTTACGCATCGGAGAATTCCATATCTCTGCTTGAAAAACGGAGGTGTGTTTTCCCAAGCAATATGTTGGATGTAGTTGAAACTTAACTGTCAACAGGGAGATTTCAACATGGGTAATCTAATGAACTTGATTTACAACTTCAAGGAAGAGACGAAAGGATTAACGGACATGTTTTCTGATGCAAAAGCATTCACCAGAGTTTTGGTGAGAATCAACCGTGACACCAAGCACTTATGTCATCTTTATTCAGAAGAAATATCTTCAAATTTGGTATAGTAGATAGTGAATGCAAATGATATCCTTTAAACCTCATTTTAATGATTTCAATATCATCGCGATAATGGTGCAGTTTGTTGAATCACCTATTATGGAAATTATCATCGTGTGATTTCATTCTTGTGATATACACCACTTTCAGGAAATGGAGGCCATTACGCTTAACGATGATTTAACTTCAAAATTTCACTGGTCTCAAGTGAGTCTCAAGTGAGTCTCTAATATGAAGGTTTTTGAGAACTAATATTGCAGTCGACTCACAGATGAAGATTAGGATAATTGTATTGGAATGGATGTGAGGAACTATACTATACTCACCGCCAGTATAAAAAATGTTGAAGAGTTCAAGTGTCAGCCTTCTTATTTAAATTGTATGTTCATGTACAGGGTGAACAAACGGCTGTCGGCCATATCTCAACAACAAATAGTGACACAACTTTGAAAAAAAAAATATCTCAAGAAAAGTGACCCCAAAAAAAAGATGGAAAATATGTTTAGGTTTCTAAATTAACCGCTTGGTGGCGTAACGGCTATGAGTAAAGAGAAAATTGAAATTTTCTCTGTATTTAGTATCAACAAGGTGTACTGAAAATATATGCAGTTTAATCCTTGATGAATTTTCACACTTTGGTCCCATGTCGAAAAATAAAGTGGTGGGGGAACGTCAAATCATGTTTTTTCTAAACGTCTGTATCTCTGGTTATCTTCAACAGAATTCAACAATCTTGGGCTCGTTGAAAAGGCCCCTTCCGGTTCTATCGACTGTGATTGTTATGGTTTCATATATTCATATCACCGTTGCCGCTAGAGGTCGTGATCTAGAGTATCAATAGATATCGTGATTTCAAACAAGAAAAAATTAATGTATGAATGTTATCTCACGATGAAATAGAGAAACTAATTCTCAACAGAACAACGACAACCGCAACGATCAAAGTTGGCAAAATGATTTAATTGCATTAAGCATTCAAAATAAACAATGTAACATAATCAACAATAAAAAAGGCACACAAATCACAACAAAAAAAACGACTAAGAACGTAATTAGAGGCCCCAGCAGTTGCATTTCTCATGCAATCGAAATAAATTGCCAACATATCAAATGCTTCTTCATTTGTGAGCATCATAATTTTCTGATTCAAAGATCTAAAGTAGAAAAGAATATGAATAATCGACACAATTGCAACAATACAAATACTTTTTGACATATAGAAGACATATTGTTGTAATTCCATGGATTGCTATTTTTGTCTTCATGCAATAAATCATTTTTCTAACTTTGATCGTTATTGAAAGATAGCTTAGATACAGGGGGGTTCCAAAATGCAATATTTTCGATTTCGCCCTGTATCTCATTAACGTGAGTTTCACAAAAAGAACCTGAATATTCCATAGTCAAACTAAAGGTCTGTTCGCTGTGTCTCCATTAACTACACTATTGTACAGAATAGTAGATTGTGTAACACTGATACCGTTCGGTGATTTCCCGTGTACACTTACACTATGTTCGTTGTTAAAATGTTGTAGCACGAAAAAACCAGTTGTTACAATTGATTTAGAGGAAGTGTGATAAGTGTAGTGCAAATGGATATTGGAAAATATGGGGTTAGATGTATATAATGATATATTATGAAAAAAAAACAACTTCTTCGACAAAGTACGTAATGGTTATATTTGTTACCCGAGAATTTGTTGTCCCCATTTACGAAAGCATCAAAAGAATTGACATCAATGCCATTGATTGATCCTCGTCAGATGAACTTGTCAACAATTCATCGTCCGAATTCGCAATGATGATTTCATCATCACTGTGCATTTTTGATACATTCAAAAGAGATTTACAAGCCATAAATAAATACAAAATAATTATAAGCATAACCTCCAAATCAAAATCATAGGATTAGCAGAAAGCAGAATAAAAGCACCGAACAGATGTTGAACTAATTACACTCCACTTCACTACACTCATCTACAACGACCAGTGGTTGTAAGAAAATGTAGTGTACAATATAAATTTCATGCATAAACAGCGAACACACCTAATATGAAGTGTATTGCCGAGGACTTCGAAACTGTCAGTTTACAAGAAGAAGGGAATCTCGAATGACATATACATTGAAAGGGATAAAAATTTCAAGCCTTAGACTCAACTCGTACATTAATGACGCGCGCATTCGCATGCCGCTTGACGGTCGTTCGTACGGAAGCGCTGAACGGCCACATAGGAGCGTTTTTTAAAATTCGGCTGTTAGCCATGTGATTCGTATCTCCTGTTGTACATTATTTTCACCATATCCATTCTCCCGTCGTTGATCATGCAGTGATTCGAGTTATTAAATATGTATAGGAAGCACAACTCACTCAATCTGAGAATGGAAGTAGTGGATGAACGGTTGGAAACTTTGATTCGTTATTACTTCCATATGGGATTCGAGCATAGGGACATTCATTCGTATTTATCGTCGTTAAAAAGCGCAAAAAAGCCCAAAATAGCACAATAGCGAAAAACACAGTTGAAAAGCGCAATTACTGCGCTTTTTGCGCCTTATTGGCAACACTGCTCGGCTAGTCGGGTGTTAGCCGAGTAAATGTCGGGTGTTAGCCGTGTTTAAGTCGGCTAACAGCAGAGTTTAAAAAAAAGCTCCTATGTGACCCTTCAGCGCTTCCGTACGTTCGTGAAGCTGCGATACACTTGCACGAAAATGGCGGCGCCGTCATAATAATTTCCAATCAAGTTTATATCTGGTCTGTTGGTTGTTGGTTTTACTTTTCTGGTCGTGGAGAAAATACCCGTTGCTCGTTCAGAATTAATAATAATTCAGCACTCATGGTTCCTCATGATCGCTGTCGCTCGAGTCCGGAATTATCCACTCGTATCGATTTTTTTTCATTCTAACCTTGTTACATAATCCACTGAGTATTCTCTTTTGAGGTCTTTCGCCAAACGTTTATCGATGTGAGTCCAGGAGGAGTGGTAAATGCTTAAGATAATGACGAATGAAAGTTTTTGAAATCCCCACAAAACTTTCCATTATTTCAGCATTACTGCTTCCATTCGGTCCAAACCTCACATAAAGAGCAACTTTTCTCGTTTGTATGACTATAGAAGTTTGAGATAATCGTGATTCTGATGGCTGACAATTAATGTCGTATTGTGAGCAAGGGAAGAGACAGAGAGTCCCACTTTCAGTATCGCAAATATCGTCGATTAACAGATAAATTCAATCCCATTACCAACCCTGATGAATTTGATGGGTAAAATGGAGGCAGCGTTTTAATCCATCAACTGGAGGTAATGAGCGAAGTTAACACAGGCGAATAATAGGCCGTCCAAATCTCAAATGGAACAGCCGAATGCATCAAATTTGGTACCTCAATTATGGTGCATATTCATTTTATGATGGGGAAATGAGATAGATTATTGGATTCTGGAATCACATCCTGCACTTCACAAATTTCATCCCCAAATTCAATACTCTTCAAGTGGCAGTTGCAATCACTGAATTTTTAATATGATATCAAGGTTATTTGCCTATATTTTTTACTGAAAAGAAACATATGAATATAAAAAGAATTCCAAAATCTTGTGACAATGAAAAATGATCCTTCTCTTTCTGTAAATGTTACTGAGGGTAATGTAATGCTGGAAGCTCAGATGTTGATGAGTTTTTCAGGTGAGTTCAGAATTATGAGAAACATCTGTGAGCCATACATGTCTATTAGATACTTTGGAAAAAATTGGTTTCAGAGGAGTAGCCTTCAACATAATGAAGAGTTACCTAACTGGAAGAACTGGTCACAATTGGAAAGGAAATTAGCTCATTTCAATATATTACGCATGGTGTACCACAGGGAACAGTACTAGGACCACTTCTTTTCACATTGTATGTAGATGAACTGCTGAATCTACCAATAAGTGGAGATATCATAAGCTATGCTGATAACACAACAATATTCTACAAAGATAACAATTGGTCCTCGCTGAAGAGAAAAGTGGAAAGAGACTTTGAGATGATTTTAGATTTCTTCAGTTATAGGATCTTAACGGTAAATATAACTAAAACTAAATTCATTTCTTTCACAAGCTACTCTTGTAACCTACCAAATGATAAACGCGAAATTTATCACCAAGGAAAACTTGTTGAAATTTCCTCAGATGAAAAAATGAAGTACTTGGGTGTCATGATTGACCGACACCTCGAATGGGATAGTCATATAGATTACGTTGCTAAAAAAATGAGATGTATTGTACACAGATTCAAATATTACAGAAAATATTTGGAAATTAATCACTTAAAAATCATTTATTTTGCTCTGGTACAATCGCATCTATGCTATGGTATAATTGCCTGGGGAGGAGCTACAAGCCGCTATATGAATAATTCAAGTACTCTTATACACAAAACCATCGGACAAAGAAGTTTCACATACCTTGGACCAAAAATATTCAATTTACTTCCACAATCTTTGAAAATTTTGAATTCTCTTAATCTTTTCAAAAAACAAGGAATCTGCTGGATTCGAAAACAATCACGAAGTGAAATAGACAAAGTGATAGATCTTGAAAACACTTGAAAAAAAAATAGAAAAAAAAAACAATAAGAATCAGTATCATTTCCAGTGCTACATTTTTATTCAGTGATGGTTACCGTTTACTAAAAAGAAATAATAATAATGATGAGTAAAAAATGACAAACATTTATTAGGGTAAATTTATTAATACTTGGTAATTGAGATCACAGATTGGGCACATTGATATTAATAGTCATATTGGTGAATATAAATTAATTTAAGTTTTGTTCGAATGATTCTTTAGTTTGAATTTACAAATTTCACAGATAACATTATAATAGTAGCAATTCTTTTTTTTTATGTGATATTTTTTCATTTAATTTTTATTGTTTTTATTTTTTTGTACTGTTCATTCTTTCTCAAATCCACGCGCGAGCATGTCTCTTGTGTGGATTTTTGAATGTTATATTCACTAAAATATGAAAAAATTTCACTAATGAAATTTTTAATATGTATTTTTTTTGTGAATAAACATTATTATTATTATAATCTCATTTTTGCTTTGTTTGAGAATGTCACTCTGTTGAAATTGAAATAAAAGATCCTTCTTGCAAGGACAGATACTGCATCGCTATCTATTTTATGACATTATGACTCTACATTGTAGAGATAATAAGTCAATTTTTAATATATTTGCCCCTAAAGTTTGCAGATTTTTCATGTTACGCAACTGCTACTGAAGGGTCACCTCTACAGGGTAAACAGATAACTGTATAATGTAAACACTAAAAAATAATGTAAATGACAGTGTAACTAGACAATATCAGAGGTCTCGGGTCAACCTGACCCTTGAGTAGTGATTGGGGGTCAAGAATTCTTCGTAATACTCGTCCAATTTTGGGAGTTGCCAATATTTTGAACCCAGGATTTCAAAGTTGAAATACGTACAATTGATGATGAAACACCCTGTATGTTCGTCCAGAAAATAACACTACGATTATTATCACAAGTTGTAACGTATCGACTTCAACAAATTTGTATCGTTGTTTTTCCTTGCTCAATATTGAGGTTGTGGATTTGATATAATTCGAGTGGAAACTTCTCGGAAAGTTGTGTCTGGCAGTGGTGAGTCCTAAACGGCTTCCCTCATGCTGGTAGCATCGAACTTTACGGCGATATATCACATTGCAGGAAACATATTCGATTTCCTGCTTTCCGTGCTGTTTGCCCTGCCACCGTTTCGAATCCATATCCTGATTCACTTTCGTTAATTGCTTCCAATATTAATGAGTCGGAAAATGTTAGACGAGCGGCTATATGAGTTGAGAATTTCAACTAGGCAGCCAATTTTATCTAGGAAAAATTCATGACGTCGTATTTAATTTTACCTCATTAGTCACCATGGATATATTATATTCATTTCATTTCGAATTCTTCACTCGATATTCGTACTATATTCTTCTTAATATCAACGGAACTCTATAGATTGGTAGAGACTATCAATCAATCAATTTATGTTTGGTATCGAGAAGAACAAAATGTTTAATACAAGAGTTGGTTGTTCGTGTATGTATATATTTAGGTATATATATAAATTCAGAAAAAAATCAAAATAATACAAAAGTAGAACACCAGTGAAATTATTCATTACTAAAAAAATATCGTACTTTCATTACAATGATAACAGAGTGTGTTATTGCGGTGATAATATGAATGGAATTGGAGTCCACTGCCAGACTCTATGATAGATATTGAAATGTTACACATTTTTTTTTATATTCTGGTTCTCACGAAAAGGGATATCCTGTAATGTTCGGAGAACATCGTGAGAACCAAGGGAAATAAGGTAGGAGTTGGTATTTTTCTAAATTTCTGGAGATCGTATGCCTCGGGGAACACCTCCCTAGGCAATGAGTTCCAAAGTCTCGATGTTCGTTGGATGAACAAGTCTTTGGAAAGGGACGTTTTATATTTTGACACAAGCATGTCTTTCTCTAGAAAAGCCGATCTCACTGTGCCCAACATAATTCAACATAAGTCATTCATTTCGATGCTTGGCGTTACTATCAGCAATAACCTTCCTTGGGAAACTCACGTGAGGTCTATTGCCAAAAGCGCATCCCAAAAACTTGGATTTCTGTTTTTAGCCAACAGCTATTTCACTCCCAGTCAGCTGCTTATGATCTATAAGGCACAGATTCGACCTGTCCTGAAATACTGTTCCCATATTTGGAGTACGGCACCTAAACATATCCTGAAACTATTGGATTCTGTCCAAAAAAGGGCAATTCGTCTTGTCGGTGATGACTCGCTTACAAACTCGCTCACTTCTCTGGAACAGTGTAGAAGGGTTGGCGATTTGTCTCTGTTCTATAGATATTTTCATGGGCGATCCTTTCCCGAAATATCAACAATCGTTCCTACATTAGCAGTCTCTTCGAGATTGACCCGCCAAGTTCAGTCTTCATACCTCTTCGTGGTCCCTTTAGAGACCTGCAGAACGTCCCATTCCAAAGACTCGTTCATCCAACGAACATCGGGACTTTGGACCTCATTGCATAGGGAGGTGTTCCTCGAGGCATACGATCTCCATAAATTTAAGAGGAACACCAACTTCTACCTTCTCTCCCTTGGTTCTCACGATGTTCTCTGAACATTACGGGATATCCGTTTTCGTGAAAACCAGAACATGAAAAAAAAGTTAAGCTCAATTTATGAACTCCGATGCCGTAACTACAGTTGACGATGCAGTTACTGTTCATAGATGGAATGTGCTAAACATGAACAAGTGTTCATAAACTACGCAGCTGACGCAGTTGCCGTCCGATATATCCTCAATACATTTTGGAAACGGCAGCGTCAACTGTAGCTACGGCAGCGGAGTTTATAAATTGACCTTTAGACATGGAAAAAAATTATTCTTCTGTTAAAAATTCAATTATCTTGTAAACAATGTTAAAATCGGATTTTCCTTTCTTGTAAATTGAACCAGAAAGATATTATGTCCAGCGTTTTTATTCCAGTTATGATGTAGGTATATAATGAAAATTAGCGTATGATAAACATATATATAAGTGCGTTTAAAACACTTGCTTCAAATACACATAAAACATACATTGATTGAACAGCAGATTTTACGCATTACATTGGATAACTTAATTTTCTCGCAGGTTATGCACTGATTCACACAGTGAATGCAGATTGAAAATGTATCTTTCCTCCTCAAGACCTTCCTATTCCAATGAAAGCATCAATACAGCAGTGAGCCACCGTCCAAGAGCAATTTGGAACTAGTGACACCATGCAGGGGAAGAAGAAACCCTCCAGAATAAAGCTCAAATGAAATGAGCGATAATTCAATGTTCTGGGTGGTATTCGCCAGGAAACTAGTAGTTTTTATTTACATCCAGAAATAAACATTGTTTATTCATGAAATGAAGATATGAGATGAATGATCACGGAAGAAGACATAGCAACAAGCTACAACAAGATAAATGTAGAGCCATTTTCTTTCAACATCGTGAGAGAAGGTTTCCAACACCCTTGGGATCAAATTTGCAATGATCGACAGACCAAGAATAATCTTTTTGGATTACAGAGAAAACCGTACTTCGTGTGGAGGATAACTGAAGTTAATTTATCTATTTTCCCCACATTCATCTTATAGACACGCAGACTCATCGGTCAGGTAAACATAAAGGATTCAAATAAACAATTGAAAGATGGAGATCGAGAAGGAAGAAGCTGAAATTTTCAACATTACACAATAAAGGTAAGAAGAACGCAATCTCATTCGAGCAACTTCAAAAGGTGTTTGTATTCGAGATCCTGAATGAATATGATACGGCAGCGGTGTTTATATATTGAGCTTCAGCCATGGAAAAAAATTATTCTACTGTTAAAAATTCAATAATCTTGTAAACAATGCCTCAAATCGATATTTTCTTCCTTCTAAATTGAACCAGTTAGTCAGCCTGGAGGTAATCTCAAACATTCCATACTGAGCTCTATAATAGTTGTATTTCGCCTTAAGGTCGGCCCATTCCATAAGCAATACTCCATATTAAATCGGATACTGATTCTGGTTAAGGAAATATTGAACTAGAGAATTTCCCCTCTTCTATTTCAGAATATGGCCAAGTATCCACATCAAAGTCACCGATATTCGTGTTTTGTTACCTAGATAAGGGTTATCTAATTTCATATTCATTCAGGATCCCGAATACAAACACCTTTTGAAGTTGTTCGAATGAGATTGCGTTCTTCTTACCTTTATTGTGTAATGCTGAAAATTTCAGCTTCTTCCATCTCGATCTCCATCTTTTAACTGTTTATTTGAATCCTTCATGTTTGCCTGACCGATGAGTCTGCGTGTCTATAAGATAAATGTGGGGAAAAATAGATAAATGAACCTCAATTATCCTCCACACGAAGTACGGTTTTCTCTGTAATCCAAAAAGATTATTCTTGGCCTGTCGATCATTGCGTATTTGATCTCAAGGGTGTTGGAAATCTTCTCCCACGATGTTGAAAGAAAATGGCTCTACATTAATCTTGTTGTAGCTTGTTGCTATGTCTTCTTCCGTGATCATTCATCTCATATCTTCATTCCATATGAATAAAACAATGTTTATTTCTGGATGTAACGAAGAACTACTAGTTTCCTGGCAAATACCACCCAGAACATTGAATTATCGCTTATTTCATTTGAGCTTTATTCTTTCTCTGCATGGTGTCACTAGTTCCAAATTGCTCTTGGACGGTAGCACACTGCTGTATTGATGCTTTCATTTAAACAGGAAGGTCTTTAGGGTGAGCATTGCCGCGTATGAGGAGGAAATAAACATTTTCGATCTGCATAAACTGCGAGAAAATGAAGTTATCCAATGTTATGCGTAACATTGGTCAGAAAAGTAGTTGTTTTCTGTTCGTTGTCTATCTGTCAACCAAACTGTATTTGGAATCATGAATTGGTTGATACGTCAATTTTGTTATACTGTTCAATTAATGTATGTTTCATTTGTATTTGAAGCAAGTGGTTTAAACGCATTTATATAGATGTTCATCATACACTATTTTTCATTATATACCTTCATCATAACTGGAATAACATTGGTGGACATATTATTTTTTTATTTTGGTTCTATAATGAAGTCATTATGAAACGCAAGTGCGTATCGAAATGGTTTTTGTTTCGATACACATTTTTTATTCTTCGGAGGTTTGGTACAATCGAACTGTCAAATGAAAGTTATAAGAATTAGGCCCAGTTTACTTCTGATCGATTTGTGATTTAGTGATACCAACAGTGAAAAACGCGATGTTGTTATTGATAAATTAGAATTTAGATCGTAATTTGATCTAAAATGACAAATAAAAACAATTACGAAAATTTTTCACTGCTGGTATCTCAAAAACCAAAATCGAATAGCAGTAAACTGGGCTTTATGCATGCGCGTCAAATTTCAAATATTTTAATGTCATCATTGTTACCAATCCAAGATGTACTCGTACTCCAAACAACGCGTGCTACAAAATAGAGTCTTATAAAACTATAATATAATATACTATTAGATCACGATATGGACTGATATCACGTCTTGTTGACATGTATGATTGATAATTTTATAGTGGTTGTAAATTTTGTAACCTATACCAACCATCTTTAAAAATCGGCACACTTTTTTGTTCACAGGCAAGGATTATGATGCACGTGTAAAAAATATCGAGACAGTTAAATGACGCGAAACTCCTAAATAAAAAGACACGATTTTTGCTGAGTCCTATCGATTAGATATATTTTTGGAACTTGTGGTTTATTTTTATCTGCTTAACTGGCACCTGTTCATGCTGACTACGAATGTCATTATAATGTTGATCTTGGCTCCTCACAAATTGTGAATGAAACCACCTAAATGTTATATTATTATTATGTTCATGTAATTTATGAAAGTCAGCACGTATATGTTGTTTATGAAATATCGATCCTGGCATTAATGAAGATTTGTTTTGAATTCAAAAATATATAATGAAATATTGAACCATCCTGATAAGTTGTTATACGTGTAATAGAGTATAATACTAGAATGAAATGATGCTGAATAATATACAGATTGACATTTATTTCTATATTAATTTTTGCATCATAGATTCATTTCTGAATTCAGCGATGATGTACATCAAGTTCACTTTCGCACGAAACGACAATCGACAAAAAATTACATTTACAATTAGAAATTAGTGAATGATTCCGAATTGACACTTTGTCCTTACTTCAGAAAATCACGAGTATTACTGCTCAAATTGGTCATAATTCAATTGATCATAGTGGAGTAAAACCGGGGTCAAAATCCACCGTTTTTTTAGTAGTAGCGAAAACGAAAGACGTACAAAAAGAAGAATATATCAAAGCTTGTTGAATGCCCACATAGTTTTCATTCGTTTCTAACCATTGCCAAGGTAGTTGTAAGATTTTTTTTTACTTTCATTTCATTCTTTCCTTCGAACAGAGATTGTGGCCTACAACACCACAAAAAGCCATCAATGTCTTTGCTGAAATGTTGGCTGTAGATTCCACTTTGGATTCACGAGGGAATAACCCTCTTGATATCTCTTTCCATCAAAAGCCATACGTCTGAATTGTCTTTTTTCGCCAACGCATCACGATTTGTCGCATTCTGCTAGCTCTTGAAAAAAGCCATGAATCCAGACGAAATTGATCATTCTCATCATTCAACATCAATGTTTTTCAGGTTTTTCTCTGAAATAGTTTATCTTTGGTAATGAGAATCTTCACACAATAATATAAAAAAATTGTAGGACATGTAGGATATGCATCCACTCCGTATACGCTGACAGTATCACTTAGTGGCTCAATCGGGTGACTCAGTGATACGATGAATCAAGGGATGTTAAGTGAATAAGTTAGGCTGAGAGTCAGTTACCGTTTAGACGTAGTATTAGAAGGATGAGAGAATAAAAGTGTGTATATAATTATTGTTTCGAAGTATGTTATGGAGCTTTTTTCAAGGTCAAGGGCAGTCGAAGATCTTTGGCTTTGAGTGGTTCAAGTCTAATTTGGACCAAGGATGTAAATAATAATTCATTCATCCATTGCAGAAACACAACAAAATACAAAAAGAGAAAAAGAGAAAAAAAAATGAATACATATTGTATTTTCAATTCAATTCATTCATCCATTGCAGAAACACAACAAAATACAAAAAGAGAAAAAGAGAAAAAAAAATGAATACATATTGTATTTTCAAATAGATACCTGCAATAATTAAAAGGCGGAGTATCAGCGTGAAGCTGTTTTTCAACTCAACCCAAAACAAAAAATATATATAATCAAGCTGAACTATTATTTCAATGAGAAGAGGAATGCATGTCCCTATGTATTTATAATCAAACTAGGGAATCAATGAAGTTAGAGATGATTTAATAATAATATTTTCTGCAGCGTACCTATTTATAATGGTATTGACAAAGGTAAAGTAGCTGATGCGATTTTCTTTGACTTATCCAATGCATTCGACTCCATAGATTTTGACATCCTTGAAAAACAAATTACATATCATAGGTATTAGAGGGACATTAAATATAATAAATGGGATGATACGAACTCTGTTACATTCAACGTATAGACGTTGGAGTTCCACAGGGCTCGGTTTTGGGACTTCTGATTTATATCAATGATTTACCTCAATATTTAGGTACATAGCCAATATCACTTTTTACAGATGATGCTGCAATCGAAACTGAACACAATAGGTCGTGAATTTACGAAATGATGTCACACGAATAAACTCACAGTCAATGCCATATGGATCATGGGTTGAGGTGGCAAGTTTGCAATAAATCAGAGAATCAACGCCAGTTTTTACGCATTGGTATAACTCAAAAATATTATGAATGAAAAACATATGTTGAACATTTACTATGCGATGGTTTATTCAGTACTATCTCATGAAATGTGCTTTTGTGGGGAGAAGGGATTAACATCAGTCGAGCTTTTATCTCTCAAAAAAGGATCATGCGTAAAACTCGATTTATAAACTCCGCTGCCATAGCTACAGTTGTCGCTGACAGATGTTCATGAATTGTTTTTAGCATATTCCATCTACGAACCGTAACTGCAGCGTCATTTGTAGCTACGGCAGCGGAGTTTATAAATCGAGCTTTAGTTGTATGGTCTTCGATACACAGATTCCTGTAGATCCTTTTTTAGGAAAATGAAAATTTTAACTCCTCTATACTCTTATAGTTGTTTGCTTTTTTTTAAAAAAATGGGACTCTGATGAGTTTGAAGCTAATTCGAAGTGTCATAATTACACAACAAGAAATGGGAATCTAATGCATGTTTAAACCCTCTCTAGCAAGTTCCAAGCTATTCAATTATCTGCCTTCAAATATAAAGATTATCTCATAATTGTCTACTTTCAATCGGAAAGTCAAAGATCACCTTTTAGAGGGATGTTTTATTCTATCAATGAATATTTCGAGTATAATTTCAAATAAAATAGCTGGGTTCAATGTATTGTAATGTCAATGTTATTTTTTAACTCTGTATTATACATCTACATGTTTCTTTCTACTTGACGTTTTCTATATCATTTTTAAATGATCAGTTTGAATGAATGAAACATTATTATTATTATGATTATCATTATTATCACAGAAAGGAATATTAGAAAGAGAAATTAGTCTATCCAATTAGAATATCAAACATAGTTTGAAATGAATGTCTGGTAGACTACGAGCAGAAAACAACTACTTTCCTGGTAAATACCACGCAGAACATTGAATTATATCTGCTCGTAATCCATGCAACGATTCACACTGTGAATGCAGATCGCAAATGTTTCTTTCTTCCTAAGACGTGACAAATTCACTCGTAGTCTACCAGACATTAATTTCAAACTATGTTTGATATTCTAATTGGATAGACTAATTTCTCTTTCTAAAATTGTTGTCCAATTTATGGCTTTTCCATTTTTCATTTATTAGCTTAGTCGAGCTATAAGCCACTTCCAAGTTCTGTGATTTGGGAGATTTAGTTCTGGAGTGTTTCTTTCTTCTGCCGCATGGTGTCGCCACTTCCAATTGTCTGTTGGAACGCGGCTCAGTGCGGTCAAATAAACGCGACGAAGGTGCATTGGAACAGGCAACGCTTCGAGTGGAGATCTTACGGTCTCTACTCGGATAACTACCCTGCACTGATGAGGGCCAATAAGCCCGAAACCGGTCTGTAGGTTGTTAGGCGTGCCTGTCCCGATGTGAATTTGTCACGTCTTAGGAAGAAAGAAACATTTGCGATCTGCATTCACAGTGTGAATCGTTGCATGGATTACGAGCAGATATAATTCAATGTTCTGCGTGGTATTTACCAGGAAAGTAGTTGTTTTCTGCTCGTAGTCTACCAGACATTCATTTCAAACTATGTTTGATATTCTAATTGGATAGACTAATTTCTCTTTCTAAAATTGTTGTCCAATTTATGGCTTTTCCATTTTTCAGAAAGGAATATGTTTATATTCACATAAGTTAAACTCATACATATTGGAAATATTGTGAATTGTCAAATCGATGCACAGACATTAC
This sequence comes from Chrysomela aeneicollis, assembly GCA_029955515.1. NCBI lineage: Eukaryota > Metazoa > Arthropoda > Insecta > Coleoptera > Chrysomelidae > Chrysomela > Chrysomela aeneicollis. The sequence continues at coordinate 8,423,173 of JARUHQ010000017.1, forward strand.
TTTCATGGGAACTTGAAAAATAAGATTTTGTTGGTTACATAAAACAACTACACATAAAAACTATGTATACATAGTAATAAAAATATACTGATTGATGATATACAACCACTGTAATATTTCTCGAATCGAACATGTTTTTCCATCAATATGAAAAGAGTAGTGAAGTGGGTGAGCCAAAAACTATTCGTTTTATATTTACGAATGAATGTCTTCAAAACATGAGTCATTTTCTATCAACCCACTAAACTAACAAACACTTTGATGAAATCACATGATGAAAATTCATCTGACGATTATCAAAATGTAGAGGTACAGACTCTAAACAGTGATCTCATCACTTTTTTGATGACGCCAGTTTTCTCACCAAAGGTCCATTCAGTTTCATATTTACACTGATTCTGGCGTCACTGGAAGCAGCATATTTTTTCCTAATTGTCTGAAATTCCGATGATTTATTATTAATGCAGGTCCCTCAAATAGTTCTCAAACATGATATTCCTTTAATTGTGAATGTTCCTTCAATTTATGTATTTAAATGATATACAAATATGTTTTTACAATAATTTGTTTACGTTTGCTATCTAATCATATATGATATATTGGATGAATAAATATTCTATTCTATATTCTATTCTATGACTTTCTAATCAGTGAAGTATTATTGTCAGCCTGAAGATAATAAGGTTGTAACCATCAATATTTTCAAATTGAGAGATATTAAGTAGCAATAAAAACAAATAAAAGGAAAATGTTTTTTTTTTCACCGAGACAATTATTACAGTTTACTATCTATATATATTTTTTTGAAATCTCAAATAGTTGAAAGACAAAATCAATAAGAAATGAAGATTTATAAATGGAAAAATAACATACAATTGCTAAATAATATCCCCAAGTGAACCAGCTTTAGTTGGATTATCGGAACAACTGACATCATCATTATTTATTCATTTCTCTTGAACAAACCTGTCACTCGAAATATTTCACATTTCCTAGTCGTGACTCGATTCGATTCATATAATGAAGTTGCTCCTTTTCAAAGAAAGCCTACATTATGTTTTTGTTTCATCATCACGAATTATTTCATTGCGCTTTATAATTTTTCATTCGGTTTGATGTACCATGAGTATTCAATTTCACAATCAGTTGAAATTGTCAAGCTCCTTATAACATCTCCTTCAATACATATTTATCTCGTATCAATAATACTTCTCAAACACAGAAGGCGGGCTGAAATCGATGATGAATAACGCTTTCCATCAATCCTCAACGAAAACGACTCAGTTTTTTGTGATTCAAAGATTTTTTCAATCTTCGATTGCACGAGACGGAAACCTATAATGTGTGATTCAGAGGAAGGATACTGGAAGAGAATGTATAGGAATGGAGTATACCTTTTGAGGTTATACAGGGCGCGTTCGAAAAGGGAAATTTACCATGAATTGATGCAATCAATTCCAGGCATTTTTCTTTAGAAAATCAAATGTTAAATATAATGATGTGAAAATATATGATATGATTGATTGAAATGAGATTGATAAACGTAGCACTTTTATGATCCACCCTCTATGATATTATTTTTGCAAAAAATAAATTCGAGGGACTGAAATCACTGAAAAAAAGCAAGTTTTGATCATTCTGTCTTCATAGCTTATGGGTAGTTTCTTCTGTATTTTCATTCACGTGAAACTCTCCCGATTGAGATATTATAACAAATTTTTTTAGATTTAATGAACTTATATCATAAGTAGTAGGTAATATCAATGTAGGTACCTAGTAGGCTGATTTTTTCTTCCATTTTTTCATTTAACTTCAGGAAACGACAAGATGAATTTTCGGAAAAAAACGGAAAATTAATAGGGAATTACAGTATTTGTTGAAGATGTTGTTAAATGATGCGGTCTTTAAAGGCGGTTTTAATGACCCCTCTAGTACACTTATGTCTGGAATATTGAAAATATAAACTCTCAGGATTTCCTATCTTCCAGCAGTATCGCATTCGCAGTAATCCTCATCATTGAACAGGTGCTATTTGATGGCTAGATTTTATGATTCAGTAAGCTTTATGTTATAAAACGTTTCACGGATCGTATTGAAATAACGTTCAACAAACATCGAGTTGTGAATTTGAACTAAAGAACTCATGTGAAATGCGATAAGACAACAAAGAATAAATTTCAGTTCAGCTCTGGTGTTAAAATCTTGTTATGTTCTTCCTGAAATGACCCCTAATATACTAGAAATTTAAGATGTTGGGAATAAATTGTACTATTCACAACCCCCAACCTGAATTCTTTTGACAGAACCAGCTGACCTCATTTGAAAAGATCGGTGACTATCGAGAAAAATATTTCTGAAAACGAACTTTTATTCGAATGCACTAAAATATTTTATTATTTGATCCAAGTGTTTTGGAAATATCAGATTCTAGAGTTGACCCTTATTTATTTATTTTTTCTTCTTTTCGCGGCATCAACTGCTTGGTTATTAGCCGCAGTTACCCCTTATTATTATTATCATTGTTACTTGAGGCGATACTAACATCCATTTGTACTTAGTTTGACAATCGTAGCGTAAGTTGTCAACAGGATAGAGGCTTCTTGATTGCATGAAGCGAGATCCTGAATCAAATATGTCATTACCATACTATTAAATGGTGTTCATGTAGATTTGGTTCGATCTGAAGCAGTCACGAATCTGAATATATGTAGATTTCTCTCTTAATTGATCTGGAGAACATATAGTCAGATTTTATCAAAACCGATGATAAATGTGAATGTGTTCTCGTTTAACAAGACCGAAATATATGGTTTCAATCTCGTCATTTTCTTCTTGCAAAATTAACTGGGTTGATGGACAACTAAAGCATTTAATGTTTCAATAAAAACCATATATAAACCAAGCGATTAATGAAATTTGGCACAGCTTATATTATATTTCATCAGTTAGATAGCTGCTCTGCTTTTTGACATACTTGGGAAAAATAACGGAATGAATTGAGTGATCTATAAATATCTGAACTTGAATGAATACTTTGTGCCTTTGTGCTGCTCAGATCAATTCGGTGGAGATGAGTTCATTTCTAGACATTGTTTTGTTAGATAAGGGGATTTACTGAAAACTTTGCTTGATTGAAATGGCAGAATAATTATGATTCAATCAAATGAAGAATATTGATTTATGAAATTCACGAAAGCTGAAATGAAAACTGACGTTACACCTCTAGATAATTAAAAAAACTGAGATGGCACATGATACATAATGGAAAATATAAAAAAGTTGTAAAGGTGAAAGGCTGAAGGCTTAGCATAAAAATGATTAGTGAAAGCCATCGCTGATGGCTGATATCACGAAGTGATAAGTTTCACAATTCAAATAATGCAGAATTGTGAGTTTATGAAATATACAATTATTATTATTTTTTTTTTTAATATTATGATATTAAGAATTTTTCGTGTGTTCACTATAATTTACTTCGTAATCTGAACTTAATATACAGCGTGTTTGCGTTCACACCACTTGAAAAACTATTTCACTATCAATTTTCCCTGTTGACAGTTCTGTATGGTCTCAAAACTAAAATACGATCACCAGATATCGATTTTTTACAGTAGTATACTTGGTTTTTCAAAATATATAAATTTGGCCTCGAATTTGACTCAAGATAAATTACCTTTATTTTTGACAAAATCGAGAATTGTTATTGAGAAAAATTTATCATAACTGAAAACCACTTCCAAATATGCAATCACATCCAATTAAACAAAAAAATGTTTTTCTACAATAACAATTATATGTAAAATAAATCATTTTGTTTTGTATCATTCATTTCAATGCATTATCTTAATAATTCAACATGGAGGTTGAGAGACGTGAAGGTTATCAAATTTTTAAAAAATAAGTGAGATCAAATGAAAGTTATATTATTATATTAGATATTTTCAGAAATTAATGTTCTTCACTGAAGGATAAAATTCAGACAAACATCTAATAAGATAAAATTTGATATCTGGTGATTGTATTTCAGGTTTAAGACCATCATGCAGAACTTTTTATAAGCAATATTTCTTTCCGTAAAATTCCAACTCAAGGAGAGTATATCACTCGATATTTCCTCATGATGAGGTATATTCCAATACCTTTCCCAATATCCTTCTACTGGCTTGCACGATGTTCCTCTAGGAACATTATAGGTTTTACTCTCGTGCAGTCGAAAAAAATTTTTTACGAAATTTTATAATTTGAGCTCACTTTTTCTCAATATCAACCAAATACAGGGCGGCTCGAAACATTTTTTTTTCTGCGGTTGTTTCCAATTTTTTATTAGATAATAATCTCGATAATAATATATGAATGATATATATTTTGAAATTCAGATAATCGAATTTTGAATATAAATATAGATCATCTCATCAAAAAAAATTTGAGCCACTCTGTATTTTGTTGGTTCAAGGAAAAAGTGACTTCAAATTCGAAAAATTCGTGAATAATTATTCTAGAAACAGTTTTGAATTACGAGGATGAATGGGAGTGACACATTTAAGTGGGACACCCTGTACGTATTCTCCTCTCCCTTATATTCAAGAATTCGTACATTCCTTCAGCTATAGCAAATGCATTCGGTCGGTCATCTGTAAATGATATCATCAAAAGGGCACTCGAAATTGGAGCCCTCGTCAAGTGTGAATTTGTTGAATATGTTTAGGACAATGAGGCTTTTGTTAGTCAAATTCGAAGTTAGTGTTTCCGCATACTTTAATCGAATCAACACTTGGGAACTCTTGATACGTGGTTACATTCAATTTGATGTGGCGTGGTCCTAAGTTTCATACAGGATGCTATAGAGCTAGGGATCGATAATTATTATGGAAAAGGGCATCTTCGATCATGTCACCTTTGAATGCAGGGGCGGACTGGGAAGGCGGGCGCATTGGAGATATTTTGCGGAATCGGAATCTTCAAAACTCCAAAGTTGATCCTGTAGTGCGTGATTAAAGAAAACGTCTTCTCAACAGCTTTCTATTTTATGAGGACATCACAATAAATGGTTTTCAGAAAATCATCAATTTCAGCAATAACATCAATATTTGTCTATTCAAAGAACACGAAATAAAAATATTTGAAATACAGGTTTATAATTTATTAAGCATTGATGGAATCATCACTGCACTGAAATCAGACATAAATGATGGTTTCAATATTTTCCTGAAGATGATACCTAGCAAAATACGAGTCGAGGTGACAAAAATGATGTCTCAGCGTGTGGTAAAACCTTGGATGAAACTGTGCTTCATTACGTTTTTCTGATCATCCACGCAATGAGGACAGTTGATGTTTGCAAATATGGACCTGACAGATTTTACTTCGTAGTGGGAACGCTTGTAAATTGCTCTATTAGTTTCTTTTGGGTGATGAAACACATTTCTTCAGTGAAAAAGAATTAAGGTCGCCAAATCATCTCCCAATGCTCTCAATTTCACAAAGTTTCTTTATGAATTTGAATTCATTCTGAATAGGCTGAGGTATATTTCAAGCCAAAAACATTTGGAGGCTTTCATCATGTTGATGAACTGCGAAAATGACATCATGTTGATGCTTTCAATTGAGGACATTGATGTTATCATTGACATCATTGAAAAACTTCGAATTCATGTGTCTACAATTCAATGTTTTGATTTCACAAAAATAATTTTGTTTATAGCTATATGCATTTTGTAGTCTTTATAATGACCAGTTGAGTTTGTTGTTTCTTTTCTATATAAATATTGTCTATTTTTGATTTCGTGACAATGTGTTTTTCGAATTACATTTGATATTTCTCCCTATTGGGCCGGTAAAGTCAAAATCGCCCGGGCCGATTCAATGTTCCAGTCCGCCCCTGTTTGAATGCTAAAGGAATTGCAACGATATGCATACCCTGGAATCTCTCGATAACTTCGGAAAATATACAGCTTTTGAATATATCTTCAGTTTATTTCAAATATTTCTATATATAACTGTTTTTTTAGATTTCAATGGAAATATTAAATACGATCAACGGTCTTCTTCCACCTCTTTTGATTTTTGTCAGATCAATTTCCACGTATACATTGTGGAAGTACACAAAGTAGAAACAGTATTAGAATCGAGATTAGAATCGATATTGGCATTGCGGCAAAATATATCGGCTGGTGAGTTACATCCGTATTATGTTTTTATTAGCAGTATCAGTCATTTTGTCCAATATGCTATATTATTCGTCCCTTATTCTTACTTAAATGTCCTTGAAGAGTTCTGTCGCTGATTTTAATACCATAGGAATATAATAACTAGACCTATTATACCTCCTTAGTATATCAGCCCCTAATAGAAGATCTAAATTTATGCAAGAACACGTCTACTTTATTTTCAAGGAGGATATTCTGTAATGATTTGTTTGTATGATTGAATCATATCTCCTCCATAAGGTAAGGTGGGGATGGATGCCCTATTTTTCATTTCAGCCATATTATCGAAACAAAATATATATTTCAATCATAATAATAATAATAATACTGTGGCTTGCACGATGTTCCTACACGTACATTATAGGTTTTCCTCTCGTGCAGTCAAAATATATATAAAAAAACAGGTCAACTCATTGGTTGTTGTTTTGATGTCATTTGAGGGTCAAGGCGCAAGTCAAGAAAAATACATCTATCATTTATAAGTGGGTTAGTTGTCCCACAGCGGAGGAATAGATGTCCTTTGTCAATTTGGTTTATGAAAAAAAAAACTTGAAAATTGCTGAAACCCAATATGGCGCCCATTAGGAAAACAAAAGTTGAGTGTTTTAACTCTGGAATCAAGAACGCCACCACCCGCCCCCCCCCATGTGGTTGAATGCCCAGAATCAAACCCTTTTTTTCTTCTCAATTTCGGTCATTCGACCGTGAAATCTTTGGGTCTAAAAAAAATTTGTTGTTCTAATTGTTCTTCTTGGTAGTTCCCTCTCTGGCAGGAATTTTGTGAAATTTAGTTTTGAAAAAATGTACCTATCCCGAGTTTATAGTTCTTTTAATTCTTCCGAATCTTGGGTGTTGATTTATATAATTCGATGTTTGTCAGAGGTCGTGTAGAAATGGATGCAAGTAGATTTCTGTTTTTCTGAACAATCTCTGCATGTCGTCTTACGAGCTTATTCACAAGATCGTCCTCGATGTGAAGGTCCTTATATAAATATGATATATGGTTTAAAAGGTCGATCTTTTGGTATTCGCTTCAAAATCAACATTATCTTCTAGGCGACTATCAAGTCGGTGCAGTAATAGTATATTACACAACGAGTGTGAAAAGTTACATATTTCACACGAGTAGTCGTATAACGAGTGAAGGAAACGAGTGAAGGAAATGCACTTTCCAACGAGTTTTGTACACTATTTTTCCTACGACTGCGAATACTTTCATCTCGCGGAAGATGTTGTCAAAAATGTAACTTGAGCGGTCTCTATAATTTCAGGTGGTTTTGATTCGATATCAAGTACTGTTTATTTCCATATTCAAGATGATATTTGAATACTTCTCCGACAATTCCTCATTATGTGAATTACTGGTTGATGAGTTAGTTTAGTTTGGACAAATTTTATTGATATTGACACCAGCGTACATAAACAAACTTGACACCATACGCCTGCTAGCGCCAGTAATCACGCAACCAGCAATACAGAACCATAGAAGTGCGTAGTGCGCAAGCGCGTACGAGTTACTCGAGTTAGTGCGTCCTTGACTCCTTGCAAACATCTGCGATACCAAAGAATCTTCTCTTTGGTGATACTGATGTGACATCAACCTGATGCAAGCAGCAAGCCGCGCATAAAACTGTAGCCGTACTCTTTTGAATGATCTCACCCGCTGTCATCACATCAAAATAGTTCCAGAAAAGAGTATAGGTTCCAGTTTTAAAGTGAATTCAGAGGTTATGTATCAGACACATTGAAATTAATAGATTGATAAAGAATTCTCGTTATAATTCGAAACGAGACAGAAATTTCAATGGATAATAATATGAATTTGATTTGAGAACGCTTATATTGACAGTAAGTACCTTCACAATATACCTAATTATTTCTATCAATTCAGGCGACCGTTCTGATATTTTTCATATCAACACTTATGCTTTTTTTCTTTCAAATAAACAATACCCTGGTGATATGAGCTACTTTCTGAATAAAAAAACAGTGTGATTATCGACGTTTTCATACGTGGTCGTAGGAAAATATTATATTATGATACAAGTTTTATGAGACGCTATTTTGTCGCACGCGTTGTTTGTAGTACGACAAGCGTTTGTATTTACGTATTCGCGGAAGAGTTTTAGAGTTCTTTATTGATTCCGAAAAACAGATCTGGTGAATTGAAAGAGTTATTTTCAATTTCGATAAAAAACAATACTTTTCATTTACCAGCAACTCCAAAGCGCAATTTTCGAAACTCACTTCCAATGAATTATCGAAAAAAAAAAATAGAATAGTTCTGAGAGTTATGGACTTCTATGGAGATAAAGCACATAAAAATAGTCGATTTAATTTCCACCGTAATCTCCTATTTTCAAAATTTATCATTGACCTCTTGTAACTTCGTGTCCCACGGATTGAAACTCCCATTTAATCGCCTGTAGACCACAATAGCCTCCCTTTTTATGTCGTTAGGGCTGCGATGACACGCAGATAGGAAGCAATGAAAGATCGCGAGATTAAATTTATGGCGGTCCTGCTTGATGATGATCAATATAAAAGTGGTTTTAGCAGCAGGCAGATTGGACTAATCAATTTTTCGCCCTCGTTAATTTAGATCATCAAGTGGACGCGATGAATCAGCGTTTTATTAGGGGTAGTAGGCCGATGCGTACGAAAATAAAAAAGGAATTGTGAAAATGAGTTGCTCCTACAGGGTATCTGTGCAAGGTCTCAACTGAAATATATCACATATTCTTTGGAACGAAACAAGCTGGTTCGAATGAACCAACCTCAGTGGTATCACAATCAAGAATTACTTTTCTTCATCAATACTAAGTTTTTTGTCTCGTTCCAAAATCATCTCGACAGATTATTACAGGGCTGGTTATTTTTATAGGGATTGGTAGACAAAAATACCCCTATCTGTTCCTACGTTGTTATTTTGAAGCGAATTCATATTCCGTATTGATAATAAATTATCATAATAGGTGTACAAATCGTTTTAGTAGCTATTGCTCGAATCATCTGAATTTTTAAATAAAAAAAGCTCGTTTTGGGGTTGATAGGCTAGTTGCCTATCGTGGTTGATTGACTATTGGTCAACCTACCCCAGGTTTTGAGCCAGTTTGGTATTATTTTGTTTATATTTCCAAATATTTTTTGTAGCAAAATGAGAACATGATATAGTTGAGAGAAAATCGAGGAGTGTAGAAACTCCAAAAGACGTTGTTAAGCGAGCTCTCATATTTGACAATCACCGTGGTCCGAATTGCGCTAATTATTCTGAGCACGCTCTGAATTGTCAATGCTGGTCCGAATCAGTTTGTACAGTTGGCACAGCTTTGATTCGGACCACCTTCGAATGCGCTTAATATGAATTTGAATTCAACTGACAACTTGAATCTGACATTACTATAGAAGAACAAGCGTTGGTGCGAACAATAACTTCATTTATTTATGATGATGAGGATAGCGATGCTGAAATGTTCTACTTATAAGTTGATGCAGCCCTTACTTTTGGTATTATCGCACAAAGAAGATCGTTGGTTTTGAGCAAGGTTAGTATTCTACTAACCTTGGGTTATAAGACCTCGAATTGAGAGAGTTGTTCCTTTATACTCTACAGAGAGGAATTCAAATCGCACTTAGGTATGCACATTTCTTTCACTCTTTTCACCCGATAAAATGCCACAAATGTGACAGCGCTCAGACTGCTTTACCTCAAAACTGTGAGCACTCTGATCGTGAGAAGTGATGTCATCCATGACGTCATAGTAAAACACAGTGCCATAATTGCGATGTTCTAAGCGCCATTCGGACCGTCAGTAAGCGCGCTCAGGGCACTTTAAGCGCAATTCGGACCACGGTGAATAAAAGCATCAATTCTACAGCTGAAGAGTAACATATTTCATACCAATCATTCCATCGCTTGAAAATGCGAACAATTTTTGAAGAAAATCTAGATATTCCAAGGTCGTAATAATTGATGTTAAGAAATGTAGGTTAATGAAGAAACAAAAATATTTTTCGATATTAGAAGAACAGTCTTTGGCTGAAAATTCGAAAAGGGTAGGAACCAGGAACAGTAAGCAGTAGTTTCCATTGATCTCCAAGCTAGAAAAATAGTGAAACATCCCCAGTTTGCTCTAATTCACAAACAGGAACAGTAAGCAGTAGTTTTATTTTTGAAGATATGTATGCAAATAGTTTTGAAATATAGAAGTCTGATGTCTAGGACTTTAGTCTCCTCATAGAGGAGGTCTGACGAGTGAGTTTTTTCTTTTCGGTATATCATCTTCAGAATCCGTTTTTGCAGTATTTCAAGTTTTTTTATGTGTTCTGAGGCTGCACTGCCCCATGTGATTATGCCATAGGATAGTCTAGATTCGATTAGTGAATGATAGAGGATATTGAGATGGTTAATATCAAGAATATTTCGAAGGAATCTTAACCTGTAAGTAAGGGACCTGACTATTTGGGCGACATTGTTTATCTTTCATTTCATTTTATTATCATTGATCTCCAAGCTAGAAAAATAGTGAAACATCCCCATTTTGCTCTAATTCACAAACAAGAACAGTAAGCAGTAGTTTCCATTGATCTCCAAGCTAGAAAAATAGTGAAACATCCCCAGTTTGCTCCAATTCACAAACAGGAACAGTAAGCAGTAGTTTCCATTGATCTCCAAGCTAGAAAAATAGTGAAACATCCCCAGTTTGCTCTAATTCACAAACAGGAACAGTAAGCAGTAGTTTCCATTGATCTCCAAGCTAGGAAAATAGTGAAACATCCCCAGTTTGCTCTAATTCACAAACAGGAACAGTAAGCAGTAGTCTCCATTGATCTCCAAGCTAGAAAAATAGTGAAACATCCCCAGTTTGCTCTAATTCACAAACAGGAACAGTAAGCAGTAGTCTCCATTGATCTCCAAGCTAGCAAAATAGTGAAACATCCCCAGTTTGCTCTAATTCACAAACCAGAGATCCAACCTGGCATGGAGTATTGTTGAGATGTTTGGTATTCAGAATGAGGCTCCTGGATTTTATCCATAGGAGAGCTTCTGGCCAAGCTAGATTTTCCATGCTGTACCATTTCAACCACGAATAATTCCAAGCAGGCAGACTAGACCGGCACAGGTTGAACCATAAGTAATTTGTGTTGATACAAGGACGATTTTAGATTGAGAGAAATTGCAAGAAAAATTGCAAATTTGGAAAAGACACCGAATTTTGAAAAGTTGTGTCTTGAAAACTATCAGGTCTAAAGAGATAAGAAGATCTCAAGGTTTAGCAAATTCTACCTAGTTTAAAAAGGAGGTAACCATGGTCTTTGTCGATGAGCCACTTCTTCTGAACCGAAAACAAGAGTCAACATTGCTGTTTTTGGTCTGAAGCACTAGGTTCTAGAAGGGCCCTGTGGTCGAGAATTTGACCATAGTACCTCTACGTCATTCCAAACATTGTGTGAAGAAATCGCATTCACCTGATTTCATGTAGGTACGTGAGAATGTACTATTCAACTGCATTTATAGTCCCAGAAAATAACTGCCCTGGGCTCTTGGACTGAATACTTACTTTTAGAAAATATATGGACCTCCCGTCATACTAATGTTGCAAGAAAATATTGAATGTCATAGATAGGAAGTTCGAGGTCTTCTGAAATCTTCTGAATTTCATATCTACATCACGTTACCTGTTTCTCAAAAATTTCAGATATTTCCATTCTAATATCATATTGAAACATTTGGAACATCATAACAACAATCGATTTGAAATATCACCAGGAACTCAAACGCCCTTTAAATGGAACATCATGTATTTTATTACACTTTCAGATTCCATCTGAAGAGCTGATTTCGTCGAACTATTTTTCTTCGGGTCTAGATTTTTCTACTATAGACATTTTTTGGGTCAAAAGTATACAGGCTTTCCATTCACTATCAGTTGATATTCAATATTCATATAGATCAACTGAGTAATATGTTATCTTCATATAACATTCTTTTGAGACAACTCAAAAAACATGTGCAAACGTCTACTCTTCTTTCAGCGTATTTCGCTTTCATACACTCAAAAATGAGTTATGGAGTTATTTTATGGGGCGACTCCAGTAATGCTCAAATAATATTCAAACTTCAAAAAAAGTCACTCTGAATAATATCAAATGTGGGACCTAGGGAACATTGTCAGCCTCTATTTATTAGGTAAACACCGAATAATGCCTTTACCGTCACTATACATATTCTAGGGGAAAGATGCCTAAGACTGCGCACTTAACTTGAAATCTGCTATGGAAAAAAACCGGTACACCTTGGAAAAGGGAAACAAAATGTATCATGTGAATAAACTTTTAATCTTGCAAAACATAATCAGAACATGTGAAGAAAAGTTTCGGACTTCCATTGTCTAAAGGTATGAAGATTTGAATCCTGAGAAAAGAAAAGATGAGTTATGCTGAAAAAACGAAATAAGTGATGAATAAAGAATTAACTATTTTATCGAATCAAGAAGATTCGAGTATCAATAAATCAGGTTAGTATTAGTGTTAGTATATATGAAGTCGAAAAATGTAGATTTAAATGGGAGTTAACTAGTCGATGAGCCTGAAAATAAGAAAAAATTGAATTAGAAATCAATAGCCTGAAAAAGAAAGGTTGAATTAGAAATCAATAGCCTGAAAAAAGAAAAGTTGAATAGCCTGAAAAAAGAAAAGTTGAATTAAAAATTAAAATAAAATGAATGAATAAAGAATTAAAATTATGTCACGACGTTTCGATTGTGTGTATCTACAATCGTCTTCAGGTGAGAACTAACAAAGTCCTGGGATACGGGGGTATTTATAGGTCAGCTATGGCGGGATTTTCCGGTTCAGTGAGCCGTAACCGGTTGATTCGGCTAATCAGCGGTTTCCATGTGTTGCGGATCTCGACGCTTGGTTGACTGAAAGCGTTATTATTCATTATGTATGCAGCTTCCTTGAATTTCCTCCTGAACCAGTGTTCTTTCCTATGGATGATTTCTGCCTCAGACCATTTGATGTTATGTTGGTGGGTCCACACATGTTCTGCGATTCCTGACTTGGTGGTTTCTCCTCGTTGGGTGTTTTTCTTGTGTTCGCCGATTCTGGTTTCCAGTGGTCTCTTGGTTTCTCCGATGTATGATTTGCCACATTCGCATGGTACTCGATAAACACAATTCTTGGAGTCACTGTTTTTGTTCGTTGGTCTGGTTTTGGTGAGTTGGCTGCGGATGGTGTTTCCAGATTTGAAGCAGGTCTTGATCTTGTATTTGGATCCAATCTTCTTGATTCTCTCTGACAATCCTTTGATGTAGGGAAGGCACAATGTTGGTTGTTGCGGTTCTTCTTCTTTTTGGATTATCCTCTGTTTCCTGCTCTTCAACGTCTGTTCCACCAATTTCCTTGAATAGCCGTTCTGGTAGAGGTCTCTCTTGATGTGGTCCAGTTCGGAAGTTAGGCTTTCCTCGTTGTTGCAGAGGCTGAAGGCACGATCAATCAGAGTTTTCACTATGCCCCTTTTCGTAGCTCCGTGATGGTTGGATCCATTGTTGAGATATTGTCCTGTGTGAGTTGGTTTCCTGTAAACAGAAGTTTACCATTTGTTGTCTGTTCTCTTCACTTTCACGTCCAGGAAAGGCAATTCGTTTTGGGATTCTCTCTCGATGGTGAATTTGATGGAAGGTCTCACGTTGTTGAGGTGTTGTAGGAAGGTGTCCAGTTCGGCGTCTCCGTGGTTCCACACTATGAATGTGTCGTCGACGTATCTCAACCAGATTCGCGGCTTTTTATGTGCTTGGTCGATGGCGAATGTTTCGAACCATTCCATATATATATTCGCTATTACCGGCGAGAGCGGTGATCCCATCTGGTTGAGATACGTCGACGACACATTCATAGTGTGGAACCACGGAGACGACGAACTGGACACCTTCCTACAACACCTCAACAACGTGAGACCTTCCATCAAATTCACCATCGAGAGAGAATCCCAAAACGAATTGCCTTTCCTGGACGTGAAAGTGAAGAGAACAGACAACAAATGGCAAACTTCTGTTTACAGGAAACCAACTCACACAGGACAATATCTCAACAATGGATCCAACCATCACGGAGCTACGAAAAGGGGCATAGTGAAAACTCTGATTGATCGTGCCTTCAGCCTCTGCAACAACGAGGAAAGCCTAAATTCCGAACTGGACCACATCAAGAGAGACCTCTACCAGAACGGCTATTCAAGGAAATTGGTGGAACAGACGTTGAAGAGCAGGAAACAGGATAATCCAAAAAGAAGAAGAACCGCAACAACCAACATTGTGCCTTCCCTACATCAAAGGATTGTCAGAGAGAATCAAGAAGATTGGATCCAAATACAAGATCAAGACCTGCTTCAAATCTGGAAACACCATCTGCAGCCAACTCACCAAAACCAGACCAACGAACAAAAACAGTGACTCCAAGAATTGTGTTTATCGAGTACCATGCGAATGTGGCAAATCATACATCGGAGAAACCAAGAGACCACTGGAAACCAGAATCGGCGAACACAAGAAAAACACCCAACGAGGAGAAACCACCAAGTTAGGAATCGCAGAACATGTGTGGACCCACTAACATAACATCAAATGGTCTGAGGCAGAAATCATCCATAGAGAAGAACACTGGTTCAGGAGGAAATTCAAGGAAGCTGCATACATAATGAATAATAACGCTTTCAGTCAACCAAGCGTCGAGATCCGCAACACATGGAAACCGCTGATTAGCCGAATCAACCGGTTACGGCTCACTGAACCGGAAAATCCCGCCATAGCTGACCTATAAATACCCCCGTATCCCAGGACTTTGTTAGTTCTCACCTGAAGACGATTGTAGATACACACAATCGAAACGTCGTGACAAACTCGATTTGAATCTTTCTCATAATTTTAATTCTTTATTCATTCATTTTATTTTAATTTTTAATTCAACTTTTCTTTTTTCAGGCTATTCAACTTTTCTTTTTTCAGGCTATTGATTTCTAATTCAACCTTTCTTTTTCAGGCTATTGATTTCTAATTCAATTTTTTCTTATTTTCAGGCTCATCGACTAGTTAACTCCCATTTAAATCTACATTTTTTCGACTTCATATATACTAACACTAATACTAACCTGATTTATTGATACTCGAATCTTCTTGATTCGATAAAATAGTTAATTTTTTATTCATCACTTATTTCGTTTTTTCAGCATAACTCATCTTTTCTTTTCTCAGGATTCAAATCTTCATACCTTTAGACAATGGAAGTCCGAAACTTTTCTTCACAACTCGAGACATTGTCAGCCACCTTCAAACAAAAAATAATCAGAACATAAACCTTTATTTCAAAAGTTGAAATAACAAAAAAATAAATTGTAACAAAACTCAACAGCGCACTCTTAGCACATAAGTGGTGAAAGAATGCGCACGGCGCTAATCTAAAAGTGCGCAGATTATCTAAGAATGCGCACTCGTTACATTTTAAGAAAGATTAGTGTTTTTGCATTTATCACAATAAAAAAGCTAAATCCTTCATAGTCGGTACAAACTTCATGGAACCACTTCTCACACGTCGAGCCTACTCTTCTTAGGTCTAACTCCGGAGGGTCTATATATGGTTCATCGCTGACTGGTCAAATCCCACAGTGTTTTTTGGAAACCATTGCTTTTTGAGTAGTTTCAGTTTTTTTCTGCCTCTTGTTGCCTTTGGATGCATCAATCTGCCGTTTTGCAGCTCTCGCAGTATTTTGGTGTTCTAGGCTTTGTTTAGTTGTTTCTTGTTCAACCAAGGAATCCTTCATTCATCCAAAATCTTTGAATAATCTGCTGCAGAAAAATCTTTTGTTAAGGAGGTGCCTGGAATGATATACCAGAAGTACCCGAAACTTCTGTTAATGAACTGGCTGCATCACGGCCTTCTTCTTGCACTTTTGGTACAAAAATTGATTGAATATCAATACGCAGTGCGCACACTTAGAACGCTTCAAAATGCGCACTCTTGGGAAACGGTCAATTTTCGCTTCAAACACGAAAAGTTCTGATTAATAATGGCAATAAAGACCATATTGGCTTCTTTTCAGTATCCAAACACATGTCTAAATGCGCTGCCTTTGGGTTTCCGCGGGATAACCTCAAATACATGCACTTTCGTTCAAATGAAAATGTAGAAATATTACATCGTTACGTACCAAATTTCTGAACATTCGATAATCCAGTTCTTGCTCCTCCGATTCCCCTGAACTCTTCACAGGTTCGTTAGGTTTGTTGCAGCTATCGACAGAACAATGAACCGAGCACACCACTAACCCCTTGCCACTGTAAACAAGCTATGCGCATTCTTAGATAGTGCGCTATCTTAGGCGCCCTTACCCTACTCATTATTAGAAATACACAAAAATCAAAACTTAGGTATTCCAAAAAACCTCAGATATATCATCTTATAACACAAGATCCAATAATTTACTAAGGGCTCCCAGATACAGATTAACTAAATCATCAAAAAACTCTCTCAATCCGAAACTTTTCAATGTGCTCCCAAATGAAATCAAATGTGAAAACTACAATATATCTTTCAAGAATATTGTGAAGAAATATATTTTAAAGAAGTGTTTTTATTCCACAGAGGAATTTTTTGAAACACCTTTTGAATGATTGTGGAATATACTCAAACTCATATATATTTTTTTATGAATACCAGTAGGTACTGTATTTCTGTAATATTGTATTTTCTACATAGTTTATTATTCTCCTCGTACCTTATTCTATATTTATTGCTTTCGAATGTACATTATTTTAGACAACATGTGAATGTTATATTTTCTTTTTTATTTCGGACAGTGACATTATAAGCTTATATCGTCATAGTTACGATATCTATAATGAGGGTCATAACTCCCTTGGTATATTAAGGTTCAAAAACTCCCTCTTACCTTTTACAGGTGAAAATGATACAAGAAATGCTTATAAACGTTTATATGTAATGAAAACTAAGACATATTTTCCTTATTCACGTCATTACAAATAATAAATGTACAATTTTCAAATGTTCCCTGAAAATTACTTCCGCCGCTGGAAACAATTTCTTTCATATTCTTTCCAATTGGCTGAGTTGTACATTCATTTTGTCGGAAGCTCAAAAAAAAATCGTTTTGTACCTTCAGGACGCAAGGACATACAAAGTCTCAATAAAGGCAAAGCAGAGAACTCTTTTTCATCCACAACTGTAAATTTCTTCGATACACCAGTTTTACTTTCCGGTACGTTCACTACCATAACAGTATCCCGGTCCTCTATATCTGCTATAGTCATATTTAGAAGTTCCTGATTTCTGCATCCTCCAAAATAACCCATAATTAGAACAACCTATAACAAATAAAACGAAATAAACAAACGAAAAAGAAAATTATGAGAAAAAATTACCTTATGCAATAAATGAATTTCATTAGGGGCGTCCTTTAGAAATTTGATGACATCTTTAGGAGATAAGACAGCAGACTTTTTCGGCTTATACCCCTTACTTTTCCGTTTCAAAAAAGCCTCTAGTTCGTTGAACTTGGTGATATCTCTTTTCTCATATATGGTCACCATCGATTTGAGCATTGACCATTTAGTCCATAACGAATTTGGGCTAAACGTTTCTGACTGCAACGAATAAATACAATTATTACCAAATCTACCAGTAAATACTGAAAATACTTTACCAGTTCTTGAAAATATGCCAGAAAGACAGTTTCGTTGTCAGCCACTTCAGATATAAGTTGTATTTTTTTTTATATAGGGCTTCACTTTTCGATGGAAGTAATGATTGTCTTGCTTTTTCCGCTTTTTTTATAATATCCTCCATTATATCAGAAAAAGATCGTCGATTTGTGATAAAAAATAAACACGTTTTTAACGGAAAAACATTGATTGATAAAGAAAGTTTGCTTATAAACATGTAACATAGCGACAACCTAGCAACAACCAACAATGCTACAATCAACGCTACCTAATTCAAATATACCAGAAAGGTTATGAATTTAGACATTTATTGCGTTCTAAATATGGACATATTGTTATGAAAATCGGTCAAAAATAAAATTATCTATGTACCACGGGAATTATAGAGCCTTAATAACCTCTGCCAATTGCTGTCCCTCGGGCCAGAGGCCCTCGGGACGCAAACTTTACCATCGGTAATTAAGGCCCTCATAATTCCATTAATACATAAATAACTATTATTGATATCCATATTCACCCAACTCTGTGACCCATTTATACGTAGTTAAATAAACATCTATCTATCTATTCAATTGGAATAAATCCAGGGAGGTTCAGAGAATTCTGTAGTGGAATAAAATATAAATTGTATGTCGAGTAGATATAATAGAATAAATTGTTCAGTATTGCTCAGTGTGGTCTGAATCATCCAATCTACGAGGGAATATCCTCACAATATTTTCGGAAACGCCTTCCTGATCTGAAATAATGCCTGTAGCATGCTGAAATGAGGTGATTTGCATTTCAGTTTCAGAGTGTTCATGTTTAACAACTCTGTTCTCCCCTTTTGTTCTCTTTCGGTGGAAAAGTCACCCTCGCCGAATGAGAACCGTTGAACCTTTTCAATACCCATTTTCCATTTCCATCATTGAACCGTTCGAAATGAATTCGTTCGACAGATATCGTTTCAATCAGGCTCTTCATCAGAATTCGAATAAGCATTTTCAATCAGAGTAGCGAAAGTCCCTATCGCTGTTGAACGGCTTCGGAACCCTGACTGACATGGCATCAGATTTTTGTTTTAGGCATCGCATTGCCCGTTTTTGAGATGGAAATCGGGATGTTATTTGTCAGGGTAGCTTTGATGACAAAAACGTCGACAGATTACGAATAGACAGGATTCCGCACCCATTCTTATATCAGAAATAAACGAGATATATCAATTTATTGCTGTATAGAAATGATACACAGATTCCCAATGGATATAATATACAGGGTGTAACTAAATAAGTGTAAAACATTCGAGGGGGTGATTCCCCATCGAAAAAAATAGAGGATCTTTCATATAAAGAAACTTTATTGTAGCATCCCATGTTAAGATACAGCCCCTTGAAGGGGGCACATAAAATTTGTTTAAATTTTTTTTCACAAGCACTAAAAAAGTTACAGTATTGAAATTAACCTGACATTTTTTACTACCAAAAAAACAGCCAGTAATTTATTTGGTTTACCCGAGGGTTTACCTCTCGGTTTACCCTATGGTTGTAAGGGGTGGAAAACGCAACCCCTAAAATTTATTTCCAATGTAACTTTTTGTCCTATTTCCGATAGCCTGTTTCATTCTGAACAAAAAATGTCCCTTGAATTTTTTGCCCAAAATAAACCAGTTCGCAGCAAAAAAATATTTTACGAACAAGATACATATCGCCATAAAACGAAAATACCTCGGAAAATACGAAACTAATTTATCTAGTAGGCCGCTATTAGCGATAGTGACAATTAAATTTGTATCAACCATGGGGTAAACCAAATAAATTAATGGCTAAGTATCTTTTTGGTACTAGTTTTGGTAGTAGAAAATGTCAGGTTAATTTCAATACTGTAACTTTAGTGCTTGTGAAAAAAATTGTTAATAAAATTTTATGTACCCCCTTCAAGGGGCTGTATCTTAACAATGAAGTTTCTTTATATGAAAGATCCTTTCTTTTTTTCGATGAGGAATCACCTCCTCAAATGTTTTACACTTATTTAGTTACAACATGTATATTTATTCGATAATATGTTGTGTACATAAATTTCAGTTTTCTCAAGGCAGATTTTTGGAATTAGAATTCGAGTTGCGAGTTTTTTGTTTCTGTTTTTGAAACAGGTCTTGGTCTCGAAAGAAAAATAAGAAACTTAAATCAATATTAAGAAAAGTCGGATGGAATATGTTATGACATTTTATTTCAATTATTTATTTTTCATATGGTAGGTTTTGAATTTTTGTTCAATACCTATTAGACTTTTGGGTTAAATATTTCACTAATATATTCTAATATTCTACACCTATCTTCAACTGTTTTTGAAATAAAACTTGAAAAGTGAGTTTTAGCAATTTTCGACAGCTTATTACCGCAGCTTGACAAATGAATTGGATAATTCAAATTTCTAGATGCATTTTGATCCCAGACCAAAACTTCCAAGACCAAGACCAAGACTTTTAAGACCGAGACCAAGATTGAGCCAGTCTTGTCTTGGTGGTCTTGAAACATCAAGACCAATACAGTTTTCTGGAATTGATCTGGATCTGGACTTCAGCATGGTATAATAATTAGCGGAAGAAACTTTTCGATATTTTCTGCAAAAAATCGAAGATGACAAAAAAAATATTACGCGAACGAGCTGTACTTCTGTTGATTATTTATCAGAATTGTTAAGAAAAGGACCACTATCGTTAATAAAGTGGTCAGTGTGCGTCAGTCCATTTATTTTAAATTGAAACATCTACCTGGAACTCAAAAAAGTCAAAAACGGTTTTTACTACAACAATAAAACAAAATGTTTTGGTAGGGTGAACAACGAAAGGGTGTCCAGATAACACTACATTCAGTCCCGAAATTGTACGACCTTTTCTTAAGCTCCACCAAAAGAAGGGACATTCGAAGGAAAGAAAAAGAGAAAGTTAGGTATTTATACAGACACTCCCGAAAAAGATTAACAAAAAAAGATTATAGAGAAAAACTGTCAATCAGAATATTCATACCTTCCGCAATCTCGAACAGATCATCATATATATTTTTTATTTAATTTTTTTACTTTTATGAATATTATACAGGGCTATTCAAATTCGAGTCTATGCATGGGGATTTCGATAACGGTGAGAGATAGAAGGTTGGTTAAATGGGGGCAAAGTAGCGTATTTCAGAGGTTAATTATATGGATGAAAAAAATCTGACCTAGCTTCTTCAGTTCTGGAGTTATACAGGAAAAATTAAAAAAAAATGTTGAAATTTTACTGGTAATAGTTCAATATTTCCAAAACACTCTGTAATTCAGATGAAAATACTACGACAGTATGAAACATGACTCTTGGCATTCAAAAAATGCAATAAAAAATACAGGTCCGTATTTGAAAAATGAAAGCTGAGGGTGGCCCAATTTATACGATACCCTGTATATAATTTTTATTCAGATATTTGGAAAGGCTACAAAAAGTTGCTATGGTGAAGTGGCAAAATTTGAAAAAAATCTTCGTAATAAAATAAAATGATATAGGCAAAAGAAGCATTTCGAAATTTTCGATTTTTCCTGTATAACTCCAAAACTGAAGAAGCTAGGTCAGATTTTTTTCATCCATATAATTGACCTCTGAAATACGCTACTTTGCCCTCATTAAACCAACCCTCTATCTCTCACCGTTATCGAAATCCCCATGCATAGACTCGAATTTGAATATTTTTTCGATGAACACACTGATGTTACTTTTGTCTCCTCTCAGTGTTACACTGTACCTACTATCGTAAAGGTTGTAGCACTTTGCAGAGCCCTCTTCACATATTTGTTATTCTAGGATCTTATATGTGGGGTATATACTGCATCTTTGAGTACCGAATTCAGTTATACATATAATATATCTATTATAGTTCAAAATATACAGCGCTGTAAACAAAAAATATGACTGTTGTCCCCACGGTCATCGATTGCAACTTGAAATGGGACATTTATATACCTAAGGCACATTTGGAATATATCGGAAGGATCATACCTATCCAACAAATACACTTTTCACGAAACGAAACCATTAGATATTCGGCAAATATACTTCCACACAGTAGTAACTAGTAAGTAGGCAACATACCCATTATAAAAATGAGCTGGTGACACTCGAAATGGAGAAAATGAATCTGTCATTCTCAGACCTGGAGAAGTACTCAACAGAGAAGCTTCAACGATTTGGGACCAAAGCTATACAGTGTGATCCATTATCCACTATCAGCAATGAACCACACTCGGAAATGTCCGTTATCATCGAGGTAGAATGGTAAAACTGCTATTAGGAATTATGCTGAAAATACACCTACCAGCTCAATAATAGTCCTAGCCTGAGTGATATGCACTGCCCGCCAGTAGCGTTGAACTACCCATTTTTTACTGTGATACATTCAACTTTTTCCTGTAAAAATGTCGGTTCTGAAAAATGACAGTTTGTCCCACTATTCATGGCAACACCCCTGTATCTTCCGTAACTCTCGAGGTGGCTTGATGAATTAATCGTCGAGACTGATAGGTACTGAAAAACTCACGATTCCAACACAAAAATTACGGAAGATTCCGGGAAATCGAGAAAAATTCGAATTTTTTGGGACTGATCTAATTTTTCTAGGAGGTAGGTGCATTCGTATATATAGTAATTTGTGTGCCCAATCACAAATTCGTAGGAATTTTGGGCCTATTTTGACCCCTCAAATGATTTATCGTAAACATGGCTAGTCCCACCGCAACTGGCGGACGGTGTATATCACTCAGGCCAACACCATTAGGCCTGTGGGTGCATTTCCGGTATTTCCATCGGTCCCGAGAGTTTCGTAGAAAAGTTGTTCTTTATCATTCAGATGAGACGGATTTTGTTTTTCATATTGCCTAGAAATTTTTCTTGGGGCATTGTCGGGATCATTGTTTTGTCGAATGACATCTACTGACATCTGTTTGCGAGATCTTCTCTCTCGCTCAGCATATTTAGTACCTTCTTGGGGGCAACCATCGAAAACAACTACAGCACTGTCCTTGTACTTGGACTTGACTAATGGAACATAGCTTTCACAAATGGATGAGAATGATTGACCCTGTGCAACATTCATCCACCATCTATGACGTACACACATCCTTGGAGATTCGCCTCTTCACTTGGTGTGAATGCCTTATATAAAGTAGACTTGGTTCCTTTAGTCGTCGAAAAGATGCCAAGGATAAGGGTACAGTTCATATTTTAAGAATTCTTCTAATTCTTCATCATCAGATTGTTTAGCAATTGTGATTCGTTGAAAAATAGTCGTAGGATTGATGTGGATGGTTTCATCACTAACTTTGTCTGCATTTTTCATCGTAGCAAGTGGCAAGACTCTGTCTTTCCTTTATAATTTGACAATTTCAAAATTACCGCCCAAAATCCTATCAATTGAAAGAATTCCAATCTCCTTGGCCATGTGACAGTTTATGGTGCTATCTCCTACAATACCAGTGTTAAGAGATGAGATGTCTGCAACATTATGAAATGGATGGTGTTGCGTAAACCAGTCCATCAACTTTTTCGAATCATTTGTATCCCTTTCAATTCTCCATTCTCTCATCTCCACATGTTGTTCTGAGCTAGTGAATGCTACTCTACACATCATCTTCTCCATTTCCTCACAAATATTTTGGAGGGAAGTCATTCCTTTAGTCCACCTACACAGGATACTTTCACTAACCCCACGACCATGAGTCAGCCCTCCGGCAATTTTCATTATCCTCATTGATTCATCCATTATTTTTTGCTATTTTCCAAAAATTACTGATTTCTCTCATATTCCAGCACTCTTTTGTGTGAAAACCATAAGACGTACAAAATAATGACCATTTGCCGCGCTCGAACATGGCTTGCACGGCTGCCACCCGTAATGGATACGCGCCTTAACGTTAAAAAATCTCCATTTTCCACAACTATGTATGTTATATCCACCGAATGAATCAAGGAATGAAATAGTCAAAATGATCCTGGTTCTTCAGAAATGTCTAATAGGCTATGGAGTTCGGCACACCCTGTATATTTAGCACATATGTAGCAGAAATATTAGCGGCATAGAGAATGATACGTAATGGAAATTTGTATTCATAAATTATTGCTTCTATTTCATTGCTTACATTTTGCATACTTTTTCTAATCCGGTTATAATGAGAAAGAGGTCAGAGGGAATCGAGATTCAATGATTTCAATTATTTCTATTGCTTTTTTTTCATTTGAGAAAGCATGGCAATACAGATTCTCGTTATAATCCATGTAAGAGGGTCGCGATTGATATAGAAGATATAACGTGTAACGATATAACCGATTTCTATCAATTCCAATACAGAAGAAGTTGCGCCAGAATGAATTCATTCAATAATTTATTGTGTTCGTCTGTCTATAGGATTCCTACATAAGCCCTTACTGATGGAATCTCGTATAAGACCCAGACCCTTGTGTTTATTTCTCTATATCCCGTCTGGCAAGATAATTTCATATCGAATATAAGGATATAACATGAAATAACTGAAATACTCTATATGGGATTCGATGCACGGGATGGTTTATGTAGGTATACATGGTATTCACGTTTTGCTATTGGTTGCAAAAAATTGCATGATTTGCTCAGCTGAAATTTGAAATTGTTCGTTGAAAATTGAAATCGTAGTTACTGTAATTTATAATCTGTACACAATGTGTTTCAGTAGGTAATTGTGATCTTCTTTAGAAAAAAAAATTAATATTCCTCTATCCGTGAAATAAACCAACGAAAGGAGTGTACCGTTGGACTTGATGGAGTCTTTCGCCAAAATTGTCATGCAATTTGTACTCTTGAAAAATTATTAATAATTTTTATGCACTTGTGCAATCATTACCGAAAACATATTCAACATGGCTAGTTTCACTCATGCTATGAATACATTTTGATATTTTGGAGTTTCTGATATTAAATGATTCGTTTAATAAATTCAAAATGTTACTTAAAAGGTTTTTACAAGTTGTACGAGAATATGAAATTATCGATTCAAATAAACCTACCATTGAGTCCTGCTTACATAGTGAAAAATTATTTCAGAATAATTTTCTAACACTGGGATAAGATTAAAATTTAATCCATTATTCATTTAGGTATGAAAAATAATTATTTTATTATTATTGAGTTGGCAATATATTTTGATGTTGGCAATAAAATAAAATGTTATTAGGTTGATAAATTACACAGCTGTTTATTTTCTTACAGCCAATCTCTCATTGCATAGTGTTTAGCATATATTCTTTTCATTTACACTTTGATATGGTTAAATTGTGGAAGAATTGATGGTAGGACAAGGGGAAAGAACTTTCAGTCTGTCTCCACCATAATTTAAATTTAATAGTCATCAGACTTACAAAAAGGGGGACATGTTCCGAGGAATTAATTCCTCATCATCAGCTCAAAAGTATAAATAAAATAAAAAGTAAATCTGGCGAGAATGTTAAACATTTAAAAATGGAAATACCTAAGATTTATCAATGGTGAAAAGTAATGGTAGAAAACATTAAAATAAAATAAAGTGTCGCACTATGTGCGGAGACAAATGTTAAGGAATCTCAAGGAATATCATCGCCAACATAGCAAGAATTATTAAAAATCAGAAAATCATGTGTAAGGGAAGTATCTCAACCCTTCAATGGATGACATGAAAGTGAACATAATCTAACAATATACTTCATATAATAACAATATAACTGACAAGTGACATGATGACATCAAAATTAATCCATGGATGAAGTTGACCACTGATAGAATGGGATGAATTAACCACAAGGCAGAGAGTGAACCGCAACCAAGGTTAATTGGAGAAAAGAAAAGGGAAATTAAAAAAATTATGGAAACAGTAATAGAAAATTAAGGAATTGAATAATTTCAAACTGTCAAAATGGGTCTGCCCATTGAGACATATTGATTCAGAATCATTGATTCATTTATTAATTTCAAGAGTTTCCAGAAGATTAAGTTTTTTACCTTTATCACACAAATGTGAAAATTCAGTGCTAGAATTTTGATCAAAACAACGTTTGTCATTAATGATATGATTGGAAAAAACAGAATTGGAATTAATAAAATCTTTATGAGTAAATTGGTTTTAAAAAGTTTTCCGGAACACTTTTGTTGACCAGAGTTTTCTTTGCCACAACCATCATTTCTACATAGTATAGTACAGAAAATCCATAGAATGAATGACGTAAAGGACGGCAGATAAAGCTTGATTGAACCATACAGAGTTAATTATAATCCGGAAATGATTGATAAAAGGTTTATGCTGACAGCTTCATTCAGCAGCGATCCAGCAAATCGATATCTGATGGGTATTTTGTATTTTTCCCACCGGATACGTGAATGGCTCTCGCATAGAATGTTATGAAGTTGTGATGTGAAAAATTCTCCTCTGCTTTGGAAAAGCGCCAAACCACCAAATAACTCCATCCGTCATTAGTTTTTTGGGCACAGATTATTTTTTCCACCGATTCGCCGACGAGATTGGTCAGAATGGAATGAATGGTGTGCGTTGGAAAAATAGCTGGAAATGTCCATCAACATTTGAACTGTATGCATGATGCACAGGGCTGAAAGGTTACTGATGGGAACAATGAGGCAAGGTTCGTATAAAAGGTATTGGAATCGAAGGGTTTCATCAGTTCGGTACGGTTTTAATATGCCCCTTTCAAATATACAGGGTGCCCACAAGGTCGGGGCAAAGTTGCGCATTTTTATGCTGAACAATTATTATCTGAAAAGAAATTTGAGGTATCTTTTAGTTTCTGAGTTATTGAAAAAAAACGTAAATTTGTATCATTTTTTCACGTGAAAACCAAGAGACTATAAGTTTTTAATTGGGACGTTCTTCAGGGACTTTTTTGCAAGGAATCTAAATCTGTATTTTCGAAGGCATTCTTGATTTCAGAGATACAACACTCAACTTTGGTTTTTCTTATGGTCGCCATATTGGATTTTTGCATTTTTGAAAAGTCTGTTTTTTTTCTGATTACTATGACGTATCACTCGATATGTTCGAATCTTACTTGCTGGTCAAAATTGGCAAAATAATCGTTTTTGCGAAGAGTGCTCTGGAAACAATGCCAAAAATTTTGTTTAACAAACTAACTTCTAACTGCTGATAGTTCAATTGATCTTGGAAGCCTACTTGCATAAAAACCAAGCTTATTTTCAATTAGGAACGACATTTGAAGTTACACAAGTTTTTTCTTCCCAAAACAACACGGTCATAAAAGATGCTCGAATATTCAACTATTCACTTCTAAACACAATTTTATTCTTTATTCCGAGTGCTGAATAGCTACAAGAACGATTACGGACAATCAAACTAGATGTGCTCAGACTGGCCATTTTTTTATTGTCAGACTTGACACCTGCCGAACGTCTCTCTATCAGCATTTTTTTCTATCTAAGGCGAATTTGTGAAACTCATTACGTATTCAGGTCTTCTTGATGCCGTTAATAATATCCAAATTTGTTAGATACATTTTTATTAATCCCATGAAACGCATATCAACACCAATGTGAAGAACACATCAACTGACCAATACTGACAACCCCTAATAAATAATAAGAATGTTAGATTTATATTATCACTATAGTATGGCGACCTCTAGAGCCATGTTTCTGCATTGTATAAATATTTGACAGTAACGTCAGTAACGAAACTCATCCCTGTATAATATCAATAAATTGGGACTATAGACAATGATGCAAAATATAACATACACGATAGCTACTCCTCATCCAACATATGAAGGCGTATAACTTGTCAAAATCTAAAAGAAAATTTATTCTACATCAAAAAAGTGAGATTTCAGTTATTTATGAATTATTGGACATTTCTCTTGTACCATGGGTTTGCACAAGACGTGACAATTTCTTCTGGTGATCGTCCTTACTCCAGAGCCATTGTTAAAACCATTCCATTTATCATAAAAAGCAAGATATAGCTCTAGAATTCTTCCGTTTATCAAAGTTTGAAGATTCAACAACGAAAGTGTTTTCAGTTGATATTTATGTGAAACGTAGTTATATAGTTCATCTGAGCATCAAAAGGCATTTTCTGCTACCAACATATTGTTTGTTCTTGTCAATTCCAAGTTACATACACTGATCATTCTCATTAGTGGTCTAGCGAGATGCAAAAAAGTCGAACGAAAAGTTAACCAAGAGACCAGATTTGCTCAAAAGGGGATGATGCTTCCAAAAATAATTTTAAATCGATAAAATAATTTGAAATAATTCAGTGAGAATTTTGCACGAACATATTTAGCAGAAATATTAGCGGCACAGAGAATGATACATAATGGGAATTTGTATTCATAAATTATTGATTTTATTTCATTGCTTACATTTTGCATACTTCTTCTGATCAGGTTATAATGAAAAAGAGGGCAGAGGGAATCAAGATTCAATGATTTCAATTATTTCTATTGCTTTTTTTTCACTTGAAAAAGCATGGCAATACAGATTCTCGATAAAATTCATGTAAGAGGGTCGCGATTGCCATTGACAATAATAGATAATTATGCATGTTACACAGTTTTGACGCATACAAGATGTGTATAGCAGAGTCATAAAAGATATATTTCCTCAAAACTATAGCATACTATTATAGTTCAAATAATTTATCCCGATATAAATATTGTCATTAATTAAAACAATATCAAGAAATAATAGTTACATTTATCTTTCATATAGTTCATACTGGAGTTCATGATATGTGTTATAAAACATAGCCTTTTCATTATTGTCGTTGATATGAACCCATAAACCTAAATGAATCGTAAAACCAACGAAGTGTGTTATCTCGATTTCAGTGTGGAGACATCTTTAGTGAAATTTTGGTTTTATGGGTCATCTAACTTTATTGCCAAAAACCATCACCAATCGTCACAAAATTTCTGGAATGAAGAAATGTCAATATACAACATATTATGATAGTGGGGAAAATTGTGACAAAATCAATATCCTGGAGAGATATGGATGCTATTAGTTATGGAAATCATCCATTCTCAAAGTGGCCCAATTTGAATTCAATCGAATGAAAACTCAAAGTCAGTCGACCACACAGTATAATGAAAGATAAACAATTAGTTTCGGCTCATAATGAATAAATTAAACACATATTCCATTTTTATATGATCTGGAGCAAGATTGAATAATTTGGGTCCAATATATGTAATTGATCTTTGTCCAATAGCTTTGTTCATTTTCGGTATATCAAGGTTACTCGCTTTTAGTCGGATTTCATGTCCATGTTGCTGTTTTTTGAACTTATTTCTGTTGTGGAATATAAATATTAATAATTGTTTGAAGTAAAGATATCTCAAACTCATCAGTTCACAATATTGGAATATTTATACCGATGGGAAACGAAAATTCAAATTATAGATAATTTTGAGAAATCGTTTCTGTAGTACCATGAGCGGTTGTGCAGTTGTACTATTATAGACCCCACCCCATCCTAGATGTCCATACATTAAGAGAGACTGAACTAACGAGAAATATATACTGCGTAAGTCATTGATACTCAGTATATTTTTGAGTGTTCGAAAAACATACAAAAGGGCTCTGAGAAAAGGGCTCTGAGGATATAATGTTTAAATTTGCTCTGCCACCAAAAGAAACTGATAATCAAAATCAAAGGAGAGTTGAAGAGCATCATCCTCATTTGATGGTATAGTCATTCAACTAACATAAGATTGGAAAATGAAACAATTACAGTTGAAATATGACAAATGACTTATGAAAAGACAGTTGACATAGAACAATGAATTATTAAACCTATGGAGTTATATAACAAAAAATTATATGGAAAATTTTTGTATATGATGAGAACTAGTGAGTGAAGGTGGCAAAAATCATTTCAATCAAGTTAGAAGAGAATGACAACATATAACAAGAAATTGATTGATGCTATTAGAATTGGAACTATTGGAAGGGTTTATGCGTATAGGAATTGTTTATCCGATGATGAGATTGACCCAGGATGTGTCATTACATGATGCTTCTCAATTCTATCAGATTAAAATGCATCCCTATTCCACCATGTTCTACTTATTTATTTCTTCGATTCAGTTGCTATTTTGATTTCTTTCCACATGCACTTGCAGTCAATTGCTGGTTTCAGCAAGTATATGAAGTAAATGAAGTTACTTGTCATAGTTGGTTGAAGTCATAGACATGGTTGAATTATTCTACAATAATAAGATTCACTTTATTTGAAGTAATGTTGCATGTTTATATATCTTACGAGTCTCTGTCTCTTTCCATATTTTAGGTAATTATTGAAAAATCTTTCGACAATGAGAACTACCGAATAATTTTTGCTCGCACAGATAATGTCCAAACTACATGCCCATTCGAATATAAAAATTATTCAAAATTTTATTGATTGTCCGTTGTCTCCAGTAATCACGCAACTCAAAATACAGCAGTGAACTTATATTGTTTTAATCGAAAAATAAGTTAATGCGTTCATTTCAAATATATAAAGTGCATACATCTCTGGTGCACTCCGTACTTTTTGGTCACAAATAGTGGATAAAGTCAACATCATCAGCCATGTAGTAGAAATAGTTTCAGTGACAATGAGTTCTTCATTCTCATGACTTACTTGAAAAAAAGATTTCCTAGTTCAGATATTCGATAGAACGATTTCTGAAAATTTCTCTCTCTTCTTTTGGGAAAGGAATTTTTTTTGACGTTTATAGGTTAAATGACATTGACATTTTCCTAACTTCAAATACTAATACTAATAACGATTTCCATTAGTGAAACTGGTGCGCACTCAGTGTAAATATTTATCTACCACCTTTACCTCAGCTGCCGATGCTGCTAACTTACAATGAATTTTGAGTTTTCCAGTTTATCCAGTTCTGTATGTCTGATAAACATCGCAATTTTAGGTACCACTATTGCTCAAAATAGTCAAGAAACGGATTTGTTGGCTAGTGGACCGGTAACGACTGACTATAAAAACTGCCAGGTGTTAATGAGAATCAAATTCGTGTCCTGAGATTATTGAAATTGTACATCTTGATTAACGGAACTAACGGTGAAATAGGTCGAACAGTCAATTTCGACAACTTTGTATTATATTTTACTGCTTATACACAGCCGTCTGGTCAACTAACCACGCGTCTAGATAAATGAGAAGCGTGGCTCGAACCTTAGAAGATCATATATTATGCTTACGCTAGATACGGTATCCAGGTTAGGTTTGATGGTCAAGGGGGACTGAAAGTACTAAGCCATTGATTGGTCGTTCAAATTGTTGACCATACGAATGTACATAGATCTTATTGCTTACGCTAGATCCGGTATCCAGGTTACTTGTTTTGTAGGGCCGGGGGGTTGAAAGTACTAAGTCATTGATTGGTCGTATTAGTTGTTGACCAAACGAATGTGTTGTCCCACGTGTCCCTAATTTCTTGCAGACCCCTCTTGACCTAAAAATTACTACAGGATGCCGGATCTAGCGTAAGCAGTAAGATCTATGCAAATGTGTTGTACCACGTGCGATCATAGTACCTACTTTCTTGCAGACCACTCTGATACCTTCCCTATCTCTTCAACGCTGTGAATTCAATAATATTTAGGTGTCAAATTTCATTACCGAATACCACTATAGCTCCAATTAACAACTGATGTACATTTTTTCTTCAACACGAATTTCCAAAATATCCGTGTTGTCGAAAAAATTTCCAGTAATAATTGAGGCGCTCGTGATATTATAAGTGATTATTTTTTGACGTTTCTCGAAACCAATAGAAATTTTCAATTTCAGTAATTCATATACGTTCTAGCCAATCAAAACATTTTAATAGTGGAAATAATCTACTTACATTATAATTCCAGCAAGAATAATTATTCAATGTACATTGTTTTTATTGAATGACAACCTCATATGACAACGGATTTTCTTGATTTGACGCGTCTGATGTCATAAATTTTCAAGAGATTCGTAAAATGAACCTCAAACGTTTTGGTGAATCATCAATCGATGACATAAATACTATAATAATTGAAAGTGCATGTAAGAATACCAAAATAAGCAGCGCGTTGATTTGGAAACAATTCCATTTATTTTTCGACTAGCCGTTATTTTGAAGGACTATATGGGTTCAATATGAAGAAACAGAATGGAGAAGACTATAAAGAAGCTGTGATCAAGACAATGTGGAATAAAATCGCAAATTTAATGCAAGAGTTGTACTACGACCAATTTAATAGAAGATTCTATCCATTCAATGTTATTGAATTCAAATCCGCCAGAGTTTCTAAAAACACCAAGCGTAAGTTATTACAGAAAGATCCCGAAAAAAGGAAACAAAGTTCTGCAAGTTTGAGCAAAGGAGAAATCTTGGATATGATAAAACTATACGACGAAAACACAACGTCTGGCTTGCAGAAGAAATTTCATCATATTGCTTCATATGAACTGACATGTCGTGGTGGAGAAGATTTTCAATGTTAAGTGCATTATTTCAAAGACGAAACGAACAATGCGTGGTTGAACACCACAAGAATAGAGGATAACCCTATATTTTCCATAACGGCGCAAGGAGGAGCACAAAGATGTGCGGACAGTAAATGGTTAATACCACATACCGAGAACCCTGATATGCAAATATCAAAACTGACAGGTTATTTTCAACAGTTAATATTGCTTGGGATAACCATATTCTTCAGGATGGTACAAAAATAGGCCGATTGGGGTGAACATGATGTCTAAGTGGATGAAAGAATCTGCAGAGATGATTGGACTGGATATTAAAAGAAATTAAAATTACAAACCATTCTACACTGCAGTGTCTCATCTTGCCAAAGCAGGTATCAATGTGCAGGAAATTATAAAAATCACAGCTCATCCAATTCATTGAAACCACCTGAAATTGGATAATGAACATAATTCAGCTTTAATTGATAACCTTAGAGAGTGGGAAAACTTCATTAACTCTCAACACATCAGAACAAAACTATGTTGAAAAATCCTCCACACAAGGACACAGCATTTATAATAATTGTATTTTGTATGTTCAAAACTTCAATGCATCCTAATTTGAATAACTCATCATTCTGTTTATATTGAGTGGAGTGATATAAATTTGTTGAAATAAAAATATAAAAACTGAAAAATGATTTTGAGAGTTCGATAAATAAGATAATAATTCTACAGGCATTTTCTCAAACTTGTTGCCATTTGGCAAAAAGTGTTCTAAAATCTGTCGAATTATTTTCAATTTATACTCACTCTCTTGTGATATTACTACTGAAAATAATTCCTAAAAACATATTTTCCTTTGTCTCAGCACTATGCTGAATTTATTCCGAGAAATAATTTCCAGTTCAAGTGGTATTGAATTGATCGAGGTCCAATCATCTCCACTGCATAACTTACTGGCTGGAATGTGATTTATTTCTGATCGTCTCCAAAAGATAATCGCGAAACTTTTCCATGAGTTGATGGCTCGAATATTCCGGCACATCTGAAAAACCAAACGATGTCAGTTATTCGCTTATCGAATAAAAAGGACTTCGGAAGTCGAATGGAATTCGAAATTGTGCTTTGATGGCCGGAAAATGGAATCTCTTACATCGGGACATTTCAGTAAAACTATAGGAATAAAGAATGCGAGAAGAATTCTCAGCATACAATAAGTATATATAATTGAAAATTTCATAAATTAATTTTCAACCAATCAGAAGGCTCCTTTTTGTATACGTTGCTTATAGTAACGGGCATTACCGTGAAAATTTCATTAATTTATTTTTAACCAATTAGAAGGCTCCATTATGTATACGTTGCTTATAGCAACGGGCGATTACCGTGGTTATTTCATTCATGCTAAAATACACGTTTTTTATTGGTTGAAATGATTGTGTTGATAAGCAATAACACCATGTTTTCGATTTTGTATTTCGGCTCCTGATTGGCTATTGGAAAATAACGCTCGTCTACGACTCGGGATAATTTTCTATCAACAACAAAAACATTCGTGACCTTGAAAAAAATTATCGGTAATAATTCTGCTGCTAGGGAGATTACAAGTGATATTTATGTTAGTTCCTATTGACGGAATTAATAAGTGATAATTTTTCTGTCAAAAATGAAGCGCCTTATATTTATTGACAAACGTCACTCAGAATAAAATCTGGGTAGACCTTGGATGCACTTTTCGCAATGGACCTCACGTGATTTTTCCAAGAAAGGTTATTGTTGATAGTTACGCCAAGCATCGAAATAGATGACTTCAATGATATGGTTACTCCTGACTGAATTATGTTCGGCACAGCTAGATCAGCTTTTCTAGAGAAGAGACATGCTTGTGTTTTGTTTGCATTGAATTCTACCAGGTTATTAGATCCCCACTCGAGAATTGTTGCTAAGTCCATATTTATTTGATTGACATTTCTTCCTCGTTCATTTCTGGTTTGACGGGCCGATATAGGAGTCCTGGAAGAAAAAGCGATATGAAGTTGCTTTCAACAAATCGTTTATGTGAAGTAGAAACAGTGTTGGTGCTAAAATTGATCCCTGCGGAACACCAGCATTTATGAGTAGATTATCAGATGAAACTCCATCGACCACTACATGGAGAGATTTGTTTGAGAGAAAACTAGCAAGCAGAGAACACAGCTGGGGAAGGGGAACAAACCATAAGTTGGAAGGTTGGCGAGGAGTCCCTGGTGCCAAACTCAATCAATGCCTTCAGCATATAACTAACTATATATGTTATATGTACAGGGTGTTTCACAGTGGATGGAACATGAGAAGTATCTGGAGAACAGAAAGACAGATCATTTCGAAAATTTGTGGGCGTGGATAATCAAACTTGCTCTATCCGTCTAAAATATTTTCATCAATACAGTGTTGCCGCTTCTATCGAAAAGTAGCAACAACTAATAAATAAATGCCTTGGAAATATCTATTTCCATGGCTTAAGTTCCTGCATATTTGTCAATAGATAGCTGCCATTAATGTGAGACGTAAGCGAGCAGGTCACCAGTTGATCTCAGATGACGGAAGCCATATTGCCTATCGTTGACAATTCCTGAGTGTTCCAGATATTTCATGAGCTCGATGTTGATTACTTTTTCCATGACCTTTGAAATAATTGATAGCAGTGTGATAGGTCTGTAGTTGCTAGGTAAGGTATTTTTGCCTTTTTTGGGGACTTGTTGTACTCTTGTAATTTTCCAGTTGGACGGAAATACCTCCAAATTGTAAGAGTGGTCGAACAACTTGCAAAGAATAGGTGTTAGGTCGGGGGTACATTTCTTGAGAACAATCGGTGGGATTCCGTCAGATCCACAGGCTTTGTTGACGGTGTTGAGACCCAACAAAATCTTTCTGATACTACATTAGCGAAAGGTGATCTCGGGCATATGATTGTCAATAGGTGTGTTATGTTCGGGGGTTGCTTTCCCGATGAATCCAGAGTGGAATTCCAAGCACGAGGGCGAACATGTGCTTTTCAGATCATAGGAAGTTGTTGAGGTGTGAAATATCTCTTTATTCGAAAGAAAAAAACCGATTTTTTGATAAGTAGTTTTTTTGCACATGAGTATCCTATAACATATAATTATCCAATGCTTACGGTTGAGTTCCCGTGTTTTCAATTGACTTCTGCCACATAATATGTTTCTCGCGAATTCTTGGGAACGAAAGCCATATTTTTCATCGTTCACATCAATTTCAGATCCGAATATGTATCGTATTTATTGAGGTACCTATCTAATGTTACGCGCAAACAACATACACAAATATACATTCTGCCTGTTTGAAGAAACGTTGATTCGTTGGTATTCATATGAAAAAACCTAATTCAGTAATTTATTTGATGTATACATGGATGAACCCTTATTTAGGATGTGCAATAAAGAGGAAACAACAACCCTTCATATTATACTGGAGTGCTGTGAAGCACTATCCCGTTGGAGATTCAGCCTTTCGGGAGAACATAACTCATAAAAAAATGGCTGGTTATTCCAACCAAATTATTCAATCAATCAAGACACTCTAGTGTCTATGAGTGAATAACTAATGAGAGAAATTTGCACTCAAACGTGCTCCTCTTGAAGCAAACGCATGTTTGCTTCATCATTGAATTGCATAATTCCACAAACTACTGTTCTAGGACCTACATTTTGCAATATGTATGTCAATGATTTTTTTCTTCGGAAAATGAAGGAACAGATAGAGGTTTTGCAGATTACACTGCTAGCTAAAATGAAGCCAATTCTGGGGAAGAATTTTAGCTGAAAACGATTTCCTCCAATTGAAAAATGGGCTTGAGCACAAATTACTGTCAACCATCAAAAAACATGTTCTTCACATTCTGCTCCAAGAATTCGTCAAATCATTGAATCCGCTAAAATTGTCAAATAATTGGGAGTATGTATATACAGGATGTCCTGAAACCATGGAACCGAATTGAATCGGATGATTCTTCTTGTGAAATAAATGAATACCTAACCCAAATGTCACTCGTTGCAGCGATACAGGGTGTGGAATATGAAAAATTAAAGGTATTTTTAAATCAAAATTTCCACATTTTTGGGAATTTTTCAATAAAATTCGGTGAAATGTATTTGTTCGATTACTTTATTCTG
Source organism: Chrysomela aeneicollis (assembly GCA_029955515.1). Lineage (NCBI taxonomy): Eukaryota > Metazoa > Arthropoda > Insecta > Coleoptera > Chrysomelidae > Chrysomela > Chrysomela aeneicollis. The sequence continues at coordinate 8,459,782 of JARUHQ010000017.1, forward strand.
ACAAAGAATTATATTTTCAGTTGCCACCTATATATTTTACGCCATTTCAAGAATTTCTCATACAATTTCGAGTGGAAAATTTGCACTTGTATGAATCCAGAAAGTTTTTCTTTGGTTTTTGTACATCAATTCCATAATTATTCTTCTTGAATGAAGCGCTTTATTATTATTTCCATCAAAAGTTAAGAGAACTTTGTAATGATATGGGAGTAGAAATTTCGTCATCCACCCTGGAAGAGAAAATTGTAGGTGAAATTACTCTAATATGAAATATATTGATTCTTAGATTGTAATTTTTTTAACCTGTTATATTCAGTGGAATCTCGCCAAAAAGATTTCTTGAAAATAAACTACGATGACACAACTCATTAAATAAGTAGAACGAAACTTCATTAAAAATATGAATGCCTTCATACACCTCTAGCGATATTATTTAGAGCCATGTCCTGAAATACATTTATCACATTCAAAAATTTCATTTTTAAATCCAAGAGATATAAAACAAAACTTGTTTCATATACCTACTATAAATATTTTTATGAAAGAAAAGCGGTTTTAAATTATTAGTAGAAATACGAGTGTAATAAGAATGAAGAGAAATTCGTTTATTCGATTACTGACATATTGACGTCCATACATTGAAAATCCACATCAGTTTAACAATGAAATGAAAAAACTAGATGAACTTTGCAACAATAAACAAAGACAAATTTCTGGAGATGCATTTTTTTTATTTTCTGGTTACAGGCCAATGTGGGTATTTCCTGTGGGCAAGATATGATATTGAAGTCTCATATTCATCAAAATTAGGAAATTTGAATCATGTTTCGTTAGAATCGATAGAGCGAAAGATTCGAAAAATTAAAAAAATGGAAAAAAGTCGAAGTGACAGTAGAGAGACCAAATTTGAAACAAATGTATAAAATTGGAAACTGAGCAACTTTTTTCTGTGGCATTTTTCGAAATTAAAAAAAAAACTGATTTTTTGAGGATTTTCGAAAAAAAAATCAAGTTTGACAGGTTTAGAGTAGCACATGAAAAAAGGAAAGATGCTGTATTTCACTCATTTTTCAAGCATGAACTAACTGCGAAGTCAAATTTTCTTTATATCTATTAATAAAAAAAACTTCCATTTGTCGCGAACTTTATGTGTGAGACTGTATATAATGTTGGATCAAGTTTCAAAGTTTTGATCCCTCTCGAAACTTTCACAGGAATAATGACATATTTTTCCTCCTTCCAGGTTCGATCTCGCAGCCTCAATCATCTGGACAGTTTAGAGATGCGGCAGGGGACAGTTTCTTCAGTGGATGCGGCTCTGAAAGACTCCAGATCTGAACCCGATTGCACGCGATCCTTACACCCCCCGTCCATGATACAAGAACCCTCCACTCCTACCAGCAGCATGCCGCCTGCAAGAAAGTATATGCTGAGTAGATCTCAGGTGAGTTAAGTGGGCCCTTCACGTGCACTTTTCTTCGACTTCCGAAGTGACGCTCCATCGCTCCACTCCAAAATCGAACGTGAAGTTTTCATACGCGCCTGGCGCGTCTCGCATCTGACTTGGCGCGAGACGTTCCAACCTTCCTAAATTCCTGGCGCGAAACCCAACGTGAAGGGTCGATTCTCGCGCCGTTCCGACTCAGGAGACGAACAGTCAAATAGAGCAATAACGAGTGGAACAGAGACAGTTGATTCAACTAGACTGTATGTGTCTTCCTTCAGTTGATTTTATTTTTATTGGCTTTTAAACTTTGAACAGTTGAGTTCTCACGACTGATTAATTCTTTCAATTCTTTCTTTGATGATACTTTCTTTCAGAAATGACACGACCCTTGTCCACTGATTTCCTAACAGAGTTCATCGAGTTATAACACAGTTTTCCATGTTTATGGAGGATTAAAAGTGCAGAATATTCTAATAAAAATTTGAGACAACAAGCATACGATTGCTTAGTTGATTTGTGTAAAACGGTACTACACGAAGCAGATAAGGCATTCGATGTTAGAAAAATCAACAGTTTACGGGAAAAGAACTAAACAAGATAAAATATAAAAAGTCAGGCAGTGGCACGGACGAAAATTATGAACCAAAACTATGGTATTTCAATTTGCTTCTCTTCACTGCCTACATAAACTGAAAAAATTCCGGTAGTCCTCTGGGTTACATTTATTGATTTCCTTCAGGAGATCCATATAGTTTGATTCATTCCGGCGCAAGTACTATTTTTTGGACCAATACTTCTTTCTCTTTCTGTTGGACTCATAATTTTCTTTATCCAATAATAATAAACATGCAATTTTTCTTTTTGAATGCAAAGAAGACATCAATTTAACCAGAACCCACTAGTTATCACAAGATGAATGAGGAATGATGTTAATTTGAATGTGCGTGTAGTTTGGCATGGAATTTCGTTCCTAGAGTGATGCGCTGGGAGCACGCGCTGTGAATCCAAGAAAAACTGCACGTGAAGGGCCCACTTTATTGCGTGTCAAAAGGGGCCATTCCACGGCGCGTGGAGTGGCACGACCGGCGCGTGAACTGCCACTCCACGCGCCGTGGAAATCGTCCGGCGCGTCTATTTTCGCCCCGCGTGCCTGGTCCCCTCGACTGTCGGTAAAAACTACACACTTCAAAAGACACACGTGCGGAGTGGCTAGACTCCAGACTGGGAGTCAAGACAGGCACGAAATCTTCTCTTGTTCAGGTTCAGTACTGAATTTAGCGCGAACTCGGAGCCACACCTGACTTGTCAATCCACAGGCCGTTGGATCGCGGGTATACCACTGAAATATAACCAATAACTGGAATGCCAAAGGAACTTCTCAAGCATAGACCCTTTTGAATCTCGCGCAGACTGAAAATAAATCAGGCCGGAAGCATGCGCACTATTACTGTAACCAGGTCCGGTCTAGCCTTTGGTACACAGACCACCTGGACTGTGCTTTGAGACCAATTATCAACATTAACATCTCTGAAGAAACATTACATAAAGAAACTGGTGTTTCATATTTTTAATCAATCAAATGTTTGTATTTTTTTGGATTTATTATCTTGATTGTATATTTCTTTATTTTTCACTTGATCGTTACTGCTTTATAATACCTTGGCAACGGTTGCTATTAACAGACCCATAACGCCCGGGGCGTTATGGAGGGCATTATGAATCATAACGCCCGCTAAATGTTTTTTTCTGTAGTTCAATAAATTAATTACTTAGCAACCTCTTCAATGTTTCCATGGCAATTGCATAGAAGCTCACTTGTGCTCAGTTGCCGACCAGAACGCAGTAAATACTATGAGAAAAAATTTATGAAGTAAACAACGTCGTTTAAGATAATTTTTTCGTGAAAAATAAAATCTTGTATGCACCACGAGCGTTACTAGATCCTAACGCCCATCGGGCAACATTCATCCCTCGGGCCAAAGGCCCTCGGGTGAATGTTACCCTCCGGGCGTTAGGATCTATATAACGCACTTGGTACATAAATAGCTATAACGTTCTTTAACTATTCCAAGTTTCTATGTATGTATCATTTTATGTGTATGTAAAATTATTCAGCGACGAGTAAATTCTATTCTATAATCCTTGTCCTATACAGTGAATAAGTTTGTGTACAACCAATCTTTATAATAATAATTTTAGTTCCTGTGACACAATATGGTAAGTAAACAGTCGAAAAAAACAATTTCCATATAGAATAAAGCACATTATATTATAATATATGTATTTATTCTAAACTACAGAGCACTAATCACGTCGCACCCCGAAATTTTGCCCCTGTTGAAATCTGAATAACTTTTCTGTGCTTTGAACAATTTGAATTCTGTTTACACTGTTCACTGGATAGTTGACAGAGGCTTTTGAGGACCAAGATTCAGCCTGGGAACTGAATCACAGTTGTTTTTATCACCAGAAGTTATATGATGTCATCAATGATGATATGTTCTTCACAAATCACATTTCCATAGCTCAAAGTCTCGATATTTGGATATCTACCAATATCTAGCTTTCATTCATGAGCAATGTCTATTCTTAGTTGTAGTTAAGTATCAATCTCAACTCACCAAAAAAAAGGTTAAACTAGAATTAGTACTGCAGTTTTTGCATTGCAGCAATGCACCTTCAACCTTTTTTTTTTATGAAAATTTTATCAAACTATCAAACAAGGCAAATTGACGATATGGAACAACTTCTCTTTGATTTGGATTTGGCGAATGACCATTTACCACTTGACCAGTGAGAATTAACACGAAACAAAAAGTGCCAAGCCGCGTCTGATTTAGTTCATCTTATCACAGACGTACGTCATCAAATGTATACAGTTGTAGTGATCAAATACATGATTTTCGTACCTTTACTTTTACTGCGTCGGCGCATAATCTGAAATCTCAGTTCGCATAGCCTTGGGATCATAAGTTCCCAGCGCATTTACCTACATTAGCGTTTCAGTTATTGGTTATATTTCAGTGGGGTATACAGACACGCATCGGCGCGGCACTGCACAGTTCACGCGCCAGGCGTGCCACTCCACGCGCCGTGGAATGGCCCCTAACTTGTGTACCTCTTAAAATGAAACCGGGGCCGGAACTACGCCGGAGCAACCGAGGCAATGCCCCGGGGCAGATGAACATATTCAAAAAATATTTCTCCCAACTACTTTACACAAGATGTATATGAAGAATATTTATTTAATCATCGTGTCATACCTCATCGATCGGTACCTTCCTGGCATTCATCGAAAAGCGAGTTGGAGCAAAAAGCTTTTGGTGAGATCGACATTTTCGAAGAGTGAGTTTAATAAAAGATGTCAAAGAGTTGGCCCGCTTTATGATGATTCAGAATGCGACATCGTCCAGTTATCCGGATGTGTGCACAGAACTTCTTATGTTTCTGACACCAGTCCCTGTCACTCAAAGGGACAAGAGGGACTCAGTAATTTAGTACTACTGTCCATGGAAAACCAAAAGGTGCGCAAATTTGCCTTTGCATAAAAAAATATTTTGTTACTTTTATAATATGTTTATAACGATTGATATGATTTGAGGTTTGTGAAAGATTTCCAGATTATGATTACTGTATTCCCGTCTTGATATAGCATCTGTTGCGGATAGGACTGTATTTTCAACGCGGTGTTCGAAACTCTAGAAAATGCGGGAGAGAACTTCCACCTACCTGGAGAACTGGAAGTACCACTATGACTCTTGTCACCCGGGAAATGGGATGCTGGCGATTTGGAAACTAACGTCTGGATCAGGATTACGCGAGTATATGGAAACTGCGTTTCTTCCTTCGAACAGCACAAAATTCATTCACACGAAAAAGCGGAAGCAAAACACACGCTGTCCAGCTCGTCTTGATCTGTCTTTTTCTTCGTCCATCCGCGCAAACGCGACACATGCCCAGTTGATAGTGGTATGAAAGTTACTCTCATTCCCGCGAAATGAATTAAAATGAATCGAACTATCAATATCAATATAACTCTGAATAAACAATATCAGTACCTAACATTACCCTAATATTACCCTAATATTACCCAGTTATCTGAAGAAGATGAAGAACAAAAATTAATTCCCAAGAAAAAATGAGATGATTCTTAACAGCATCAGATATATACAATAGATATGCTAATTGAAGAAATACTGCTATAATATTATAAATTATTTGAAAATGTTAAAAATCGAGAGAAAAAGATAGGATGGAACCCACTGCGAAAGGAAAAGAATATAAAAAAATGAAAGAAAAATTAATTTACAGGCGATCTGTGGTCGGGAAGTTGAAGGGGTGGGTTTTTGAGTATAAAAAACGCTTTATCTCGATTTCCGGCAGAGCTACAAGTCCTATGAAAAAATTTTAAATCTCGTACTTGTTGAACTAAACAACTAAAGTTGAAAAAAACTGTTTTTCTTCATTTGGGATCCTTTTGAAAGTTCCGAAATTTTGCACAGTTTAGAAGAACATCCTGTAGCAATTTTATGAAAAAGACTTCATGTATCGAAGAAGTACGAGATTATATCCGAAGGACTGAGCCAGCGAACAGTGTAAACAGAATTCAAATTATTCAAAGCAGAAAAAAATTATTCAAATTCCAACAGGGGCAAAATTTCGGAGTGCGACGTAATTGGTGTTGCGTAGATTAGTTTGAAACGTCTAGTTCTCAAAAACAAACAATGACCAATCAAATTGTCTTTCGGATAATTCTCCAGCATGAAGCTGCGCAACTTTGCTGCTCTAATTCATCTCATTCAACTGATATTCCGATAGTGAAACTCGATGAATATGCGCACCTTATACTCGTAACTTTCGCAACTCTCACATTTCTCGTGAAAACTTCGACGCAATTCGATCGTTAATAATGACATTTCACTTTGTGAACTGGAGCGAGCTTACTTTTCGACGATAGTTGGATGATTTGACCCCACTTAGTGTACCGGCGTCGCAAGGCTTTTCATTGAACTTTCGACTTTTATTTTGTTTTTTTTCCGGATTTCCTGGCACAGGGGGTTCTTCTCACCAATTCTCTTTGATGGGCTGCCAAAGGCGAGGTTCTCCAGAAAATTTCATTGAGATTTAGGAGATTCCGCTTCCAAACTTACTCTCTGACTGAACTGACACTCATTCGACAGTATCCAATTGATTGAAAATATACAGGTGGTCATTAATAAGTTAGCTACAAGTAAACAATTCATCTTGAATGCCAATAACAACTCGCTAATGACTAACTAGTTGATTACAGTGGCGGATTTACACATTTGCCGCCAGTAGGCATATTCAAATTTTGCCGCCCCCTACCGCGACCCCTACGTTCACGATCATATTAAAGCTCGATTCATAAACTCCGCTGCCGTAGCTACAGTTGACGCTGCAGTTACTGTTCGTAAATGGAATATGCTAAAGATAAACATCCGTTCATAAATGCCGCAGCTGAAGCAAGTGCTGTCGGATATCTTCTCAATAAATTTTGGAACGGCAACGTCAACTGTAGCTACGGCAGCGGAGTTTATAAATTAAGCTTTACCTTTTCACTGCGGGAACTGGATATGTAGGTACCTACACTGTGTCCCATTTTCAACATACTTTTGCACGGTATCTCAGTTGTCTTTGAGGATAGAGAGTTGCGGTTTTCGCATTGCTGTCCTACTTTTTCGTTAAAAACGAAAATTGCCGAAAACAAAACTTTCGTAGCCCGCTTCGTTTCTTAGATACACAGAAAAAACAGATCTCTTAAATCAAATATATATATATTTTTGAATTGTATAATCTCCCGATAAGAATAATAATCTCAGAAGGACTAAAACGTTTCTATTCACAACTAATCGCGTTGTTTGCTTGTTTCCATGAATTTTCTTGAAATTAATTTGGTTGAACTGAATCATCCGCACTGTTCACCTTAGAAAACAATGTGAGTAATGTCAGTCAAGCATTTATTTCTCTCAGCTCAAGAATATCGTTTCTTATGAATAGTGTTTTGATGACGGAAGCATGTAACACGTGACCAGCTCGACCAATAAGCATAGAGAATGAGCATGGAATTAGCGCCCGAGGCGAAGATGCGCAGTCCGCGCACTGTCCGCAGAACCAGCTAGACAACGCCAACAATAACGCCGTTGGCCGCCATTTAAGACTATCAAGAGATACATTGTGACAGGTTACTGTGAAGTTTTCTTGGATGGTACTTGTGTTCCTATAGTGCAGATTGCAGGCTCGCGAATTATTTATAACTCGAGTACTCAACATGGACGTAAAAGGTTTCCTGGAAGCAAACAATCTAGAACATATGTGGACATGCCGTCGTATCACTGGCACTGTTGGGTGTTGAGAATGCTTTGTTTTGTGTTGTCAGGTCATGTTAATATGCTGGAAGTAATAATTCATGGCTGTATCAATACTGCAGCTCCAGTTTGTGAAAAAACTACAGTGTTTTTCATTTTCAATTATCGGCATGAATCAGAGTTGCAATCCTCAAATGAAGGTCAATGAAAATGAATCAAAAGTGATTCCTCTTGAATGAAGAGGATAATTGTTCAGATGTGCTGAGAAATCAGCTTCATCCAAGAAAATTGTTTCACAACAACATGGAAATATTCTCGCCTCAACCAAACCACATTTTTCAACAAGGAAATGTGCATTTGATACAAAACTTTTCGTTCCTAAGTAGTCAAGAGGATTCTGACGAAAAATCAAATCAATATTTGGTTGGACCTATTCAAGATTACCATTCTCTTGAGTTGATGCGGTTATAACTTGATTTAAGAGATCCTTTTTTTCTGTGTACAGTGCGAAATTGAAAATATTGCATTTTGGGACCTCTCCTTCATCTAAGCTATCTTTCAACTTATAGATAAAGAAAAAACGGAATCTCAGACATCTTTTCACGTAGAATCCAGTGGCGTAGTCAGTTTTTAAAAATGAGCTGTCATTTTTCAGATATATCTTACCCAAAGGTTTGTTTTCTCAAATGGAACACCCTATATATTTCTCAATATTTGAAACATAAATGCTTTGCTTAGCAGTTTTTTTAATACAAAAAAAAGTTTCGCGATCTTTAATGTATTTCGTGTTTCTAAAATATGTCAGTTTTTCACTTCAGTATTTCACTTCGAATTTGTTATTTATTTTTTTATTAAAATATATTTTTCATAATCTTGTTGGTATTTACTAGGAAATCGAGAAAGTGATTTTCAAGAGATTTTAGAGATCATGATGATCCCAGCTTATTCTCAAAATGACAGGTATTTTCGATCTCTAAAAATAATAGGTAGGTATGAAAATAACTGTCTCTTATATTCTAAAAAAAGCCATCCGCGGTTGATTACTTTTTTTGTGGTGGAACACGGTTCATTTTGATTTTTTTGTAAAATTTTGGCCCCAAATTTGCCGCCCCTAAAATCTGCAGCCCTAGGCTCCAGCCTACTCAGCCTAATGGTAAATCCGCCACTGGTTGAGTAACTGACTAGTTTATTAACAAGTCAATACGGATCTGATGGAAAGTTCACATTCCGATCAAGCTTTTTTATGATAAGCAAGAAGTTCACATTCTCAATAGCTCACGCGATGTCAGATATATTCTTATTATCTTAGTCCTGAAATTGGTGAGTATAAATCTTCTCTGCTCATCAATATCGATGGGCACAATTTTAAGAAGTATCTCCACATGATGAATTGGTGGAAATTTGAACTATTTAGATCCAAATCCAATTGAACTGTCATAATTTACTTCGTAAAACATTGATGACATTTTTGAAAAGTGGTAACCTACTGAAATGTATTAGTCCATATGTATATGTATACTACTCCGCCGCTAATAACCTTGCAAGTTGATGCGGTTCTTTTCTGAAAAAAAAAAGGAATATTCCTCAATTCGGTTTATGAAGCAAATGCAAGCATGAACTTATTGATTATGAGTTTCATTCATGCATTTTTCGAATTCGTTGCGAAAACTATCTTAATTGATTTTTCAAATATGGGGTTTTAAATTTTAAAGTCGAATATAAACCTAACCTCCAAAACTAACTAGCATATCTTTTGAGGATCATGGAAGAGAAATAACCAGAATCTTTTTTCACCTAATCAACGTAATGGATTTGTTGTCCTTTATCATTTATGAAATCTGCATTCGATGTTGCCAAATAGGAACAAGGTGCTCTGAATTTAAAATCCCCATATGAAGCACTTGAAATTTTTTTTTTCGGATAAAGGTTGAAATGCGACGTTTTGAAGATATTTAATAAGAATTATTTCATTATCGTTCGAAGGAGAATTCCCCATTGTTGACATTATCTTCAAAGTACTCTATTCAAAAACGATTTTTTCTAATTTTGATCAGTTCATAAGATTGGAAGATATCGTGTGATATACCTCTGATAGCACAAAATGTCCTAGGTACGTCCTTATAGGGTACCATGTCCGAACGTCGTGGACATGGAATTGTTGTTAATTGGACGTCCCAATCAGTACATATCATAAAATTTCCCTGTGAGAACGTCGATGGGATGTCCCAGATGATAGATTCATTAAAAAATCATTGGTACAACATCCTATGGACGTCTCAATCGCTACATAACATTCAGTGTTCCTGCGAGGATGTCTTATAGACAACATATGCAGTGTCCGCTATGAAGTTGGCTACACCTGGTTACAAGAATAAATTGTGTTTTCATGATTAACCTCCCTCCCTCCATATATATTCGATAAGTATTGACTCAACCTTATGTGATTCAGGATATTAATTTTAATGCTGTTTTCAAATAAAACAAAAATAATGTTTCTCAGTAAAGGTAGAGTAATAAAAATTGCATTTTTGATTTTTTTTTCAATCTGGTTCAAAATTGAGATATGGGGTCCTCGTTGGATTTCAAACAATTTTTTCCCATAACATTTTTTGATATCTTATCAATTTGACCAATTTTTTTGCACCACTGACAACTTTTTAAAATTTTTGCCAAATCTTAGGTTACGTGACATAAATCTTAACAGTTTTTTCAGTTGTCAGACATGCAGAAACAAACCGCCATTAGAGTTTTTCAGAAATATCATATGTAGCCAGTTTTATGGCGGAGACAGTATATTCAAATATACTTATTTTAGAATATTGCAATCGAGTTATTTCAGAACAATCTCATCCTGCTTCCCACCTATTCTCGAAAGGATTAATAGCTCTGTGATTATTCCTGAAATAAATTGAATAAAGCACAAAATAAACGTTCACTTCAAGGAGAAGTCTAGACGAAAATCATTTCCCTCAGGAATGTCATTCTCAATCCATCTCGTTAAGAGTAGAATCATTGAACTTGAGGGGTCACAGAATTTAAATTATTCCCGAGGACTATATAGGATCACGTATTTGGGCGGTTTTACTTTCCAGTAAAATATCTTTTTATGATGTCGTCTGAAGTATGTTTATTGGTTTTTCTTCAATGTGTTTTCTTCATATTTCTGGGAAAAATATGCTCGAAAATATGCCATGCTCTTTTTTTCTTCTGTTACCAATTGCAGGACAAAATATTGAAATTTGATATCATAGGATTATAGAGTTGGCCTATATCAAATGATCCAAGAACACAAACTGTTAGTTAGCGACGAAAATTAAACATTCATCATGGAAAAAAGGCGATCTTCTCATTAATATTCCTTTCCTTCTCATACAGTATGAGCTCCTATGTCATTCCTGTGTTGTTATTTGCTTATTTAGTTTATAATGATTTTTATGACTGTTATTCGCGATAGGTGCCACTCGTAGTGGGAAAACCACTGAATTCTCTGAGAGATAACCCACAGACAAACTCTGTTTATGTTCGCTTCTGATGTGAAAGGTGTACTTCCAGCAGTTTTTCGAGAGATGTTCATGTGAAATTTTATCTTTTTTCTCGTTTCAGTTATTGTTTGGTGGTAAAGACACCTATGTCACAATGAAACAAATATCAAAAATATGAAAACAAGCTAGATGAGTAACTTACAATTTCATTCATGTTCTTTCAATATATATTAATCTATCTGAACAGAATAATAGGGTTATTGTCTTTCATGTGAAAACTTTCCGGCTTCACTCAGCGATCCGAAATACTTCGTGATATTTTTTGCATTCAAATCTACAAAGATGTGAAAGTAAATTAGGGAGTTGGCTATTTTATTTGTTATTCCGGGAAAGTGAGTTACCTTCGTAATTAGATGGATAAAATCAATGCTTGAAAGCAAGAGCATCATGATTACTCTTGGTGGAACGACATAAAAGATGACAGTAGAAAATGTGTGTCCCCAAGGGAGAAATCTATCGCCTTTGCTGAGGCCATTGGCTGCCGACAACCTGATAAACAAGTTACACGATTCTGGTTTCACGACTCAAGGTTACGTCGATGAAATGAAGAGATAATTTTCAATCGCATTGAGGTAGCCCTAAACAAAATTAGAAGCTGGTGCGCAAAGGAAGGACTCTATGTCAATCCTGGCGAAACAGTCCATTCAAAAGTAGGCGAAAGTATGAACTCAAAGCCCCAAAAATGATCTACTAGTCACACCAAACGATCATCAAATCTATAGTCAAGAATGCACCAAAAGTCAATAAGCTGCAGAAAGTGCAGCAGCTAGCTTTGTCTAAGAATCACAGGGGCAATATTCACGTGCCTTACTGCAGCGTTGCTGAACCTTCCAGCATTGCACCTATGTGCAATGAGAGAAGCAGCAATCTTTGCCTTCAGACTGAGCCAGACAATAAATTTCAAACCGAAAATGATCTACTGGTCATACCGAACGATCATCAAATCCATGGTCACCTACGCTCCATTGATATGGTGGTCAAGAATGCAACAAATTTTGGTAATAGTCACAAGCATTCCTGGGAATCCAATCACCAAAGTTGCACTGAGAGCCGACCTCGACAAGGAAAGAATGCATTGGTGTGTTTTACTGATGGATCCAAGATGGATGAAAGGGCTGGAGTTGGCGTTACAGGGCCGAATTCCAGGCTCTCAAAACCCATGCGAAAGTATATGCTATGTGTCCAAGAGTGTCTCAATAGGAACATCCGAAGGGCATAATTCTTTTTTTTTATGAATGATTCAAGCGGGAAGATTCTGCCGGTTTACTGCTTTGTTTAGTCGCTTCTGAAAGTGCTACATATTATTCAGCTTCAAATGATGATAAAGTAACACACTTCTGTTTCCTGGTACCCCAAGAAATTGTACCACCAGCATATTTGAAAAAAATATATCCAGTATAGGAGTCAGGGTCATTTGCAGAATCTGCATCTGCGAATCCTTCTATATGCTTTCCAGTTGGTTTCACGTGTGTAATAGCTGCATCATCTATCTGCAGAGCTTTGTGATCTTTTTCAATTTTGTTTTCTTCATTCGTAACATCTTCAACCGAATAACCTTCTATGGTTCATTTTGAATTTCCATGTTGGATAGCCTTCTCGACCAGACAATACTCAATACAATATTCGCTGGTGTTCCCGAAGTAGACGCTGAGTTTGACATGATATTCGTTATAATAGCGACTTCTGTTTATACACTATTGATGAATAGTAATTGAACTTGTCAGAGCTATATCACTCCTTCACGTTATTCTACGTATTCTTGGCCCCTGTTGAAATGTATCCAGAATATCGTGGTTTGAACCTTATGTGGTTCAAAATAATCTTCTTAGTTGAACAAGTAATATATATTTATTTTGAAGTAAGATGTAAAATACATTATCAATAAAAACTAAACAAAATCATGGTTAGAATGAATACAATCAAGATTACCATCATATTTCAACACAAAACCCTTCTGTGAACTCTCCAAGGACCACTTGAAAGAAGAGGTTCAACGCTGCAAAACGGATGGAATAAAGTACCACGAAAAAGTCAAGCGAAAAGGCTAGCGAGCCTTCCGCCAAGGATAGCTAAACATCTTCTTGAATTGGACAAAAAAGACTCCTCACTGGACACTATCCTCTGAGGTATCACCTCAAAAAAATGGAAAAAACAGAGAGTAATAGTTGCCGCTACTGCAAGAACTTCGCTGAAACTGCAGAACATTTGCTGTGCGAATGCGCAGCGGTTTTCTACAAGAAGATGAAGTTTCTGGAAAGGGCATTCTCAAGCTCTGCGATGCCAGGAATCTAGCTCCCAGGAAACTGATGAACTTTGCAAAAAGTCTCGGAATCCAGGGCCTAGAATAGATTAAAGGTGCATTTCCTATGGAGCGGCTGCATAGGAAATGCACTTTATAGGTCATGTACAAAAGATTTGATAGGTCGAGGTGCTTGAGAGGCTGCTCAGCCTTACGACCCCTTCCACAATCTATAATCTACCCGAGAATCTACCTCTGTATTTCACCGTGCCTCTTGCCAATATTGTCACTGTTTCAACAATTTTTCTGCTATACTTTCTACGTACTATTTTTTCTGAAATCAATCAACATCATAAACTTTCATAAACGCAGAACGCTCATAAACCAAGTTGGTGGGAATTTGGAGTAAAATCTATAACATATCCAGACAAAACTTTCAGTTGGAACTTTTGTTTTATCAAAAATAATATCGATAATACGTGGTGGGTAATTTATAATGAATTACCCTTTACGCACATCGTATATAATCTGAGAGTAGCTGCTGCTGGAGTAGGTCATCTCCTTTGTTTAAGGGGCAAACTTTCATTTCCAATTGGTATAAAATAACTATCAAAAGCTTTACTTACCTCTTTTATACAAGATCATACTACAGTCAGAATTGAAATGTAATTAGTGATGATGAAATATCCCCAATAAAACATGCAGATTCATCATTAAAGCTCAGTTTATAAACTCCGCTGCCGTAGCTATAGTTGACGTTGCAGTTATTCCAAAATATATTGAGGAGATATCCTATGGCACCTGTGGTAGCTGCGTAGTTTATGAACAGGTGTTTATTTTTTGTAACTGCAGCGTCAACTGTAGCTACGGCAGCGGAGTTTATAAATTGTGCTTCACGGTTGAAACTGGATATTTCATGGGGCAGAGTATTAACCTCAACACGTGAAGCACTTGGTAATGTATCAACTATCCGTTCAACCAAACCGCATACGTGCCTAGCCCTATAGTAAATAGTTAATGAACCCTCTTTTATACGTGTCCCGTTCCGCACAAACATTCCCGAAACATGTCTGAACGTGCTTTATTTTCATTCCTCCAGTGACGTGTTGTTTATCGTAACTAGGGAAGCAGAGCTTCCCTGGCAGAATTGGAGTGATCATTCTAATAATGTCTAAGAGGATAACTATGTCAGTGGGGACAGCAGCAAGAGGTATTCGTTACATTCCATGAGATTTTTTCGACCTTCGGGATCACTGAATGTTTTTGATTGCAATATTATCATTAATAATTATCTATATCGGTGATTTAACACTTCATAATATTTAAATTCGCAATGCGATGCAGTGTAGGTAATCACAATGATGCTAGCGGATCAGGATGCGATTTCTCTGAAGTCCATACGTACAATTATCAGGAAAAATATTAAAAAAGAAGAAAATCAGTAAGAGAAATAACATGAATTTCGCTTTTGCTGTTAAACTAATTACCCACATAATGAACAGAAGAGATCTATCAGCAAATCGCATTCATGAAAATAGAGTACGTCATCTAATGCATCGGCAGAAATTGAAATTGAAAACCGAAATAAACACTTGGTAATCATCAATTTGCATTTGATCATAGCTGCTACCGCATCTTTTTTGTTGGATACTTCGACTTTCACAGGTATAGTGGTTTTTCTCTGTTACTTTTTCTGTAAATGCGTCAGCATCAGCAGGTCCAGAAATTCCAAATATGATTTGTCGAAACAAATTGTTGACAGTTTTACATTCTACCTCTCTGAAAGTTGACGATTATCCATCATGGTATTCTGGATTTACACATTCAACTGGCTAAAGTCAGTAAGTTGCGAACCCGTCTTATTTTATCTTGAATTCATGATACGCCATTGCACACTTCCAGAAAGTTTTTTGAGTAGGTGTAATGACGCGTTCAGCGATATTGCCCTATAGACCAAGGTGGATAGATTATGGTGGAACAGCTCTCCTGCGAAAAACTTTGAGACCATTTGAGAAGCGTAGTGACGTTTCCACGATTCAATAGATTATCGAGGAATCTTTCCATTCCGTTTGTTATATATTTCTGTGGTTCGCATATGACAGACTTGAAATTACATCTATAAATACTAATAATAATAATAATTAGTGTACTTTATTGGGTCACCCAATAGGCCATCGACCAAGGTCCTCCAGCCTTCTAAAAAATAAAATCGGAATACTATATTTTCAGTAAATCTGGAATAATTACGGATATTCTTTCCTCTAGAACAGATGACACTGATTGAGAGATGAATATTACTACGGTTTGAAATCAAGTAAGCAAAAGTCTGAAAGTTTTCTAGTGCTTGAGCAGTTTCACCATCTAATACTATACGATTTAAGGAGTAACTACTTTGATCAATACTGACTTTTCTGGCGAAAGAAATCAGACTTCAACCAATTGCCGGATTGTCTGAACCTAATATGATTTCAAAATTCCATACGGAAAATTACTCGATTCAGAGCAAGTTAAACACCTGTGTCCATATTCGTTCGTGCGAATCGACTTGATGGATATTTTAGATAGGCCGCTGAAGTTGGTAAATGGAGGGCAAAAGGGCTATTGAAAGGGATTGATGGGATACTTTGATCTGGAGAATCGGTTCAAATATATTTACCTGCAAGTTCATGTGAAGAGCCATGAACTCATCCATTGGCCAATCCTATAAATCCTATGAAAAATAAAGTGTTTGTTTTACCAGGTGTTGGAAGGGGTTATGAATACCGACCATATATCAGTAAAATTAGTCCAACCGGCTGTATACGATGAATTGTCCAAACAGTTCATTCCTGCAAATAATAGTAATAATAATAATAACAATAATGGCTTTTATTGACAGGAATGTGATATAGGTACAGAGCATACAGACCCCATCAAAAGGCAGGATTCAATAGGCGAATTAGAAATTCAT
Source organism: Chrysomela aeneicollis (assembly GCA_029955515.1). NCBI lineage: Eukaryota > Metazoa > Arthropoda > Insecta > Coleoptera > Chrysomelidae > Chrysomela > Chrysomela aeneicollis. The sequence continues at coordinate 8,476,286 of JARUHQ010000017.1, forward strand.
GAAATCTGATATCGCTTCTTGTTCTTCCATCCAACCGTTATGTATATACCTAAGTATCATATAATTATCAAGAATATAATATTTCTAAAATGAATGAATAATTGTAATAATGAAATCAGCAATACAATGATAATATTAGACATAGTATACAAAAATTTATCAGTGTAGAAAATCAAACTTAAAAATACATAAAAACATTAACTAAATGAAATATAAGTATTGATTCCAAAATTTACATTAATCGATGGCAAGAGGCATGGAGCTGTCAATACTGAAGATTCATGAAGAATTTAATATATTTTTGAATTCTTTAATAGAAATTTTTTTATAAGATTGTACAAACAATAGCAATAATATGTGAATGACCCTTTATATCTAGTCGATTTGAATTTTGGCGGAGATATCATACCTTTGAATCTCGAATTGAGGTTATGCACATCTGTTCTGAAAGTGATTTTGTGATATAGGTATTCAGGCATTTGTGAACCAATTATTTTATGAAAAAGAACACATGCATGAAGGCTTCGTTGCATTTCCATATTCAACCAGCCAAGATTAGTTAGGTGATGTGATATATGTTGCCTTCTATTATTAACCCTAACGCATGAATTCTGAAGACAGGAATTAGTTTTCAGAACCTCAGGACATTAAGTCGAAGCAATACTCCAGTATCTACAGTCTACAAGTATGTTTGTAGTACTCCATTCCATAGGTCAAAGGTTTGACCTACGACCTATATACGTCTACGTGAACCTCCAACACTTCCTTCTTCGGACTCAGGCTTTCGTGCAATTATAACAACCTAGTGGAAGATAAACAATACCATAGGAAAACTCACCTGTAGTAGTTACTGTGTGTGTTACTGTGTTGTTTGAATAATGAATTCTCCAGAAAGACAAATTGTGTTTTTTACGTGTAGATGAATCTAACTCTGAAAAGTGTGTGGGTTGAAGTTAATTTCTCGATATGGGATTGCAGGAATACGTTTTCATGGGCTTAGTGACCTATATTCGGCGAAGAGATAGTTGAATTCACATGTGAATTGAACTTGCGAGAAGAGTCGAATCGCTAGAATTCAAACCTATTGTTGCTTTTATTTATATTTGTTGATTGATTTGAACCGAGATTTGAACGTAATTTGTGGAAGAAGTTCATTTCTGGGGTCATTATCCTAGGATGTTTTTGTTCTGAATCTGAATGCATGACATTGAGATCGTGAATTGGTCCAGCATTTGTAAAAAATTATATTTTTGATATCTGGTTGGTTATCCTGCATTCACTTACTAAACCTGTTTAAAACATTGCAGAAAAGAAGGCCATTTCTCCTACATTTCTGTAGACATTTCGGTGGATCTGAAAAAATAAACTGTTGTTTTTAGAATTCAAATAGAACTAGGTATCTAAAAAATTAATAATGAAAAATATATCATGTTTCGTCTGAGAATTATGTTGTCAATGTCAATGAGTTAGTGAACTTATGGTATAATTTATTCATGCAGGCCTTAACTTAATCTTGGCTTAAGACTTGATTTAACGTAGCTATAAAAAATTTGAAATAGGTAATTATAACTTTACCTCAAAATGTACGCAAGCGCAGGAGATACATTGATAAAGTTTCTGCGACTTGTTTGTTTACTTTTATCAGCTCCAATACACCTTTATCGGTTCTTTACGAAAATTCACAAAATCATTATATTCTTTCGCACAATGAAACTTTAAAAAATATATCTTTGTTGCTGGTGCCCTATCAGCAAAGTTGGTCAACTAAAGATTTTCTCAAATGTGGATGCAACAACACTTAACTCAATCAGGCAAATACTCAACTTAACTGAAGAAGTCCAATGGATTTACTTTCTCAAGAGAAGTTGAGTTTCGTGCATAATTGAGTCTATTGAAAACACAAATCTCAACTTCCTAAGGTTAGGGTTGAGTTAAGTTGAGACTAGGTTGAGTCGTGCAATAATTAACCATTTTTATGACAGCTAAAAATAGACATTCGGTTTCGTTTCTTCAGTCGTTTCAATCTCACATTCTGAATAACCACCAAAATAGTCCAATAGCTCCTAATGATTCTGCAAGTGTCGAAAGTTTGGTTTTCTACAATTTTTTCAGGGCTTGGCCTTGGATGTAAGGTCTCAGAACCTTCAGAATTCGAAGCTTCTTGGAAAGTAGACTTTGGAAAATTTTGATAATCAGGCTCAAATATTCCTAAGATGGTGGCAGTTTCGGTTATTTATACTGAAAGTTGAGTGAGCTTGCTTATTCTGAATAGGATTCATGATTAAATTCGCCCAGTAGAGCTGATTTCATCTCTATCATGCTTGGGGACTAGTGAGCATGATTCGATGTGAAAAATCTTTTTCATACTATTTATGATTGGTCAAAATGGCTCACATGTCCCCATTTCAACTTTCGATTCACTCTCAATTGATACTCAATTCAAACAAATACAGGATGGTTCAAAATTCTGCAGCTCTGAAAATTAGGCTTCAGAATTCTGTACCACCCTGTAGTTGTTTCAATTGGATTCAATCAGTAAATAGGTCACCAAAAAGAACAAGGATAAGTGAGCCGTTTCGAACCGTAATGAATGGTTTTAACAAAAAAAATTCTGAAGTTGAATAATCTCGTTTTTTCACACCCTATATATCTGTTATCGTTCCTGCTAGACCCCAAGTTTGATAGACCGAGGAAATCAGCTTGACAGGGATAATCTAAAAATAAAATAGGTAATATATATTCCATTTGAAATTAGCATTTCTGGTATAACTGGAAGTGTCACCAGCTTGAAAATATTTTTTTCCAAGAAATCGATAGCGGCAGTTCGTTGTGGGACACCGTGTATATAGGTGAAATGATAATTATCTGAGGGCATGGTAGTGCTATGTTCAGCATTTCTCCAGAATTCAGCACCTGCCCAGTAAACACACTCACGTCGAAATAACGTTGTAAAATCACCACAACGTTTGGTTTAATTAACGTTAGCAATTGTCAAATGGAACCGTTTGTTAAACGCAAAAATGTCGCTGACATCCACGTTGTTTTTGACTCATACTGAAACGTTTTCTCAAACGTTTTGGAAATACATTTTTTCCACGGTATGTGACACATCTATGAATCGTTAAGACGAAACGTTGAAATATCGATCAATCTTACGTACTTTTCGATCACTGTATCTACGTCTTTTAATATTGGTCATAAACGGTGATTGAATGTATTCAGATGACTATATATCTAGTCACTACAGTCACGTCGAAATAACGTAGTGACCCAGTGAAGACACTCAAGTTAAAATTACGTAGAAAAATCTGTACAACCGGCAGTTGAAACGACATTTTAAATTGATAAACGATAACGTTTAGTAAACGCAAAAATGTCGCTGACATCCACGTTGGTTCTATGTGGTTGGACCACGGTTTATCAAGTAAACATACTCACGTCGACATAACGTAGTGAAATCACCACATATGTCAGTTGAAAATTAATTTCATATTGACGAATAGAAACGTTAAGTAAATGCAAAAATGTCACGTTGCTTTTTACTATTTTGTTAACGATTTTATATTTGATCCTTTGAACGTTATTTCGGTGTTGTAAGGTGAGGTTTTATCGAATAAACTCACGTCGAAATAACGTATTATTGAATAGCAAGATTATCTAGATCCGAGAAATGTATAAATAATTCAAAATTCTACCAAGAATTAAGAATCACCTTCATGATATTTTTTCAATTTCAATTATTTCCAGTTGTTATTTAGTTTCACTTCTGTTTTCCTTGATGATACATACTTTTCAGTAATTATCTTATACCTTCAGCATGAGTATTATATGGCGTAATATAAGTGGCGCCATCTATTATGATATGAAGGATATAAAACGTTTATTAATGAGTTACTAACAATATCAGGGTACATTTAATAGACGTATCATATCCTCCGCATGTTATTCCAGATGTTGAAATGAACTATTAGTCACGAATTGCTGAACATTGAAGGTTCGAACATCGGTGAATTGCTTCTTTTTTCCAAATCGATTTCATAGATTAAATATACGGTTCAAAATGAGTTACTTCGTATTTTTTATACGTTTATATGACGTATTGGTTATACTCGAAGTTGAAATTTCGTTATTTTCATAGGTTATTATGAACCATGATTAATTACAAGCAACCATGTTACTGTCGTTATATACACGTTTTAAGTTTCAAATATTCAATAATACGTTATAGAAATGTAGTTTCACTGAAAAGATATAACGTTGATATACTTGTTCACATCAAGGTTCAATTAGGACGTTTGATATATTTGTGAATTGATATGAAGTGTTGCATTGAAGAACATATAACGTCGAAATAACGTCTTTAAACTTTCGTTTTCTTCAACTGGAATTCAACGTTGAAGTTTTTTTCACCAAAACAGACGTTTTTTCCATACGTTTATTCTACGATTTCAGTAAACCTTCAACAATTGAAGTCAGTTGATTTGCAACGTTGAATAAACAGGAATTTGATGTTTCGTTTTTTTCAACCGAAATTCGACGTTGAAGTTTTCAACCACTAACGTTGTTTCCACCGAAACAACCGTTATTCAACGTTGTTTTAACGAGAGTGTGTTCACTGGGTGATTCACTTTGTTAGTCAGGGTGAGCCTTAAATTCCTCACACTTCATCATTGCTGTAATTTTTGAAACTCCGCTGACTTGATTGTTTCTTTCGTTCCTGGCAGCCATGCAAGTCATTGTGTGTATGGATTCCAGATTAATTTCTAATCTGGAGTTACTCCAGATCTACTTTGAGATTGCAATTTCTTGGTCGGTCGAACAAGATCTCCTAGCTCAATCTTCTATTGTTTTGTGAATGAGATTATCGTGGCTCTATTCGGATCGACTTCAAAGCCTCTCCGAAGGATAATTCAAAACAGTCAATTTCTACTATCTCTCGACACTCGAGCTCTCATACGTATTCCATATAGATTAGAAATCGTGTATACAGGATTAGTTGAGAACTAAATATCAATTGTTGGAATATACACATATTCTTCTTCAGGTAGTTTCAAAGATACTGAAGATACTCACGTTAATAAGAAAAGTTAATACGTTATTACTGAACCGACTTTTTGAGGGACTTCTCATATACAGAGCCGTATTTTTTATGTCGTACCATCACTATTGAAATTTCGCAAATGTTAAATAATATACAAAGTTGGGCAAAATAGACAAAATATGCCTATTTTGATGAACAATGAAATCATTCTCCCAATTCGTAAATATCACGAACTGTTTCAGAAATATACCTACCGGGAAAACCGAAATGGCCTATTTTCTTTTTTTTGTGCTGTCGCCTTTATTTTTATGAATATGATAATATGTACAAGAAACTTCCTTCTCTATTCTGAATATACTATGATTTGCTGGGCTTTAATTTTTTTCTTTGTTATTGGCATTCGAAATAATTAAGTGGAGGGTGACCCTTGAAGCCTTGAAGAACGAAGCGTCGTATTGAAAATTGAAGCACAGCAAATCATAGCAAATTCTAAACGGAGACGGCAGTTTCTTGAACACATTATCATATTCCTGAAAATAAAGGTAGCAGCACAAAGAAAAAGAAACGGGCCATTTCGGTGTTTCCCGTATATTCCGAAATCGTGATATTTCCTATTTGTTCACCTCAATAGACAACTTTTGTCAACCAACTTCGTATCATTTACCGTTTTCAAGATGCCAATATCATAAAATATACGGTATTATTATAATAACTATACCTTCATCACATACCTACAATCTATTCATTATATAAAAGTTCGTAAAGTTTCCATACTACAATCATATTCAATATAATATGAGCCATACAAAAATTGTTCTATGGAATTCTCTCGATTTATACATGAATCTATTCGGTACATCTCCATTCCTTTTGAATTATTTTGAAGGCATAAATACGTGATGAGCACTTCAATATCGAATATATATATATCAGAAGAATTATATTATAGAGGCTGATCAAACTCTAGTAGGCATCATTCGAGGCACTATTGCTAACGCCTTTATTTTGGAAGATACGAGATCAGTTAAATTAGAGAACTAGTAGTATTTCTTCCGCTGATGACAGTATTGCTAACAGAAAAACAATTGAATATCGCGTTTTGGATTTATTCGAATTTAATGGGACACTTCATGTATATTTGAATTTCAATCGATTGCCAACTCCTTCCGAACATAAATGGTTATTATGAATTTTATCCTAAAATCACAAATGAATGTCCTCATTTAAACATTCAATTTACATTCAACGGACATTCAGTTCAAACACATACAGGGTGGTTCAGAGTTCTGGAGTATGATAGATCGATCAGCTCTTCTGGGATGCTACTTTTTACTATCGGCGATGCCGCAGTACTATGGAAATATTTCAGATTGATAGAGGCAAAGAACCAAACTCTTAAAATAATCCTATGTCCCGTTCTCCTGAAACGTCTAATAGGCCATCATATTTGAAACATTCTGTATATTTCTCCAATTGTATAGACGTGAAATATCATGAATATCTTTTGTTTCAGAAATCGAGTAGCGAGTGTTTCAGCGTTAATTTCGAAGTTGGCGACGAAAGCACTTGGGATAATGAACTGTTCTTTCCTGCCCAAAGAGGGGTTTCCTTGCAGTAAGTTATTTTTTTTTTCAATTACTCTTTCGTTTCAGATAATATTCTTCAATTCCAATCTGAATGATTCTTCAATTATAAAACCTACCTACATAGTATAGATAGGTACTCAATTCAAATGAAGAAAGAAATAAAGCTGCGTATTTAGTATTGCATAATTCTCTGGAAAACGTATGTTATATTCACAGTTGACATATAATAATGAAAATGTTGTAATTGTGAAAATCTTTATTGATAAAAAACATACCATTTTTCTAAACACAGACAGACAAAACAGACTTAAAAAAGAGATCGAGACATCACAGAAAAAAAAAAGGATATCTTGAATCAAATTGTAACCGCATCAACTCAAGACATTGGTAATCTTGAATAGGTCCAACCAAATATTAGTTTGATTTTTCGTCAAAATCTTCTTGACTACTTAGGATCAAAAAGCTTTGTGTCAAATGTACACTTTCTTGTTGCAAAATGTGGTTTGGTTGAGGCAAGCATATTTCAATGTTGTTGTGAAACAATTTTCTTGAATGAAGCTGATTTCTCAGCACATCTGAACAATGATCCTCTTGATTCAAGAGGAATCACTTTTGTTCCATTCTTATTGACCTTCGAAGGATTGCAACTCTGCATGTGCCGATAATTGAAAATGAAAAATACTGTAGTTTTTTCGCAAACTGGGGCTGCAGTATTGATACAGCAAAAAATTATCACTTCAAGCACATTAACATGACCTGACAACACAAAACAAAGCATTCTTAACATCCAACAGTGCCAAGTGATACGACGCCATGTCCACATAATGTTCTAGATTGTACGAAGGCGTAGAACGGACATGCGATATTTTTTTTCTTAATTTCGAGTTCGAACCCGAAATTAACCTAACTCGAAGTTGGTGCTAATTTATATATTATTCCGAGTGTTCCAGTGTACCTGCTCCAATGATATATCACAACAATTTCGAAAGTTAAAAATTCGAAATTTCTACAATCTATTGGAAAAATAAAAAAATATTTGAGAGAACGTCGATGAAGTGGAACGTCAACATGGTCGAACAATATGGAAGAGGAGATAGGGCCGCCATCTTGGTTCATCACTGGGATTCTACTACGATTAATGTGAATGCTTTCTAAACTATCCAACTCCTTATTGTTCGTGACATGTCCAACTAATTTTATGTTGGTTACAGTGATGAGGTGACTAGTTTCAAAAATATGTTGGGCAACACTCGATTTTTCGAAATGATCATGTTTAAAATGAGCAATATGTTCTTTCAAGCGAGTTTCTATGTTTCGTCGTGTTTGTCCAATATAGTTCATTTCACAGCCACTGAACTTAGTTGTCGAAATACGTATTTGGTTTTTCTCAAATATTTTGTGGTTTTTGGATTAGGTATATTTTCATTTGTTGTATATTCTTAAGCCACAGTCTCCAAATCTCTATACTTTATCTATTGGAAAACCTTTAATTTGAGCAAGATTTATATCAGTAGTCACTTCCAGTTAAAGTCTAACTTGACGTTTCCATTTCAAATAGCACCATGACTTCGATAGTTGATTATTCGCCTGTAATTCCGATTCTATTGGATGAAAATTTGAAATTTCCTGATTGGTTATTGTTAAGTGAGGAGATATGTTTCCATAGAAATAATGTGGATACATACGAATTTACCCAAGAATATCATTAGCCAAAGCTATGCAAATAAATTATTGCCGGAGAAATTAAGACTCGTATGCAACAAAGATTATGAAGTATTCAATCAATGGAAGTTGAAGTTAAAATTAGTACTAATTTCGAGTTCGACCTCGAAATTAGTACTAATTTCGTGTTACAACTCGAAATTAGTACGTAGTAAGAAAAAAAATATCGCATGTCCGTTCTACGCCTTCGTAAGATTGTTTGCTTCCCGGAAACCTTTTACGTCCATGTTGAGTACTCGAGTTATAAAGAATTCGCGAGCCTGCACTCTGCACTATAGGAACACAAGTACCATCAAAGAAAACTTCACAGTAATCTGTCACAATGTATCTCTTGATAGTCTTAATGGCGGCCAACGGCGTTATTGTTGGCGTTGTCTAGCTGGTTCTGCGGACAGTGCGCGGAATGCGCATCTTCGCCTCGGGGGCTACTTCTCAATTATGCTTATTGGTCGAGCTGGTCACGTGTTACATGCTTTCGTCATCAAAACACATTTTCATAAGAAACGATATCCTTGAGCTGAGAGAAATAATCTTGACTGACTCACAATGTTTTCTTAGGGGATGAGTGCGGATGATTCAGTTCAACCAAATTCATTTCAATAAAATTCATGTAAACAGGCAAACAACGTGATTGGTTGAAAAAAGAATCTTTTTGGTCAATTTGAGATTATTATTCTCATCGGAAGATTATTCAATTCAAGAATATATATATATTTGATCTAAGAGATCCGCTTTTTCTGTGTGTACAGGTCAGAATATTGAATCTCATGAAGAAATACGTTATTTTGAAGTGTAGATTCCTTGTCTTAGGCAAATGCCATTATATACCTTAGTCATTCTTTATATATACAACGTGATTGTTTTACTCGTGCATGGGCTCACGAGCGTTGCCAACATGACAAATAAAAATTACCAAATATTCAGTGAAAAAAAGATATTTTGTTTACGTTTAGAAAATGCGTGAATTTTTGTAAAAATAATAGTTTTTACTGCTGAAAACAAATGAACAAATCCGTGTTTTGGTTGAAATAAGGGTGAATTTTGTGTGTTTTCAATAGCAGAAATTTGATCTGTCAAATGGTGCATCTTAGAGACAAAATGGGACCTTATCTCCGAAAATAGTTGAGACCAACGCGACAGGAGGTCAAAATACGTAATGTTGAAAAGAGTACCCAATCTAAAAAGGCCGTAGTTTACGAACCTATAGGTTCATCAGTCTGTTATAATGGAGTCATTTGTATGTTAAATCTTCATATTTATTCAATTTCATAATTCTCTTGGACCTTCTGAAACACAATCATTCCGAAGCTTAAAAGTTACGAAGATCATATACAGGGTGTCCTCCTAGAAAATGTGGACAATTTCTCGAATTCAGATATATTATATATAGATCAGAATTCAGTATATTATATAAATCAACAAAAAAGATTGTGTTATTATGAGGCTGTTGGTATGTGAAATAGCTCGTTTTTTTGATGGACCTCATATGATCATCTCATAATACATTATCGTTGATGGTAATAGCAGTCAGGCCTTATATAATCATTTTGTGTATTGAAAATCAGACTTCCTTGAGAAAATACAAGATTGAGTTCTGGTCGCTATAAACTACTAACTTATCCCATCGTTCAGTCATACTTCAAGGTATCAAATCGGCCACTAAATGATAAGATCTCTATCAGTTATAGTGTTGCAGGAGTATTATGAAAAATCGATACTCATATAATCCGTATAGCCTAGAGACATCAAGAATTTCATTAAAAATATATCATCCATCCAGGGAGCAATCCCAAAGTAGGCAAATATTTTCCTACTGACTTTTATGCCACAGCAGTCGCTAGATAGGCAGGATCGATATTTCAATATCCACAAACGATTTGCATATCGAGGCAAACACGGAATATGAATCTAGTTTTCACTGAGATAATAATTAATTTATCCTGACCAATATAATATGGAGTGTTTATAACGATTTTACTAAACTTTATAGGTATACTAAGTGGAATTATTGAAGGACAAAACTTTTGTTGCACTCATATGTCATTCTACTACAGAATTTTGTGAACATGCTAACTATAAAAGTCAGCTAAAATTTAGTCTTCATTCCTCGAACGTAAAAAAATACACTTGAGACGAGAGACAGTTTATACTTTTCCTATTAGTTGAAAGATAGCTGAGATACTGTGGGGGAGGGGAGGAACATGCAATATTTTCATTTTCACTCTGTATCACAAGAACAAAGCGTTCCATAAACAAGTAACCAACGTTTGCGAAGACCGCAAATCTATATATTATCTTTGCGATATCCCGTAGGGACTTCAAAAATGGGACAGCCTTTACATGCCATGAGCATGATATGAACTGGCAAAGTAACAAATGAAATTATGTAAATGATGTATATTTTTCACTTGAATGTTATTTGTTTATTTAGATACATACGATCTATCCCTAGAGCGTTATGAGGTTATGAGCGTCATGGATCATAGCATATCAATTGTTGTATAGGTACGGTCTCATCTATGGCAATAATTTTATTTCTCAACTTCCATTGATTAAATACTTCATAATCTTTGTTGCATACGAGTCTGGATTTCTCCGGCAATAAATTATTTGCATAGCTTTGGCTTATGATATTCTTATGGGTAAATTCGTATGTATCCACATTATTTCTATGAAAACATATCTCCTCACTTAACAATAACCAATCAGGGAATTTCAAATTTTCATCCAATAGAATCGGAATTACAGACGAATAATCAACTATCGAAGTCATGGTGCTATTTGAAATGGAAACGTCAAGTTAGACTTTAACTGGAAGGGACTACTGATATAAATCTTGCTCGAATTAAAGGTCTTCCAATAGATAAAGTATAGAGATTTGGAGACTGTGGCTTAAGAATATACAACAAATTAAAATATACCTAATCCAAAAACCACAAAATATTTGAGAAAAACCAAATACGTATTTCGACAACTAAGTTCAGTGGCTGTGAAATGAACTATATTGGACAAACACGACGAAACATAGAAACTCGCTTGAAAGAACATATTGCTCATTTTAAACATAATCATTTCGCAAAATCGAGTGTTGCCCAACATATTTTCAAAACATTTTTTGACTCACTGACTGAGTATACCAATTATGAACAGGAGTTAATACTGAAATAAGATATGTACCTACTATAGAAATGAGCACTAAACTTGATTTATTTTTTCTCTATATTTCATTACCCGACCTTTAAAGGATCTTCGAAGGATCCATTTTTCCTTCTTTTCCTCTCGTATTTCAGTATAATAATCCATGATTCAGGAGTACAGGCCGGAAATAAATATACGGTTACGAGGTTTTTTTCGCTGAGGGCACATTTTAGTTCTGCCCCTTCTAACATACGAACGTTCCTTCTGTCCCGTTTTATATTTCGCTGTCTTCGTCACCTTGAAAATTTACCTACGTCTTGGAGGAGCGCAATTTTACTCTCCTATATGCTGTTTTAATTTCGTTTTAATGAAATTCTTCGAGATATATCTGAATTCATTCAGTCCATTACGCATTTATTTGCGTCTATAGGGAAAGGTATTTTATACTAAATGTAATAATTCGTCGTTGAATTTACAAAGGGGCGAATTTAAAAAATGGCGTAGTTTTTTTCTCGGCTGACAACTTGAGCAGAGGCTGATTCATTTGCACACAAAGTGAAATAAGTACATCAATTCCTGATCTTTCAGAAAATGGATCATTTTTCTTCCGATAGTGACGATATGAAAGACTGGTAAACCTTAAGAAATTGTTCAAATCCATATACAGTGTCACACATAAAGTTCGCGACATATGGAAGTTTTTTTTATTAATATAGATGTAAAGAAAATTTTACTTCGCAGTTAGTTTGTGCTTGAAAAATGAGTAAAATACAGCATCTTTTCTTTTTTCATGTGCTACTCTAAACCTGTCAAATATGACATTTTTTTCGAAAATCCTCAAAAAATCAGTTTTTTTTAATTTCGAAAAATGCCAGAGAAGAAAATAAGATATTTCGCACTAGTGCGAAATAAAATATTCATCTCCACGCTCTGCAATTCGTGAGATTACCTAATATAGTCAACAATACTCAGATTTTTACTTAAAGGTATCTGTGACAATGACATATCTACAAACGAATTCCTAACATTGTAGTATCAATGTGGTTTACCAAGTAGATAGGTACCGATTCGTATAATTTGTTCAGTTCTCTTTGCTGCAATGTCATCCGATGATGAAATGATAGATTCTACTCCCTCAGAAGTATGCAATTTAGGTTTGATAAAAGGAAATAATAGTATTCCGTTAGTACTGAACAATTGTTCAGATATTATACCAATAATTATTTTTTCCAATATTTCATAAATACAGACCAAATCGTACCCAAATATTCTTGTTAAATGTTCAATAAAACTTGTTCTCTTCGTGTGATACATCTTTGTTATATGCTTCTCCAGGCAATTCAATTGGTTTCCTGTAAAAATGATTTGTAAATAGGTAATAAAGTCATGCGAAATTAAAATCCGACATACCTATGTTTTTCATGTAGGTCGTCGAATAAGTATAGTGCACAACTTCTGCGGAAATTGGGTATATCATACGAGTTTGACAACCTGATGAACCACGAGCCGTAGCTGAAAGAATCCGTATAAAATCTGATTTTCAACGTCGAATATATCGAAATCCATTCGAGATAACATACATATGATATATGAAGATATATTTGAAATCAGAAGAATAAACTTCATCCAATAGTGGTTAGTCCATATATATTTTGTTAACATTTCTTCCTCGTTCATTTCCGGTTTGACGGACCGATATAGGGGCCCTGGAAGAGAAAGCGGTATGGAGGGTACTATCATCCGCGAAGCTGTGTATAGGACATGAAGTTGCTTTCAACAAATCGTTGATGTGATGTAGAAATAGTGTTGGTGCTAAAATTGATCCCTGCGGAACACCAGCATTCATGAGTAGAGTATCAGATGAAACTCCATCGACCACTACATGGAGAGACCTGTTTGAGAGAAAACTATAGCAAGCAGAGAACACAGCTGAGGGGGCAAACCATAAGATGGAAGCTTGGCAAGGAGTCCCTGGTGCCAAACTCGTTCAAATGCCTTGAAAATATCTAATGCCACGGCTAAAGTTTCTCCATATTTTTCAATAGATAGCTACCATAAATGTGAGACGTAAGCGAGCAGGTAACCAGTTGTTCTCTGATGACGGAAGCCAGTCTATACTGAATTTCAAAAAGAAACTGAAAGCTCAACTTCTTTCTACAATGTGATTATTCGAGTATGAATAACGAATATGGCCATGTTTACGGTTTATGCTCTAAGTTTTGCTCCTAGTGTTCATATAATAACGAGTTTATTGATATAATATACTATTTGTTTATTTGAATCCCTTTTGTTATCATTGCTTTTTTCTTATTTCATACAAGTATTGGATGATTTGTTAATGATTCCTTTTCTCTTATCTTTTTATTTTTATTGTTTTTTCTCTCCTTTGCTTCCTTGTGAAGAGGTTGAGTTGAAAAGCACTGTTTACAGTGACACTCCACCTATTCAATCATATACAGTATGTTACATACTACTTCTAATCATGTATCGTGAATGATTGAATAAAGTCCTATTATTATTATTATTATTATTATATTGCCTATCGTTGACAATTCCTGAGTGTTCCAGATATTTCATGAGCTCGATGTTGATGACTTTTGCCATAGATCTTATTGCTTACGCTAGATCTGGTATCCAGGTTACTTGTTTTGTAGGTCCTGGAGGGTTGAAAGTACTAAGCCATTGATTGGTCGTTTTTATTTTTGTCCATACATATGTGTTGTACCACGTGATCATAGTACCTAGTTTCTTGCAGACCCCTTCAGACCAAAAAATTACTACAGGATGCCGGATCTAGCGTCAGCAATAAGATCTATGTTCACTGCGCACATCCAGGCATCTTCGGCATGTTCGCATCCTTTTAGGGAAAATTATGGAATTTATACGAATACGCTAAAGCTTACAAGAAGTAAGGAATTTCTACTGACATATAAATTGAAAATAGTTAGTATTCCATGCCTGAGACTTATACAGGGTCGCTGATATCGTGCAAATTTGGTTTCACAGAAAACGATCTATTTTATTTGCTATCATCCCGTTTCTTGATTTTCATGTTGTTTTGTGAATATACATATTTGCTTGAACAACGTTTCCATTATTCTGAATCCCTTCTCCGCAGCAAATTCCACTAGCCTGAAACAAAAATGACTCGTGCATTTGCATGCCGATTGAGGGACGGTCGTGTTCCTCACCACCCCACATGCCCGCGACAGGGGTCAAGTTCATATTCATCATAAATGTTTATGATTCATACTATCTGGTAGTGGAAAAAAATACAGTATACTTGTTTTTCATTCCAACCTTGTTACAAAATCTACTATTCCCGCTTTCAGCAGGTGAAGATTCAGAGTTCAGGACATGCAGAAAATTAGTTTTTTCCTCAAACATCCCGTCCTTACTCGGTGTTCTCCATTCAGTTTAAGAAATTCCACGAACAAGCCGATTCATTCGGAAATCGTTGAACGAAATTAGTTCTAACGAAATAAACGTGCCATTTTCTCGGGAAATGAATTTCGGTTGTCAACGCAACGGCACAGCATCCCTTCGGGGTGCAATTCGTTCGTGAGATAAGTATTTGTGAATTTGTGATAACGATCTTTGATAATGTGCATGAAATCAGTTGGGTTTGCCTAATGGTGATGGTTGGAAAATAACACGAGTGTATTGAGCAAAAAACTCATTTGGTTTTATTTCTGATAATTCTCCAACACGATAAATCGTTATAAGAACACTATTATACTGACACAGTGAAAAAAAATTAGTGTAATTTCAATCAAATGGATTTCAGAGCAAACTCCGACGAATACAACACCTGAATATCAAAGTTGTGTCCTTTTTATCATACATTTACATTTCACAATTGAGTGTTCAGTGGTGTTAATTCCGATCTTGGTAATGGAAACCGACATCGATGTGGTGAAGTAGAACGATTCTGAAACATAAAATCATAAGAAACACCAAATGGTTAAAATGAATTATAATATTGTTACGTTATTTACACTTGGGTTCGTGAATTTAAAACACTCAGTACAAAACTGAACAATTTATTTCACTAAACACACTTCATACAACTCAATAAACACTTAGTTAAATCACAACGATATTCGCTTTACAAATCTCAATGTTCTTTCTAATCAGACTTGTCCGCGAAACCGCGGATCTTATATAGGTAAAAACACCATTGTCCAGAAAGAACCGGAATAAACTGGAAGTATTTTTCATATTCGACGGCAATGAATCATCCGCTAATTATAGCGGTGCGTCTGCGACCGATATCTTCGCTGTGAGTCACGCGTCGGGATGGTGATTTCCGACCTTCTCGGAAATGCCAGCAGTTCGTAACAATATTCTATTATACTAACCATAACTTTGTAAAAGTGACAATTCATGTACATCAATAAGATAATATTCTTGTGCCTATACTATAACACGAACTTTTGTTACGTTTACAATATTTTTTTTCGTTATTTATGAAACACATATAGAAGAGATCAAATAACACACATGCGATTATAAAGATCATAATGATTTCGATTAACACCAACATAATCAGGATTTCAAGGGTCACAGTTACCGAGTGTGATCTCTGGTCGATATGGATTTGGGTTTCAGAATATATATCAGCACCTTGAATCCTTCCTGATTTATTTTGGCATCAGATATAATAGGTGTTTTAATTTAGATTCCCAGAGAGACCGACGCTTATAAAGTTTAATAGGTGCCCATTTTGGAGATTGCCTCGCTAATGAAAAGAGAATATGATGCTTGTAAAAACTCCTTCACGACCTGTTGTATGTCCATGTAATAAAGTTTATTGGATTACGTATCCCTAATTCGGCTTTATAGTTGTAGCTCAACAAAATCCCCTGCAGCTGAGTATGATCATCCTATGGGAAATCACCTATGAAATGGAATTGCAGTTTGTATTCTCACTATATTGGAGAAATGAATGAGTTGATCCTAGAAAACATCGGAACTATACCTAGTTTGTTGAAACTGTTGACTAGTTTCATGAATACCTATTCGGTTTAAAGATATAGTACTGAGAATGTCACTATATACATTTATAGAAACTCCTTGTTGAAGTTTATGCAAACAGATATACATATGTATAAAGGGTGGGTCACGGTCGATGGTATCTTAGACGTTTACGGAGAACGGGACATAGGATCATTCTGAAAATTTGGTTTCCCAAGTAGTTGCTCTTGGTCTATCGATCTAAAATATTTTCAGCAATGCAGCATTGCCGCTTATACCAGAAAGTAGCAGCATCTTTGTTATTTCGAACGGGTCATCCTGTATATTACCGCATTTTTGAATTTGTCATTCCTTTCTGATTAGTTCTGTGTCATACTCCCCTATACCTATCTCTAACGGTTTTTTGAGATATTGGTTATTTTCCATATTTTTTATCCAAAACATAGCTCGAATTGAATGTTTATTTCTGCGGTATTTGGATTCTTAGGAAGTTGCAATTTTGTGTTTAGTTCATCACGATCATTTACATTGATTCTGTATAGAGAAGTTTGTTCTGCGTTATACAGGGTCGTTCAAAATTCATGATCTTTCTGCTAGATACGAAAAGGGTTGAAAGTGCGTATTTTTGAATGGAACATCCTGTATATAGGAATATCCTGAAAGTTGACTAAATTCCCTTCGAATTGATATATCATGTTCCTATACCTAAATAGCCAGAATTCCGAGATAACAGCAATTTTCTAAATTTATTTTTCTCATATTCATCTTAGGTGGCTATTAAATGTTATGATGGTACACAAGGTGGATATAGGATGGTGAAACAGCTTCCTATCAACAAGCACTAGAATAAACTGTAGACCTTTGCCTACTTGATTTCATACCGTAGTAATATTTCCTGAAGTTATCAGAGATGGCGACATACCTTGTGTCGGTAAAACAGAAACTCTGCATCTGTCATACTTTTATCAGTTTCATCTGTTCTAGATGAAAAATGATTGAGAAGAGTCTAAATATCAATATTCATTCCAGATTTATCGAAAATATATTGTTTTAATGTCGTTTCAAGTCACGTCTGTCAGATGTGAACCACAGAAATACGTAAGCAACGGAAATCTTCTTCGATAATCGATCTTACCGCCATCTTCTTTCAAGTCGTGGAAATATTAGTACCTTCTCAAACGGTCTACAAGCTTTTCGCAGAAACAATTGAAGAGCTGTTTCACCATCCTATATCCACCTTGATGGTACATGACATTATGAAAATTTGACAATAAGTGCACTTTTAATAATACCGTTGTGTGTTTCTTAACGAAAGTTGCTCAAAAATAATTGAAATGGAGGGAAATAACTATTCGAACGAAGTTTTGATGACATTGTTTATTCTTCATGGAAAATATGAGGGAATTATAGCAAGAACGTGCAGAAAATTCAATGAAACGTACCCTGATTTACAACCAATGAACAAAAAGAAGTTTGTACGAAAATATGGAAAATAACCAATATCTCAAAAACCGTTAGAGATAGGTATAGGGGAGTATGATACAGAACTAAACAGAAAGGAATGAAAAGTTCAAAAATGCGGTAATATACAGGGTGACCCATTTGAAATAACAAAGATGCTGCTACTTTCTGGTATAAGCGGCAACGCTGCATTGCTGAAAATATTTTGGATCGATAGACCAAGAGCAACTACTTGGGAAACCGAATTTTCAGAATGATCATATGTCCCGTTCTCCGTAAACGTCTAAGGTACCGTCGACCGTGACCCACCCTGTATATAGATGATGCCGCACAAATAGCACTATGAACAACTATTGATTATTCCTTCCGTTGAAAATGGCGGCTGCTCATCTCTATAATACTGATGACAATTTTGTCGTATCTACGAAAAAATCACCAGAAAAAAATGCCTATATGAACTCGTTATAAGATAATGACTACCTATACTTGAATTGATTGAAAAAGAGTTGAGGGTCTCGACGAAACAGCTAATTGAAAATCAAAGCATAGTTTCCATATTCTTTAAAATGTAGGCGCTATAGACAATGATGAAACTAAAACGGACCAGGTTATCTCCGTATATTTTGGAAACGGATCGTGATATCATCGATTTGGAAACATTGTTTCTTCGTTCAATAAAATTGACAACTTTCGTCATATTCAACATAACCGTAATATCAATCTGAATTATACCGAATATTCAAGGTGTTCGTGACAATATCATGGAGAAAAAAGTAAATACTATCGATCATCGAATACGAAAATTTGAGGCCCAGTTAGAAAATTCTGCGAATAGTGATTGGATATTATGGGTAGAGTTTTCCTTTTGATTTGATGGTAGTCTAATTCCTGAAAAATAAATAACCCTTGTATCCGCCACAACTCATTATCTATCCATTCATGTGATTATCTGCGTCTAGAACGACATGCAATCGTGGAAAATGTTTCATCAATACTTATACCTACCACCATTATCACGCAAACTTCTATTTTCTGACACTATTTGTGGAAACCATTCACGATTCACGGATGTGAAAATTATATCAATGGCGCAGTTTTCTTCTCATGAAGTTTGAGCCATCAGGGATTTTTTTTGGAGACAATAATTATTGTGTATGAATCAAACGCCACTCTGGATGAACTTTCTGATATGACTCATGCCTTCTGTTTCGTTTTTTTTTTCGCCAGTATATAATTCTCCTCATATAATGTCCTAGGGACGTCCGTTTTTGATACCATTAATTTCTGAACTTCCTGGACATGAAATTGTTGTCCATGGGAATCAGTAAATTTCAATATCCCAGATACATTAACCAAGAAGCCAATGAAGTACAACATTCGAAGGACTTATACTAATCGGTAAATATTACCCATACATTGTCCCTGCGTCGACGTCCATATATAGGAAAAGTGAAAAGTGTTTGAAAAGTGTTTTTGGTTATGATTCTTCTTGAAAAGCTTTGGGTCTTGCTGAAACAATTGCAGATATATATAGGGTGAGAAAAATCGAGATTTTTCTACTTTAGGAATTTTTAATGTCAAAACTACTCATTAATTGGTCAAACGGCCTACATCTCAAATCTTCATTTACTATCGATTGATCCAATGAAACAAATACAGTGTTCATAATTTTGAATTCTGAACCACCTTGTATGTGATATAATCAACTGTCATTAGATAGTTGATCAAAACTTGAAATAGGGATAGGGATAGTCGTTTTGACCAATTAATGAATAATTCCTAAGGTTAAAAAATCTCGATTTTTCCCACCCCATATCTCTGTAATCCTTTCAGCAAGACCCCAAGTGTGATCGATCGATGGAATCAGATTTTCAGGGAGAATCTGAAAAACTATGAAATATAGGGTGATCCACAAGAAAAAATATAACTTTGTATCCCATGCAGTTTTGAGGCACGCTGTATTGATGAAAATATTTTAGAAATGTATTTCAGATTGATGTTCTATATGCCTAGCTAGAAAAAATCAACAGAAAAATCACCATACGACCATATGAGTCCGATGCGTTCACCCTGTATATAAACATGAATCTTATTCTTCCAAATACGGCATGGTTAGGATTGCTTCATGATATGTAGATCTCTGTTTTCTGAATCACTCAAAAATTCTATACTCAACTTGTCGGAATTCATTATAAGGTACTCCCAGAAGTTGTCTCCCTTTTCTCTTAACCGCATGAATTTGACTGACTGGAATCAAAGTTTACCGAGTCCGATATCCCGATATCAAAAAATCACATTATCCTTGCATAGGTACTCTATCAGCATGGGTACAATGATTGATTGATTGATTGATTGATTGATTGATACTCTGAACGTCCGCGGTACCGAATTTGAACATAATTCTGTGGCCCAAATGCGAAAGGTCGTAACTCGGTTTTTGTCACTTTTCAAGACAGTACTTCGAAGTTTTTGGGTTATATCTTCCACACTCAGGAATTGTCAACGATAGGCAATATGGCTTCCGTCATCAGAGATCAACTGGTGACCTGCTCGCTTACGTCTCACATTTATGGCAGCTAGCTATATATTGACAAATATGGAGAAACTTAAGCCGTGGCATTAGATATTTCCAAGGCATTTGATCGAGTTTGGCACCAGGGACTCCTAGCCAAGCTTCTATCTTATGGTTTGCCCCCTCATTTGTGTTCTCTGTTTGCTACTTAGTTTTCTCTCAAACAGGTCCCTCTATGTAGTGGTCGATGGAGTTTCATCTGATACTCTACTCATAAATGCTGGTGTTCCGCAGGGATCAATTTTAGCACCAACACTATTTCTACTTCACATCAATGATTTGTTGTAAGCAACTTCATGTCCTATACACAACTTCGCGGATGATATTACCCTCCATACAGCTTTCTCTTCCAGGGCTCCTATATCGACCCGTCAAACCAGAAATGAACGAGGAAGGAATGTTAACAAAATAAATATGGACTATTCTATGGACTACTCTCGAGTGAGGATCTATTAACCTGGTAGAATTCAATGCAAACAAAACACAAGCATGTATTTTCTCTAGAAAAGTCGATCTCACTGCGCCCAACATAATTCAATCAGGAGTAACCATACCATTGAAGTCATCCATTTCGATGCTTGGAGTTACTATCAGCAATAACCTTTCTTGGGAAAATCAGGTTAGGTCCATTGCCAAAAGTGCATCCCGAAAACTTGGATTTCTGTTTCGAGCCAAGAGCTATTTCACTCCCAGTCAGCTGCTTATGACTATAAGGACAGATCCGACCTCTCCTGGAATACTGTTCCCATATTTGGAGTGCGGCACCTATCCTGAAACTATTGGATTCTGTCCAAAAAAGGGCAATTCGTCTCGTTGGTGATGCCTCGCTTACAAACTCGCTCACTTCTCTGGAACACCGAAGAGAAGTTGGCGATTTAACTCTATTTTATAGATATTTTCATGGGCGATGCTCTTCTGAAATATCAACGATCGTTCCTCCATTAGCAGTCTCTTCGAGATTAACCCGTCAAGTCCAGTCTTCACACCCCTTCGTGGTCACTACAGAGACCTGTAGAACGTCCCTTTCCAAATACTCGTTCATCCAACGAACATCGAGACTTTGGAACTCATTGCCTAGGGAGGTGTTGCCCGAGGCATACCATTGTTGGATATTAGACTGCAATATTCATGGTATCAGATTTATTTGTGATGAAATGCTACCTAGGATTAGGCAACTCACACTACTCATATGTAATGTTTCCTTCCTGTGCTCTATCTGCTCTGATGTGTGTGTTTTCTGTTTCATGTTCATCCATGTCATTCTTTGTCTAGACGTTTTGCTACATGGTGTTAATTTCCTTTTTTACCGTCACATGGACTAATTAAACGAGTGAAAACTATTCTGTTAATTATTCTTAAACCAGTTCAACTACGACTAAAACTAACAACCATATCCAGTAATTCAAGAAGAACACCAACTCCTATACCTTCTTTCCCTTGGTTCTCACGATGTTCTCTGAACATTACAGGATATCCCTTTTCGTAAGAACCAGAACATAAAAAAAACATTGTTCTGCTCACAATAATTATAATAATACCTAATATTCATGAATTTGAAAAGTAATTTGACAATTGCTATTATTTGAAATTTCTATTCCATCGATGATAGATTTATCATCTATAGCACTAGGCTCCATTACTATGAAAAAGTTGTCTCATTACCTTCATTCAATCAAAATATAATTATTCAGCGGGATTACGAAAAATCTTGAACGACACACGGCCGATACGCAAATAATAATTATTTGCTACATATCGGCCTCGTAACGTTGATAACCTATATTGGCATATCTCTAGTCATATTAGAATCTATACCTTCCAGTTAGGACCATTATAGGCATAACTGGAGTTACATGAGATGTGAGTAGAACTCAGGAAGTAGGAATCAGAACTCAGCATATCCTGAAGATTCTTGCATTATTTGGGTATATTTTTCTTGGTTTGATATTTCTGATTTCGCAATCATTCAAGTTCGGAGTTGCAATGGAAAATTTTCCACCGTATAATTTTGTCATGAACAATGACAATGTATCAAAACTGAATGAGTATTCTCTGAAGAAAGTTATCTGTGGATGTGTGGGTCAGCAGCTGAAACATAGTCATAAAATAAATTAAAAAATATCTTCATCAACATGAATGTACAATTATTTTTGATGCACCTACGCCCTCTGGAAGCTAGGGATACACTGAAACCACTTCCGGATTCGCTACGATTAGCTCCTGCTCAATGCGACAAAAGGGTACATCTGTTATATGCATGTAGGAGTAGTCTGGAAACAGCTAAACCGAATAGGGCAAAGAGAATTATGACCTATTCACCAATTGTGCTTAGTGTATTGTAATGGTATCATGTATCAGATAGGTATGTCGGCTTATATCTCATCTATATCTTCAAAATTGCTCTCTTAAATTAACTAGGATTACATCAGCCTTATACTTCATAAATTGAGACAAACTGTCTCTCTATAGATGTTCTCAAACTTCTATACCACAGTTTTATTCAATCCTGTTATTTCCTATATACAGGGTGCGGCACCGAAAACGAAACAGATCGAATATCTTATAGACACATGTGTTGTGAAAAAAATGCAAAAACACGTCGATTTGTAAACCAAGGGGGACATCTTTCTACCATAACCTCAAATGACAGTGTATGAACAGTGTATGAACTTAAAAATTGGAAAGGCTTGCATAAATTGTACTCCAATCATTCCAAACTACAATAATTCACAATAGCTGCTCAAAGTGTTCTCCATTATCTGCCATACATGAGTATAAGTTAGTCTCGAAACGTCTGAGGTTTTGGAGCATTTCTGGAGTTATTTGACGATCGACATTCGTACCTTTGAATAATTTTTTTTTTTCCGCAAGAGGGCGCCAAAATGAAAAGTTACGAAGCGAACACTCACATGGCTGAATTCCTTTTCAAATTACCTTTTCAGTGATGTGTCACACTTAGTACTTTCCCTATTTAAATTGTATGGGTGATAGTGACCAAGGGGAGGAGAGAGAGGTATGACAGTTGAGGTTATGGTAGAAAGATGTCCTCCTTGGTTTACAAATCGACGTGTTTTTGCATTTTTTTCACAACACATGTGTCTATAAGATATTCGATCTGTTTCGTTTTCGGTGCCGCACCCTGTATAGTCTTAAACAATACAGCTGAAGCTTATGAATTCAGACAAAGGCAGAAAGAATTTTGGCAGGTACTTCTTCAAGTGAGCATAACAGAACATTATTCATAAATTATAATTCATTGACATTGCCTAGTTTGTATATCTATAACCAACTTTGATATAGAACATTACATAAGAAACAATTCTCTTCTACATCAACCATATATGGTTGTATCTCAGAATCATCCCTTGTGCTGTTATATTAAGCTATAATAAGCTCACTGATGAGATTAAATCCGCAAATATCAATGTCTTCAAGACGTTTTTAACTAGTACGTTCTTGAGGTATATTTTTACAAGGAATCTAAACCTCTGTCATCGCCTTTGATGTCGGAGATACGACACTCAACTTTGGTTTTTCTTATGGGCGCCATATTGGATTTTTGCATGTTTGAAAAGTCAGTTTTCTTCTGAATTCAATGATGTATCACACGATATGTTTGAATCTAACATGGTGAAAATTGAGAAAAAATCATTTTTGCGGAGTGTGCTTTGGACACAGTGCCAATAATTTTTTTAACTAACAAAATTCTGACAGTTCTATTGACTTTGGAGGCCTACTTACATGAAAACCACAGTTTTGAATTAGGAACGGTATTTAAAGATATTCAAGATTTTTCTTCGACAAACAAAAACAGTCATAAAATATGCTCCATCACCATAACACAATAAACACAATTCCACTGTTTTCCCCAAGTTCCGGATAGCTTGATCGCTAGGTACAATTCAAAGAATAGACTCTTAGAAGAGAGAATCCTGAATTATCATTTATGGGAGATGAAGAAAGATTTCTCAGAATTGTACTCATTCATCGATGAATTTGATGAGCTGAGGAAAATAACGAGTAAAATCGTGTCTGAAGGGGAATAGTAGAGTATTTGAAAATCTATCATAACATTGTCAGGTATTCAATAATTTTGTTTTTCTATTTTGGTTGTATAATGAAGTCATTGTGCAACGCAAATGCGTGTTGAAATAGCCTCTATTTCGATACGCATTTTTTATTATCCGGAGATTGGTACAATCGAACTGTCAAATGAAAGTCAGAAGAGTTAGGCCCAGTTTACTTCTGAGTGATTTGGATTGGGTGATATTAGCAGTGAAAAACTCAATGTTTTAATTGGTAAATTTCAATTCAGAGTGTAATTTGATTTAACTCGATCAATAAAAACAATAAACACATTGAATTTTTCACTGCTGGTATTGCAATAATCAAAACCGCTCAACTGTAAACTGATGGGCTTTACGCTTGTGCGTCAGATTTTAATTATTTCGATGTCATCATTGTTACCAATCGAATATGTTTTTATTGTTTATCGATATTAAATCCATTTTTTACTTCAAATCAATTCAAAATAGAAAAAAATTGTATATGACACACGTTTTATAAGACACGTTGTCGCACTTGTTCACTTGGAGCACTCCTCGCTTCGCTCGTCGTACTCCAAACAACGCGTGCGACAAAATAGCGTCTTATAAAACTTGTATCATAATATATATATACTATTTCTTTCGCGGCGAAAAAACTTATTCTTACTGTCCTATCCTGTTCGTAACTTGAAACCTTTGTTGTTGAGTAAGTAAGCTTGGCACAAAATGTGAACGTTTCAGATCCTTATTGAACTGTCAGAAATTAGTTTCTTGAACAAAATTGTTGATGTCAATTCCAAAGCACACTTCGCCAAAACGATTTTTTCTCAATGTTGATCACCATGTAAGATTCAAACATATCGTGTGATACATCATTGTATTGAGAAAGATACAGACTTTTCAAAAATTCAAAAATCCAAAATGGCGCCTATGAGAAAAACCACAGTTGAGAGTTCTATCCCCGACATCGTCGCATTGAAAAATACGATGACAGATTTAGATTCCTTGTAAAAATTTGCCTCAAGAACGTCCTAGTCAAAAACATCTAGTTCTTCTCGTTTTTGCTCGAATTAAAAATTTCAGTTTTTTCCATTATTTCGGAAACGAAAAATGATACTTGCAATTTTCTTTCACACGATTGTTCAGCATGAAAATGCTGGAATCCCCATGATGGAGCTCAAAAAACGGGCAGCTTGTAGAGGAGCTCTGAACTACATAATATTTCGCGTGCTCATCCAGATCGATTGAACTTTTTTGAAGTGAACTTTCTTCTTGTTTTGTTACAGTGATTCCCTGGCGAAGCTCTGCGAACTGAGAAACATCGATTTGTCGGCTTGCGATGCCAGATTACAAGATAAGGAAACCAACGTGGAAAGTTTCATCCTATTCTCCCAAGACACTGCTAATCTTGTCGGCAGGCATGTCAGAATTACAGGTGAGAATCGGGGTGGGAAACCTTCTTATTTCGTGTCCGAGCAAATCCTTGGTGGATTTATCCCGAACTAAGAGTATAGATACATCGACTGAATAGCTCATTGCATACCGAAAAAAAAATCATCCGAGTAAAATGTGTAGCTGAATTCTCTTTATTTCGGGTAGATGAACACTTTATTGCAGGAAATGTGTCTGTCACTTCCGCCAGCAAAATTTTTGATCCAAGATATAGAACTTTTACAACGCTCTTATTTTTTTAACCATGTATAAATCCTTTTCAATTCCGCTTGGTTCTCCTCAGCGATATATCTCCGTAAATATGCCTATAAAATTCACCAGAAGTATAGCTCAATTGAGATTGAGTAACTCGTTTTCCATAAAATTAACCCTCAACTGTTCAACTTACGGTGGATTTATGCAGAGTAAGTTTTAAGTCTCAAGTTTTAAGTAATAAGTCATAATAAGTTCATCCATTGGTTTTTAATGTAACCATTCATACAGCTGTCATAAGTTTTAAGTCCTAAGAAAAGTTTGCCAACATTTATCTCTTACGACTTACGACTTAAAACTCGATCGATTTGCGCGTGCGTCTGATTTTGCAAAAGGGTATCGTAACAAACAGCAGGAGTTGAATGCATATAAAACAAATAGACATAAATAAAAATAGGATTTAGTCTGTAAATTTGGATTGAATTGAAGGAAATGAGAAAAATAAGCACACAAAATAACAGGATTGACACTATCGACATCAGTCCTCAAAACTTCTTGCATAAATGGTCCATTTTTCCTTACGACTTAAAACTTACGACTTAAAACCTCTGCATAAATCCACCGTCACTTTATCTATCCTAACGAGTTGTGCACAGTTTGTAACCTCAATCAATTGGAAAATATTGAACATATTTTCTTATTGTCCTATACACTGCTCAATGAAACCTGCATTTCTGAATGTTCTAGTGTATGACGGCTTTGGTCCACGCTCCTGATTATCCTACTGTCGATATTGTGAAGCCCATTGCTTTTTTCTTATGGAATGTACCTTTCGTTGTCAATGAGTGAGCCCGATATTTGTATTTCTGGGTTACCACCCACCATTATTGAAATGAGTAGTACGTGTCTCTAGTTGTGTTTTTGAATAGTATATTACCCAACAAGTGTGGAAAGTGACATATTTCACACGAGTAGTCGTTTAGCACGAGCCTCGTTGCGGTGAAGGAAATGCATTTTCCAACGAGTTTTGCACACTATTTTTCCTACGACTCTGAATACTTTCATTTCGCGGGAGGTTTTGTCAAAAATGAAACTTGAGCGGTCTCTAGAATTTCAGGTGGTTTTGATTCGATATCAAGTACTGTTTATTTCCATATTCAATATGATATTTGAATACTTCTCCGACAATTCCTCATTATGTGAATTACTGATTGATTGAGTTAGTTTAGTTTGGAAAAATTTTATTGAAATTGACACCAGCGTACATAAACAACCTTGACACCATACACCTGCTAGCGCCAGTAATCACGCAACCAGGAATACAGAACCATAGAAGTAAGTAGTGCCCAAGCGCGTACGAGTTACTCGAGTTAGTGCGTCCTTGACTTGCAAACATCTGTGATACCAAAGAATCTTCTCGTTGGTGATACTGTGATATCAAACTGATGCAAGCAGCAAGCCGCGCAAAAAACTATAGACGTACTTTTTTGAATGATCTAACCCTCAACATCGAAATAGTTCCAGCAAAGAGTATAGGTTCCAGTTTTGAAGTGAATTCAGAGGTTATGTATCAGAGACATTGAAATTAATAGATAAAGAATTCTCGGTATAATTCAAAACGAGACAGAAATTTCAATAAATAATATGAATTTGATTTGAGAACGCTTATATTGACATTGAGTACCTTCACAATATACCTAATTATTTCTATCAATTCAGGCAACCGTTGTGATATTTTTCATATCAACATTTGTGCTTTTTTTCTTGCAAATAAACAATACCATGGTGATATGAGCTACTTTCTGAATAACAAAACAGTGTGATTATTGAGGTCTTCATATACGTGGTCGTAGGAAAAATTATATATGATTCTACATTACCTTATAATCTTTTATATATTATTTATTTCTGTTTGCTTTAACTTATGATATAATCCTTCATACTTTTGTCATATAATGTATTTTTCAAGAGGCAATATTAAAAAAGTGTGAGTATCGTCTATTGTAAAATTGCGTTTAATTAATCGATAACTCAGAGACACGACAGATCACTGATTGGAAATGAAATAACAACTGATATATTAAAAATATAATATCTGTCATAGTAGCTCTTTTTGTCTCCATCATCGACAGATGTGCATAATTGCCATGTTTTCGGTTGTTTCCGCCATAATTCGGAAAGCTTTCATGCTTTGTTTTCGGTAATTACGCGCAAAGTGATAGATTGCTGCTCGAATAATACTCTTACGCTATGCATCCGTTGAATATAAAGCAATAATAAGTTTGACTATATCTTTTTGATTCATGGCTGTGGGATAGACGTAAGTTTTCAAGTAGCCTCAATAGCCGACGGGTGCAAAGCGCGTCTTCTCAAGCTGCCAGCCTGAGTTCGATCCCGGGGCAGGGCAATCTATGAGTCATTTTCCCTTCTTTTTCGCCATTGGATGTATGAATCATTGGATTGAATTACAATATGATAGTGAATAATTATTAAATTGTCTTACCGCTCTCGAAAGATTATATACTTTCTATTTCGAGCGACAATCCATCACTTTGTGCTATGAACATTACAGGATATTTCTTTTCGTGAGAACCAGAAAAAATAGCTATTATCAATCACAATCCATCACTTTGTGCTATGAACACTACAGGATATTTCTTTTCGTGAGAACCAGAAAAAATAGCTATTATGTTTTATATTCAACAGACTGATGTTTTTTGAGAAATGCGACAAGTTCAGGATTTATTTATTCAAAATTTGAGCATGGCTCAATATCATAATTCGTACTTCTCTTCGATTTCTCAGGTAGGAGGTTCAAATAGATAACATGGTAGCCAGATTTGCAAAAGGTGTGACAATTTACTGTAACTCAAAATCAATTGCAAAAAATTAATGGTTGGTACAAGGTTGAAGAACTGCTGGAGAGAATTCAAAATCTTAGGTTTTCCATGTATCTGAATGATCGTTTTTGACCCTGATTTCTAACCCACCAATGATTTCGCTGAGAATCAGCTAATTTGACCAACTCTTTCCTATTCATTTCCTTAGATCCCATCGATGATGTGCACGAATATGGGACACACTGTATATATCTTTTTTGTTTCAAACAGTTCCATTATCCCGAAGAGAAATATGACACCTGAAAGTTCATTCGATCAAGAGAGGGAATATTTTCGTTCAGATTTCTGTTGAAATATATTCGCCTATTCGCCAAATTGCAAATTCCAATCTGAGATCTTTTCGATAAGTTATTTTATAATAGTACATCCAGGATATACACTGTTTTGCACCAGTTGGCAATCCATGAACGAAATACCTCTGGAAACTCCCAGTTTAGTTTCTAGTTTATTCACTTTTTCTGCCAACAGATGCGGATGTAACTACTTTATGGATGGTCCAGGTATTGCGAGGGTCTTTTTTCTCTAGCCAATCGTAGGGGGGCAAGTTAAACTGTTGATTGAGTCGAGAAGTTTTTCTCAATCGTCAACGGTTAGATTAGGTCAGGAGTTGGCCTTTTCGGCCTGGTCTACTGCGACCTTTGCAGATCTATTGTGGAGCTCCTATATATGTAATCTAGAGCACGCTGTCTAGCTTGAGACCTAATGAGACCCCACAGCTTCGACAGAGGTTCCTTTATATAGCAATCTGCCTTTGGTTTTTCGGCTCCGTCCTGCATGTACCTTGACCTTGATAGGCCTTCGCAGTGGCATAGTATATGCAGTGGGGTTTCTTCTGCTTCCTGGACAGACCGTTAGATTCAATAAGCTCAAATGTCTGTTGAGACTACAGTGACCCGTCAGCAGTCCCATCATCAACGGTTAAACTTAAGGTATGATTCGCATGGACAATTTGCAATTCAATGAATGAATGTTTGCAGTCAATTTTCAAAATTCCAACTCCTGTTGTTGTTATCGAGCTTCTCAGTTTGATTATGAAATAAATCGACAGATTAATCAATCGGGAGCTCAAGTCAAATTCGGTTCATCAGTGTAGTGAAACCAGAATAATACACAATAAAAGCAAGATACTCAGTTGAGTTATGAAATTGAAACCATACTTTTGTGATAAATACAATCACGAGTGGAATTTCATCAGACTATTTCACAAATAAAGTGAATTGTTGAAATTCATTAATTCGATGCAATTTGTCCCAAATCTGCTCATTTTGAAATGCGTGCACAACGTGATTATTTTTATTTGATGTTCAACTGTCACATATACACTAATCTGAAAACATCAAACTCGACGGGCCAATCAGAGTCAAGAATCAATATTGTGTTATCGATAATCCGAACTTGACTAGAGCTTCATATTGGTTCATTTGGCAAGTGCGAGAAATAGTCGATATCATCACCAAACATGACTCTTAACTTTGATTGGCCTGTAAAGTTCGGTGTTTTCAAATTTGTGTATTGACACTGTAACGTCAAATATTATAATCAAGCTCAGATTTGGGATGAATTCTTTCGAATTTCAATTATTTTACCTTTTACATTGTAAATCAATCTAATAAAATTTCACTCATGATCGAATTTATCTCATAAGTCTTTCGATTTATTCCATATTTTTCTACGGAAATCATTATTAGGAAGGATAGGATTGCAGTATCGTGAATAAGATATCAAAAACAACCAAATATGCCTATACTCAATGTATCAAATAAGAAGTACCTATATGATGCCTATATTGATCAACTGATAAAAAGTCTCTTCATTTAATGATAGAATTTTTTACTCCTTGAAAAAAGTTCTATATTTTTCAACACGAATTACATGTTTGACTATAGGTAATCATTGTTTTTCATTCATTAAAAATTATACGATAATTATCAGTTTTCAACTCTAATGGTGAAATTATGCTGCAGTTTTAAGTCATAAGTTTCGAGTCTTAAGTGTTAAGTCATAAGTGGTAAGAAGTTATATAATTGGTTTTCAATGTTTCCATTTATACACTCTGACATAAGTTTTGAGTCGTGAGAAAGTTGGCCAACTTTTATCTCTCGTGGCTTTGAACTGATTATATTTGCGCATGCCTTCGAAGTATTTAATTCTGTGACGGTTTTATAGAAAACATAACTTTGGGTTATATCAATATAATGACAGGTCATTTCGAAAATTTGACTACGCCACTGGATTCTACGTGAAAAGATGTGAGTGACACAGTTTTTATTTTTCCTATAAGTTGAAATATAGCTGAGATATAGGGGGTGTCCCAAAATGCAATATTTTCAATTTCGCCGTGTATCTCGAAAACAAAGCGGGCTATGAAAGTTTTGCTTTCGCCAATGTTTGTTTTACAAAAAAGTAGGACAGTAATGTGAAAACTGCAACCCTCTCTTCCCAATGACAACTAAGATATCGTGAAAAAGTGATGAAAACTGGACACACTGTACATAACCTACTAATAAAATACTTTTTTCTATTTTGGTAGTATAATGAAGTAATTGTGCAACGCAAATGCGTGTCGAAATAGCCTTTATTACGATACGCATTTTTCATTATTCGGAGATTGGCACAATCGAACTGTAAAATAAAAGTCAGAAGAGTTTGGCCCAGTTTACTTCTGAGCGATTTGGATTTGGTGATATTTGCAGTGAAAAACTCAACGTTTTAATTGGTAAATTTCAATTCAGAGTGTAATTCGATTTAAATTAACCAATAAAAACAATAACAACATTGAATTCTTCACCGCTGGTATTGCAATAATCAAAATCGCTCAACTGTAAACTGGGCTTTACGCTTGTGCGTCAGATTTTAATTATTTCAATGCCATCATTGTTACCAATCGAAGATGTTTCTGTTATTTATCGATATTGAATCCATTTTTTTCTTCAAATCAATTCAAAATAGAAAAAATGGCATATGACACACGTTTTATAAGACACGTTGTCGCACTTGTTCACTTGGAGCACTCCTCGCTTCGCTCGTCGTACTACAAACAACGCGTGCGACAAAATAGCGTCTTATAAAACTTGTATCATAATATACTATTTTGTTGTACGTTCAATAACTCGTAGATACCCGAATAGGTACACCTATACTCGCATATCAGAAACGGAGTAGTTTTGGACAAACTTCAGAACCCTTGCCCATGAAATATCACAAGAAATAGTGCCCTGGAATTTCTTCACATAGTGTATATAATCAAGGACATAATCATGAAACGCTCAATACTCGTTGCAAACATCATCTTGCTTTGTTTTTTTTTTCATCGGAATATAGGTATATCATGATATAACGAAAATCACGATATTCACGCGAAATTACTAGTTTAACCGAGTTTAACTCATATATTGTTTATTATTTGAGAGATATCAGCCAGCTCATTTGCATAAAATCCAATTAGTTCGAGTAATTTGATCGATTCAACTGATTGAAATTGTTGATTCCTGATGAGGTTATTGTGTGATCAATTCATATCGCTTCTAAACAATTTGTTGTGACAATACATATAAGTGGGTATAATAGTTAATTAGTAAATACCTAATAAGTAATGCACCAATAGCACTTCCTGATGAATATCATGAAGGAACTACAGTGAACAATATATTAACCATTAGGAAGCTTCTGAGAAATTTCCTGCAATAGGCAATAGTTTTAGTGTCTCGGAGCTCAAGTTGAATTTTTCTCTGGAAACCAATAATGATGTAAATAGTGTAGATTCATGTAATGAAGTCCAACGCTTAACCCCAAAAAATCCATAACATTTTCAACCATAGTCATGCTGTCATGGCAACTCCTATATGCTTGATGATTCTTATATACTGACATGAAAATTTGTTTTGGTATCTGAGAACTATTTCAGGCCGCCAACTTGACAAGTTATTGCCATTTCGATGGAAACAACTGTCCAATCAGTGTCCAAACCACTTCACACTGAACAAGGTTTACGGATCTTTGAGGAATTGTCTGGAAATATCCGACAATGCCAATTCTTAGTTTGGTCCTTGACAGTTGTGGCATCCCAAGTAGTGGTTATAAGTCGGTTACACAGACGTATAAAATACCTTTCTCATAAGTTCGTGACTTATGTGTTGTAATATAATGCTTACCGTCGGTATGTAAGTATACCAACACGACAAAACCGCACAAACTTGAAAGGTGTTGGTAAAAAAAAAAGTGTTTGAAATAGTATATTATGATACAAGTTTTATAAGACGCTATTTTGTCAAGTGAACAAGTGCGACAATGTGTCTTATAAAACGTGTATCATATGCAATTTTTTCTATTTTGAATCAATTTGAAGAAAAAAATGGATTTGCTATCTATAAATAACAGAAACATCTTTGATCGGTAACAATGATGACATTGAAATAATTAAAATTTGACGCACAAGCGTAAAGCCCAGTTTACAGTTGAACGATTTTGATTTTTGCAATACCAGCGGTGAAAAATTCAATGTTATTATTGTTTTTATTGGTCAATCAAATTACACTCTGAACTAAAATTTACCAAATGAAACATTAAGTTTTTCACAGCTAATATCACCAAATCCAAATCGCTCAGAAGTAAACTGATGGGCTTAACTCTTCTGACTTTCATTTGACAGTTCGATTGTACCAATCTCCAAATAATAAAGAATGCGTATCGGAATATAGGCTATTTCGACACGCATTTGCGTTGCACAATGACTTCATTATACAACCAAAATAGAAAAAAGTGTTTATACAGTGTGCAACCCTAGAGTCTTATTAAGCATGATTTAGGAAGACGTGGACGTTAGCTTTTTAAGTGTCATCCAAAGTACTTGCGACGTCATATCGATGTTGTGAAGTAGTTGTAACAACTTACATATTTATTTATTTATTTATTTATTTATTTGGTTATTTATTCAATAATATATCCAGCAGGCTAATGCCCATTTACGGGTATATATAATCATACAATAGATAATACATTATTGTAATATTGCTTCGTATAATCACAAAATATAATATAAATAGGGTAATATAAATTGAATGAACCTGACAACACATAATTTATTAAATCTGCAAGATACTAGAGAGTTGATGTTTGAATTCAGATAATGATATAGGAAGAAGATATCGATAAAGATTGCAAGTTATAACAACGACACATGGTTGAGAGAAGACAATGAAATCGATGTTGAGAGTAAGGTTATATTCTTCCGCGAAACAGATCTAGGTACATTTTAATCAATCAGGGAAAGTAAAGATGATGAATCGATATTATTATGAATAATTTTATACATAAAAGTTAAGTCGATAATTTCACGATGCTTTCTCAGAGATACCAGATTGAATTCATTCAGTAAAGAGTCATAACTATAGTGTCTTTGTGGATAAATGCCATGTTTTTTATAAAACGCAAATTTTTTAAATTCTCTCTGCACATTTTCAATCGTATCGATATATTTTGAGTGACAGGGACTCCACACCACACTATACAGTCACTGTACACTACAGTAACTCAGTTTACTCTTAGGGATATAAACACACCGCAGAGCATCGAATGATTTGAATTTTTTACAAGAACGGATCAAGAATCCTAATGACTTCATAGCTTTACTAACTATATTTTCTATTTGACTGACGCTTTGTTAAATCTGAGGCAATCCAGCCGTCTTACATCTCTAGAAACTGCCATTGACATAGCCTGTCAAATATTTTTTCATGATTTCCAAATCCAATAAGTGCGACGGTTCAGCTATAACAAAATCAGCAACCATGTAATCAAGTCCTCAGTTTTCCTTTCAGAGCGAAACATTTGTTTTTTCGAGTGCTGCACTCGGTTCTGCAGCATCATCATCCATAAACTTTATTTTTTAAATATACTTTCCAAAGTTATATTCTCCGTGGTTGATAGTTACTGAAGTCCTTTCACCTGATGGGACTAAATTAACTCATTTTTTTTCTATATACTTCCGAGTTATATACCCAACCAACAAATATAATCTAGTTGTAGATACATAATGTAACCATTACAACTAGAGTCAAAGTTTATCTACATTCTACTACATTACATAAGTAACATACGTCTTTGAAACGTTTTGAAAAATATTGGAACCACATATTATGTTGGTGGTCATAATAACTTCACAAATACTTTTTTCTATTTTGGTTGTATAATGAAGTCATTGTGCAACGCAAATGCGTGTCGAAATAGCCTCTATTACGATACGCATTTTTTATTATTCGGAGATTGGTACAATCGAACTGTCAAAAGAGTTAGGCCCAGTTTATTTCTGAGCGATTTGGATTTGGTGATATTTGCAGTGAAAAACTCAATCTTTTAATTGGTAAATTTCAATTCAGAGTGTAATTTGATTTGAATTGACAAATAAAAAAAATAATAACATTGAATTTTTCACCGCTGGTATTGCAATAATCAAAATCGCTCGACTGTAAACTGGGCTTTACGCTTGTGCGTCAGATTTTAATTCTTTGAATGTCATCATTGTTACCAATCGAAAATGTTTCTGTTATTTATCGATATTACATCCATTTTTTTCTTAAAACCAATTCAAAATAGAAAAAATTGCATATGACACACGTTTTATAAGACACGTCTTATAAAACTTGTATCATAATATACTATTACACAACGACACTCCATCCTGATCTGTGACCTTATAAAAACGCCTGAAGGTTTTAAATAGTTATTTGTATGCTTAGGACGCGAAATACCTTTTTAACGTACCGAAAGAACAGTTACCGCAGGGGCCGCTTGCGGAAGAGGAAAGATCAATCTTGAGGTCGCTAAAAAGTTTCGAGGCCATGATGGCATATGCACTTTTTTTCATGCAATCGTTGAAATTATTAGACTAGATAATTGTAAATAAATATATTATTGCTCTTAAATCGATAGCAGTTCAATTTATTTAAAAATATCACCATGTGCTATGGAAATGAAGTTTCAATGTATACAAAATATTTTGACAGTTCTTGACAAAACGCAAAATATCTGATACTGGATAGCGATATTTCAGTACCTTCCACTGTAAATACGGTGATTTCCGTTTTAATACCCGAAAAATCTAAACGGCAGTACGAAAAATGTTACGGCGAGTTCAAAGATTGGGGTGACAAAATAATCCTTGTCCGTGTCAAATTTTGAAGTGATATTCAAATTTGGAAGTGACGTTTGGTTTCGCGGCCGTTGCTATGGGTAACAGCCGCGAAATTGAATTTCGCGGACTGTGCTGAGAACGCGAAATACTGCAAGAAAAAGTATATATCTTATTTACTAAAAATTTACGAACAAATCGTTGATAAAAAAATAAAACCAATAGTAGAAAACACATTAAAAGAATGACAAAGTGGATTCAGAAAAGGCAGGAGCATTCAAGACCATATATTTACAATTAAACAAATAGCAGAAAAGGCATTGCAGCAGTGTAAAGAAGTGTATTTGGGATTCATAGACCTAGAAAAATCATTCGATAAAGTACCAAGACTAAAATTATGGAATATTCTGGCAGAAAGAGGTATCGACAATAAAATAATAAGAATAATAAAAAGTATATACAACTGTGATGTTCCGTTTTGGATCTTGTGATTGATTCAATGATGATTACAAAGTAGGAGGTGATACTTTTCACTTAGGCTATTTATTGACGTAATATAATATATGTTATAATAAACTTGTTCCTAACTAGTAACGAGCGCGTGACACCGTCTTCGCTGTCGGTTCCGTACTGAAGCGGCGTTGCCGAGTCTTAGAGAATAACCGTAGTACTACATACATCACACGCCCCCTTTAAAGGAGATAACAATAATCATTACTATTGATAATTAATAACAATTCAAAATTGCAATCTGTCTAAAGGTCTAACTGTTCTACCACTTCTTGTCTTGTATAATTCATTTTTTCTTTCGCTCAAAAGAGGACTGTTGATTTCAATGTTGGATCTGCGACTGGGAGAATCTGTGGAATGAAGTCCTGCTTCTGATTCACCTTGAACCTCGTCTGTTCGTGTCTCATCTTCCGATGCCAAGCTATTCAGAAGTTCGGATGTAACATCAGGTTTGGTTGCCCTCAAGAATTGCCTGTTTCTGCGATACGTTGCATCATCAATTTTCACATTGTAGTCATTTGGACCAGCTTTACTCACAACCGTGCCTGGTTTCCAATCTCGAGTACGATCCTTGATGTATATTCGTTGATTAGGTTGTATTGTTGGTAATGGTTTGGTAGATCTATCGAAATATCCTTTTTGTTTTTCCTGACGAGCTTTCAATTTTTCTCTCACATTTTCAACTGGAAAATCTGGTTTCAATATGTCCAAGCTCACAGGTAACATTGTACGTATTCTCCTTCCCATTAACAGTTGAGATGGGGCCGGTAAATCTTGCTTGGGAGTTGCATTGTAATTTAGGATTGCCAAAAATGGATCCTGATTATCTCTGAAAGCTTTTGTCAACAGAGCTTTTACAGTCTGAATATGACGTTCTACCATTCCATTCGAGCGTGAATGTAGTGGGCTCGAAGTTGTCAACTCAATATTGTATTTTTTAGCAAATTCATGAAGTTCATGTGAGTTGAATGGGGGCCCGTTATCGGAAAATATTTCTAATGGTAGTCCTTGTATAGCAAAAAGATTTTTCAAAGTCGAAATCACGCAATATGCTGTCTTACTATGGATTTTATTCACGATTACAAACTTGCTGTAATAGTCTACAATGACTATAAAGTCTTCCCGTCCTAATGATTTGAAGTCCATTCCAATTTTTTGCCATGGAAGCGCAGGAACCTCGTGGGGACGCAAAGGCTCCCGCTGATTATTTGCGGAATAAGTCTGGCAGATTCCACATCGTAGGACTAAATTTTCGATGTCAGAGGTCATACCAGGATAGTAAATAGCTTCCTGGGCCCTTTTTTTGCAGGAGATTACTCCTTGGTGTGACTGGTGTATAACATCTAACAGTTCGTGTCTCAGACTTTTGGGAACAATTATTCTTTTTTTGTAAAATAATATATCCTTATGTAGGTAGATATCATTTTTTATTTCCCAAAACTTTTTAACATCACTTGGGACACTAATTTTATGTTGTGGCCAGCCTGTGAGGACATAATTTTTGACTCTTGCCAAAGTTGTGTCTTTACTTGTTGCGTTTTGCAATCTGCACTCGTTTTCTTCCGAAGTTGCAATTACTGAAAACACTCTGAGATTGTTATCCAGATAACTTGTATCTACCGTTTCAGATGTAGGATCACGACTGAGAGTATCTGGAATTTGCAACTGCTTACCAGGGACGTACTGCAACTCGAACTGATATCTTAGAAGCCGAATGGTTAATCTTTGGATTCTTGGGGATAAATCATCTAATGGTTTTTTCAAAATTCCCAAAAGCGGTCGGTGGTCTGATTCTATTTTGAAATATATTCCATATAAGTAATAGTGAAACCTCTCGCAGCCAAAAACCAATGCAAGTAGTTCTTTATCAATGTGATTATATCTTTGCTGAGTTGATGTCAGGGATACAGAAGCATATTCAATGGGTTTGCTGTCTTGCAATATAACTGCACCAAGCCCGAAAGGGCTGGCATCAACAGACAATGTAGTCTCTTTTGCTGGATCGAAATAAGAAAGTCTCGTAGCAGAAGAGACTAGTTTTTTCAATCTATTGAAGCTTTCTTCTTCCAAGTCAGTCCATTGCCATTCATATCTTCCACTGAGAAGTTTTCTCAATTGGGTTGTTTCTTGGGATAAGTTAAGAATGAATTTTGCCAGATATACAATCATCCCAAGGAAACGTTGCAGATCTTTTTTATTTTTTGGTGCTTTCATATCGCAGATTGCTCGAGTTTTCTTAGGGTCTGGGGCTATACCCAAGTCGCTTATTTCATGTCCAAGGAATTTTATTTTATTGACACAAAATTTCGATTTATCCATATTTAGCGTTGATCCACTATTTTTGATTTTCTGTAAGACGATTTCCAAATTTTTGTTGTGTTCATTCATGGTACGACCAAAAACCAATACATCGTCGAAATATGCGATAACGCCAGAGATGCCTGTCAAAGTGTCATGCATAAATTTTTGAAAAATTTCTGGAGCTGATGAGATTCCGTAGGGTAGCCTTAAGTAACGGAATCTACCGAAACTCGTAGAAATAGTGCACATGAGAGAGCTCTCATATGATAACGGAATTTGTAAAAACGCAGAGGACGCATCTAGAAGACTGAAATATTTTGATCCAGCAAGCTGTGAAAATAATGTATCTTGTGTTGGAATTTCAAATTGTTCTCGTTTGATGTATTTATTTAAATTCCGTGGGTCCATACAAATTCGTATATCGCCATTTGATTTAGGGACAACAACAATTGGATGAACCCAATCAGTCGGTTCAGATACTTGTTGAATTATACCATCTGAAACCATTTGATCAATTTTATTTTTCACTCTGTCCTTCAGAGCCATAGGAATTTTTCTGGGAGCACTAACTGAAGGTATTGCATTGTCTTTCAAACAAATATTATACTGTCTTTTCACTTTACCGATACCGTTAAAAACCGATTTATACGTGTTGAGAATGTCCTTGAGACCTTGAAGTGAATCACTTGAAATAGAGTCTATAGCTTTATTAATTATTTTCAGTTCATAAACGGCTTCAAGTCCTAAAATTGAGCACTGTTTTTTAGAGTTCAACACGTGAAACAAAAGTTCAATGTTTTTCACTTTTTCCGAACTGCAGGGTAAGTTGATTTGTCCAAGTACTTCAATTTTGTGGCCAGAGTAGGATGATAATACCGAAGAAACTGGGGAAAGGTCTTTCAAGGGAATATTTAGTTTCTCGAAGTCACGGAAATTCAAGATATTGACTTGACTCCCTGTATCAATTTTCAATTTTACTCGATATCCAAAAATTTTCAACTCTTCTAGCCACTCAACTGAATTAACTTCAGAATCATATACAGTCCACACGATATTATTAATCAAATTCTTACCACCATTATCAGTATTGGGTTCTTCGGGATATTGCTCGAGATTAGAATCGTCACTCGAGTCGTCAGACGAGTTCAGCACGCCATGTACATTTTTATTGCAACAAAATTTGCGATAGTGTCCCCTCCGGTTGCAAGAACTACAAATTCTATTGAATGCAGGACACTTACCCTTTGGATGCATATTTCCACAGCGCGTGCATTTTCTATCAGCAAATCCCTTACCTCGTTCCAGATACCTACTTCTGGAAGAACCTGAATAACCTGCATCATCGGCCATTCTGGACCCACCCTGATATTCACTTCGAGAATCACCTCGGTAATCACTATTTTGATAGTCACTGTAACTCGAGAATTGTTTCTTATTACGAAGTTTATTTATTTCACTCACTAAAACTGAGTCTTTGGCAATCTCCTTTTGAGTAGCCATACTTGTTTCCATGGATCTGCAAATGTTTATTGCTTCACACAATCCTAAATTTGGATTTTGCAGAAGTTTCTCTTGGATACGAGCGTCCCGTATACCGATTACAATCCGATCACGAATTAGCACATCCTTTTCTTTGAATTCACAAGAACTGGCTAATTGTTTGAGTGACGTGACAAACTGATCAAATGACTCACCCGGTAATTGGTCTCTCTTGAAAAATTTGAAATGTTCGTAAACCAAGTTTTTTACCGGGTCACAATATTCGTCGAACTTTTCTAGAACAACTGCTAATTTGTTTTTGTCTTGTATCT
Organism: Chrysomela aeneicollis; assembly: GCA_029955515.1. Taxonomy (NCBI): domain Eukaryota; kingdom Metazoa; phylum Arthropoda; class Insecta; order Coleoptera; family Chrysomelidae; genus Chrysomela; species Chrysomela aeneicollis. The sequence goes on from JARUHQ010000017.1 coordinate 8,517,121, forward strand.
CTCTATACTCAAAGGTATTGTAGATCTGTATCCCTTCATCCCCAAGTATATTAAGAAGAATTGCAACCTGAACATCCTCTGGTTTTTCCGTTTTTCCGGCTGCCTTTAGATATAATTCAAACTTTTGTTTCCAAAGCTTCCAGTTGTTCGCAATGTTTCCTTTGAAATGAAATTCCTCTGGAGCTTTTCCATGTTCTGCCATTGTATCCACTATTTTCGTGGGAACACTCGGTATTTTACAATTCACGTCTAAAACGCTTGTTTCTTATACAGCGTAAACAACCAGCCGATTTACCAAATGTTTTGAACTCTTGTACACGAGCTCAACAGGTATTTGCATCAGCTATAAAAACCATAACCTAAGCGCGTTCTTCAACCGCTGCCACCATGTGATGTTCCGTTTTGGATCTTGTGATTGATTCAATGATGATTACAAAGTAGGAGGTGATACTTTTCACTTAGGCTATTTATTGACGTAATATAATATATGTTATAATAAACTTGTTCCTAACTAGTAACGAGCGCGTGACACCGTCTTCGCTGTCGGTTCCGTACTGAAGCGGCGTTGCCGAGTCTTAGAGAATAACCGTAGTACTACATACATCACAACAACAATGATATTAACCGCATTATTTACCGAAATAAAACATCAGAATCATTTTCAACAAGAGACGGACTGAGACAGGGAGGAGGACTAAGCCCCGTATTGTTCACGGTATATATTGATGAGATAATCAAGAAATTCTCTTCAAGAGCAAAGAAACTACATGTGGGATATAGATACCTTAACAGAACGGATATATCAGAAGGAGCATTTGCCGACGACGTAATAATAATAACAGAAAGAGAAAAGGACTTACAAAGTAATATGGAGATATGGAACAATATACTAAGGGAATACGGGATGAAATTGAATATAAATAAAACATAAGTTATGGTGATGGGAGACCAACAAAAATCAATAAATATTCAACTGGAAGGGAAACGCATTGAACAGGTGAATAGTTTTAAATACCTGGGAGTAGAATTAGAAGACAGTGGAAGGCAAGATATAGAGGTGAATAGCAGAATTGAGAAAACTTTGAACCTATATTATGCAATGAACAAGTATTTCATAAGCAAAAAGGAAATATCAAGAAAAACAAAAGTGAACGTATTTAAAACAATTTACAGACCTATACTAACATTCGGTTGTGAATCCTGGGTGTTGACAAAAAAATAAAAAAGCAAAATCCAAGCCGCAAAAATGAAATACCTAAGATGGGTGAAAGGAGTAACAAGGAAAGAACTTGAGGTGCAGTCTACACTAAATTTCATAGAAAAACGGCAACTGAGTTGGTGGGGCCACTTACAAAGAATGAGCAATTCAAGACCGGTCAAACAATTATGGGAGACAAAAATGCAAAAAAGGAAGAAACGCGGGAGACCGAGACAGACATGGGACGGAGCTATAGGAGAAATATTAAAGCAGAAAGAAAAAACATGGAAAGAAGCGAAAAATTCAGCATTAAATAAAAAAGAATTGATGAAATTCGTACATGAATTAGAGAATGTTTGAAACTAATTGTAATTACCCTACACCATTATATGGTAATTGGGTTTTGATAATATATATATATATATATATACTAAAACATATTTTATGATCCTTTTGCTACTTGGGTATGGGTATCTACCAATATTTTATTTCTATGAGTAAAACCCTCATCCATTGAACAACTGCTGGAATTAATCTGCCTGAAATCTCCATCCTAGAAGTGAAGTAGTAATCACCGAGCATTGTATATGCAAGTCGGGTATATCGATTTACCTTTTTTTTTTGTCTCGATAGCGTTAGGTACTTATACCCTAACGATAAATCAGGATCGTTTCCAAAGCCCTGCCTTGTTCACTCGTTACATCAATGATGAACGAATGAAAACGATCGTATTCAAATCTTCTGGTTTCAAGAGAGCCGACATTTGGTTCACAAATCAGGGAATATCCTATTAGAGTGGAGAGGCCTTGTTTTAATGAGATGCAAATTTTTTTCAACCTTAATCATCCTCCATAATTGCATTCGGTGTGTTTCCGTATAAACTGTATTTGTAAAAATCCTCCATTGTAGCATATACAGCGTGTCTCACTTTTTATGGAAGCTTTTCCGTAATTTTCCTGATTATCGAGGTTGAATGATGAAACTTCCAGGACTGATGGAAATGCTGAAAATGTACCTACCGAACATAAGCTCTTGGCCTAGGTGATATTCATTATACCAGACAGTAGCGGCGATGGAATTTTAATGTTGAATTATACAGCGTCCGGCATAGATTAGGTTTCACATGGGAAACAAATTTGTTATTAAAATACTGAAAAACTCTGATGGTGGTTCGTTTCTGCATGTTTAACTACTATAAGAAATCCGTTGCAACTCATAACGTGATCTGCTATTTGACTGTACTTGAAAAAAAGTTGACTGGTGCCGAAAATTTTGTTAATTCATTGTGAATATGCTTGGAATCAAAGGTTGGTTTGAATTTTATTAACGCGGGTTGAGAATATTGAATGCACTCAGGGCCTGAGTTTTTCAACTGTCCTAAATAGAAAACTCCTATACATTTATTTTTTCTCTATCCATCTTTCATGACTACTAATATTTCATGTTGTGACAGGGTAAAATTATAGTGGAAAATATATGAAAGAATATGTATCTCTGTATTTGAAGTTGATGAAAAGTCTATAGATCGCAAAAGGTGGCAATAGTAGAGGGTTTATGTTCGTGCAGACGATCCTCCTCTGAGGAGGAGGAGTGAGGAGGAGGAGTGAGGAGGAGGAGTGAGGAGGATGAGGAGGAGGATGAGGAGAAAGAGTGAGGAGGATGAGGAGGAAGAGTGAGGAGGATGAGAAGTGAAATGTAGGAGGAGGGGGAGGGGGGTGAACGACCGGAGGTATAGCCTTCGAGCCGAATAATGCATAAACCTAAAATTGCCATTTCCACGTTCTCGCGTAGGTAGAATATAATTTATCACATCTATTAAATTCTCAAGTTATGAGGTAGTGTGACGTAACAATGAACGATTAACTACGACATATAATGCCTAGAAGAAGACAGTCGAAAAATTATCATCCTGATGAAATCTTTGTTCTGAACCATTCCTATCATAATAATGAAAAGTCAGGGGGTTCGGCCGCAGATGTCCCAGGTAATAAAATCCTCACCGTGCGCTTTATCGTTGACCCTCACAGCAGGTAACCTCACAAATTCCATAATATATGAATTAAACTATTTGATGTGCCAAACCGAATTCGTACGTCTACCTTTAAATAGTAAGGACTTTGTCAGTTGTTGGGAGAAAATAAATACAGGATGGACCAGAGAAAACATTGGTACAATTTGGCGTCCAGAAGTGCAGAGTGATTTCAGCGTTTGATTTATCGAAAAATTATATACGGAATATATAAAAAATTGGTATACAGAATGTATCGAAAGAATTATACACTGGGTGTATTGAAAAATGATGTAAATACGCATAAATAGAATCGATAAGGGAAAAATGGGTCAAGCAGACGGCTATCTTTGCGCATAGTGGTAAATCAGCGTGTATTAGAACAGGATGGGCCGAAAACATGGCATCGATCAAAATAATCAAGATGACCGCCTAGAGAAAACAAATATGGCGTTTGATGGAAATATAAATTGGGTAAGTCACCTATAGAGAAAATCGAACATGCCATTGAAAATATGAAATAAGATGGTCTTCTAGAAAGAAAAAATCAATATGGCGTCGAATTTTTGGATTAGAATGGCTCTCTACTGAAAAAACAAAGGATATGTATATAATGAATGAAGCAATTCGCTCCCTCAGAGGTTATATATGGGGTTATTCTACGTGTGAGCTATCGTAAAAATAATATACAGGATGGATCGAAAGAATGTCTATACAGGGGAGATTATAGAAAAACATAGAATTGCTAGTGCAGATAGATTTTATTGTAGTATAAGGTGATATCCTCATATGCGAAGAAAAAAAAAATACAGGATGGATCGAAATGATACTTGTATGGACTGGACGTTGGTCACCAACAACTTCGAATCGAATATTTGGGATTTTATGACTCAGTTTTACTCCAATGAAATTTCATATCAAGCTCCTAATTCTCTCCGGTGGTAATAAAATTCTATTTCGCCCTATACTCATGAAAAGAACCATCTTATGCGGGATAAATAATCAAACGGAATTGATACAAATATCGGAACGTAGGAACCTGATGTGAATACGCGAGTTCAAGACTATACTTCATATACAGCCTATCAAATGAAATATTATGCGCGACTTCAAGACAGTTGAATTCATAGAGACGAAAAAGAAGAAGAATCATGTCTTACTTATTAATATTGCTATTTGGATGTATGTCATATAAAAATCACTGATATCTCTGGTGCTAGCACTTACAAAATGTCAAACCTGCGATTAGGTATACTCATATAAAACACACGTCTATTGAATCATATGATTTAACAACTGTATATTAGTCATTAGGAATTCATCGAATAATCGTATTCAGATAGTTCAACACAGAAGTTCACACAGATCGATGAACCTTCGCCACTGCGAGCAGGAAGGAAAGTCAATATATATGATTATTAACATAGAATCCAAAAATGCATTGATATACAGGGTGTTCCATTATAATGCGCGAGTTCAAGACAGTTGAATCCATAGAGACAAAAGAAGAAAAGTAGATTTTTAACCACATTGAAGAATCATGTCTCACTTATTAATATTGCTATTTGGATGTATTTCATATAAAAATCACTAATATCTCTACTGATACCACTTACAAAATGTGAAACCTGCGATGAGGTATACTCATATAAAACACCTGTCTATTGAATCATATGATTTAACAACTGTATATTAGTCATTAGGAATTCATCGAATAATCGTATTCAGATAGTTCAACACAGAAGTTCACACAGATCGATGAACCTTCGCCACTGCGAGCAGGGAGGAAAGTCGATATATTTGTCGTCATATTCAAACGATTATATTTTATAATGGAGAGCTCTTCATCGAATGATTTGGAAATTCACCGTGGAGATCATCAATTCCATTACCATCAATAATCTAATTCAAGCTACATATGATTATTATATGGATAATAATACGATAAATGCCTGCATCGAATTTCATTCCACTCATTACAATTATATGATGATACGATACACAATTTTTCATTCGATCCATAAAATCTTGCACACATATGATATCATTTATATATTATTTTTTTGTTCGTTTTCTCTCTTCTCTCTCATCGAACTTTCCCATCAAAAACGTTATGCTATTTTGATTGATTTTCGCTGCATAGAGTGTTCAATGAAATATTCGTAAGGTGGAGTTAGATTTGCATAAGTTATTTTCTCTATATCCCATTAAATATGATGGAATATATCAACAAAACGAATTGGGGTTGAATTATCAGAAATTACCAAAATGAGATGTTTTTCAATCAGCAAATACATTCATTCTATAGATATTTTCAGATATTTGAGGAATCTAGCGATCAATGTCCGATTGACATCATCCACTCTTTTGTATCCCGAAACAATGAATAATAGATGCATTTTTTCATGTCTAGGTTCTTTTATGGTAGCCTCAGTTTAGATGAATTCTGCCGGCAAATGATGGAAGAAGAGGAATTGCAGGGATTTTTATACGAAATTTATAGATTTCTACCCGCTAGCATCATCGAAAAGTACAAACTTAATCGGGATTCGGATGAAGAAGAAGTAGATGAGGATGCAGACTCGCAAGAAAGAGACGAAGGTTTTGAATCTAATTAAATCATAATTATCATTATTGTATATATTTTGTAAATATATTTATTTTAATTAATGTTATGTTGCCAAATATCATTGTAATAACTTGTATATATTGTTGAAATAATCTCTTGTGTCGAGCATCAGTGTTGCATATTTTGTACAAATACAATTGAATCGTAATTAGTAATCTCATGAATTTGATAATTTATTCCAAGTCCGATTGACATCATCCACTCTTTTGTATCCCGAAACAATGAATAATAGATGCATTTTCTCATGTCTAGGTTCTTCTTTCGAATTTCTCCAAGATACGATGATTTTCAATCATCCTTGGTTTTTACTGACAATCAATCAAATAATTAGGAAACACATATCGTATATGGCATAGTACAAAACAAAAATTGATATATATTATTTGTCCTTCACACATGTTGTTGCTTCATTACTGGTGTACATCGGAAACTTAATCCGGTAGTGATTATAATTGATACATTCAGCTATATAATAATCTAAGAGATATATAGAATATAACACCATCTGCATTGAAAAGTGAAATAACTTATAGATTTTTTAAATGCCCATAGGTTTTCGAGCTCCATAATACCTCAGTTTCTGGTATACTTATATTTCTACTTTGTATAATCAACTATCAGAATAATCTTAGCACTAGCGCCATCTACACTGAATGGTGGAAATAATTATCGGTATTGGTTTATCTTCGAAAATAATATACACTATATGACATCTATCGGTACAAATTGTTGGATGAGGGTAATGGAAACATGAAGAAAAGAGAAGAAAGCTGCTCTTCACGGGACGTCAAACTTCCAAATCTGTTCATGTGATTAAAATAAACTAGAAATTTTATGCGGCATCTCGCGGTTGGGGGTCAGGTATTTTCTAACCACAAGACGATTTCATTTGAAAATCATCAACTGGTGGATGCGATTGAACCTGTAATATAGTAGCAGACAAACTAATGAACAGAGATTTTGCGTGTGCTACAACGTTGCTTGTATCACAACTTTTGTGATTTGTGGTCCTTTATTGATTCGAAAGAGATTCTAATACCTATCCGACAACAATAATATACTTAACATCTCCCGTTAAAATAAAAATAACAACATAATTACAAAGTACTTTGATAGATAATGCCGATATACCTCAATAAAGTTACGATACATTTCATTTCTTTGGTATTTTCAATACTCGTAGGTGACGATGTTATTGCTCTCATCCTATCGATTAATTCATTTACATCAGTCCAATTTTCCCACTCGTACACCAAGTTTTCTGGAATTTTATCCGCATTATTCGTACTAATTCGTTTTGATGGAAATCCTCTTCCGGTATCAATCTGCCCTGGCCCCTTTCTGTTACGGTTTGGTGGAAATAATAACGAAATAACGAATCTATACTTCCAAGATGAATTGGCGTTTGTAGAATTCCTCTGGTCATATTTCTTTTTATGCGCACTACGCATAATTAATATTTTCTTGTATTCTCTCAAGTCTTCTTCGGTGTATTCCGCAGGTTCCTTCTTGGGCAGAAGTTGCTTCAAACCTTCTGTCAGATGAATTTTCTCATCATGGATTATTAATTTATCCTCTTCAATATTCACTGGTGTATTGCCAATATTCAATGAGACATCCTATGGGGATATGATGCAATTCATGCTCAGTGAATTCCGTCAGACCATTTCTATGAGTTTTGAGGAATTTTACGAAAGCAGTTGTTTCTGACTTCATTGTAGATGATTCAGAGTTTATTTAACTTTGCAGACTGAATGAAATTCAACAAACACATTATATTCATAGTTTTTTATTCAAATCTGATATTATTTGGGATTTACTATAATACAACAGTGCATTACTCGACAAACAATTGGAAGCTTCACAAAATCCAAATATTATTTCTTCTATACTCAAAACAGTTTGGTTAGTTTTAATCCAATGAGCTGCAGAATTCAAAAGATTATGATAGAAAGCACAAAAGTTCAAATCGTTGATCATGGTTATTCTATGTGATACCAGACACATCTCGGCACTCAAAATATCTGCAACATCCCCCTCCATCAAGTCAAATTTAACGTGATATTTGACAATATATGCCTTTTCTTCGAGATATTTTCTCTACCAGGTGAATATCCGGATTAGCAATTTTTGGAGTTCTTCTCATGCGAGATTTGGTAGTTGACGTCTGACATCTGAACACTAGCGTCGTACGTGAGGAGGCGTTAGACTCGGAGGTTAGGTGAGGCCTCGAGACGCTAGATTCAGAGGTTAGGTTAGGTTAGGTTAGGCCTCGAGACTCTAGATTCAGAGGTTAGGTTAGGTTAGGTCTCGAGACGTTAGATTCAGAGGTTAGGTTAGGTTAGGTTAGGCCTCGAGACTCTAGATTCAGAGGTTAGGTTAGGTTAGGTCTCGAGACGTTAGATTCAGAGGTTAGGTTAGGTCGGAGACCTAACCTAACCTAACAAACTAACGTCTCGAGACCTAACCTAACCTAACCTCTGAATCTAGAGTCTCGAGGCCTAACCTAACCTAACCTAACCTCTGAATCTAACGTCTCGAGACCTAACCTAACCTAACCTCTGAATCTAGAGTCTCGAGGCCTAACCTAACCTAACCTAACCTCTGAATCTAGCGTCTCGAGGCCTCACCTAACCTCCGAGTCTAACGCCTCCTCACGTACGACGCTAGTGTTCAGATGTCAGACGTCAACTACCAAATTTCGCATGAGAAGAACTCCAAAAATTGCTAATCCGGATATTCACCTGGTAGAGAAAATATCTCGAAGAAAAGGCATATATTGTCAAATTCCTCAAAACTCATAGAAATGGTCTGACGGAATTCACTGAGCATGAATTGCATCATATCCCCATAGGATGTCTCATTGAATATTGGCAATACACCAGTGAATATTGAAGAGGATAAATTAATAATCCATGATGAGAAAATTCATCTGACAGAAGGTTTGAAGCAACTTCTGCCCAAGAAGGAACCTGCGGAATACACCGAAGAAGACTTGAGAGAATACAAGAAAATATTAATTATGCGTAGTGCGCATAAAAAGAAATATGACCAGAGGAATTCTACAAACGCCAATTCATCTTGGAAGTATAGATTCGTTATTTCGTTATTATTTCCACCAAACCGTAACAGAAAGGGGCCAGGGCAGATTGATACCGGAAGAGGATTTCCATCAAAACGAATTAGTACGAATAATGCGGATAAAATTCCAGAAAACTTGGTGTACGAGTGGGAAAATTGGACTGATGTAAATGAATTAATCGATAGGATGAGAGCAATAACATCGTCACCTACGAGTATTGAAAATACCAAAGAAATGAAATGTATCGTAACTTTATTGAGGTATATCGGCATTATCTATCAAAGTACTTTGTAATTATGTTGTTATTTTTATTTTAACGGGAGATGTTAAGTATATTATTGTTGTCGGATAGGTATTAGAATCTCTTTCGAATCAATAAAGGACCACAAATCACAAAAGTTGTGATACAAGCAACGTTGTAGCACACGCAAAATCTCTGTTCATTAGTTTGTCTGCTACTATATTACAGGTTCAATCGCATCCACCAGTTGATGATTTTCAAATGAAATCGTCTTGTGGTTAGAAAATACCTGACCCCAACCGCGAGATGCCGCATAAAATTTCTAGTTTATTTTAATCACATGAACAGATTTGGAAGTTTGACGTCCCGTGAAGAGCAGCTTTCTTCTCTTTTCTTCATGTTTCCATTACCCTCATCCAACAATTTGTACCGATAGATGTCATATAGTGTATATTATTTTCGAAGATAAACCAATACCGATAATTATTTCCACCATTCAGTGTAGATGGCGCTAGTGCTAAGATTATTCTGATAGTTGATTATACAAAGTAGAAATATAAGTATACCAGAAACTGAGGTATTATGGAGCTCGAAAACCTATGGGCATTTAAAAAATCTATAAGTTATTTCACTTTTCAATGCAGATGGTGTTATATTCTATATATCTCTTAGATTATTATATAGCTGAATGTATCAATTATAATCACTACCGGATTAAGTTTCCGATGTACACCAGTAATGAAGCAACAACATGTGTGAAGGACAAATAATATATATCAATTTTTGTTTTGTACTATGCCATATACGATATGTGTTTCCTAATTATTTGATTGATTGTCAGTAAAAACCAAGGATGATTGAAAATCATCGTATCTTGGAGAAATTCGAAAGAAGAACCTAGACATGAGAAAATGCATCTATTATTCATTGTTTCGGGATACAAAAGAGTGGATGATGTCAATCGGACTTGGAATAAATTATCAAATTCATGAGATTACTAATTACGATTCAATTGTATTTGTACAAAATATGCAACACTGATGCTCGACACAAGAGATTATTTCAACAATATATACAAGTTATTACAATGATATTTGGCAACATAACATTAATTAAAATAAATATATTTACAAAATATATACAATAATGATAATTATGATTTAATTAGATTCAAAACCTTCGTCTCTTTCTTGCGAGTCTGCATCCTCATCTACTTCTTCTTCATCCGAATCCCGATTAAGTTTGTACTTTTCGATGATGCTAGCGGGTAGAAATCTATAAATTTCGTATAAAAATCCCTGCAATTCCTCTTCTTCCATCATTTGCCGGCAGAATTCATCTAAACTGAGGCTACCATAAAAGAACCTAGACATGAAAAAATGCATCTATTATTCATTGTTTCGGGATACAAAAGAGTGGATGATGTCAATCGGACATTGATCGCTAGATTCCTCAAATATCTGAAAATATCTATAGAATGAATGTATTTGCTGATTGAAAAACATCTCATTTTGGTAATTTCTGATAATTCAACCCCAATTCGTTTTGTTGATATATTCCATCATATTTAATGGGATATAGAGAAAATAACTTATGCAAATCTAACTCCACCTTACGAATATTTCATTGAACACTCTATGCAGCGAAAATCAATCAAAATAGCATAACGTTTTTGATGGGAAAGTTCGATGAGAGAGAAGAGAGAAAACGAACAAAAAAATAATATATAAATGATATCATATGTGTGCAAGATTTTATGGATCGAATGAAAAATTGTGTATCGTATCATCATATAATTGTAATGAGTGGAATGAAATTCGATGCAGGCATTTATCGTATTATTATCCATATAATAATCATATGTAGCTTGAATTAGATTATTGATGGTAATGGAATTGATGATCTCCACGGTGAATTTCCAAATCATTCGATGAAGAGCTCTCCATTATAAAATATAATCGTTTGAATATGACGACAAATATATCGACTTTCCTCCCTGCTCGCAGTGGCGAAGGTTCATCGATCTGTGTGAACTTCTGTGTTGAACTATCTGAATACGATTATTCGATGAATTCCTAATGACTAATATACAGTTGTTAAATCATATGATTCAATAGACAGGTGTTTTATATGAGTATACCTCATCGCAGGTTTCACATTTTGTAAGTGGTATCAGTAGAGATATTAGTGATTTTTATATGAAATACATCCAAATAGCAATATTAATAAGTGAGACATGATTCTTCAATGTGGTTAAAAATCTACTTTTCTTCTTTTGTCTCTATGGATTCAACTGTCTTGAACTCGCGCATTATAATGGAACACCCTGTATATCAATGCATTTTTGGATTCTATGTTAATAATCATATATATTGACTTTCCTTCCTGCTCGCAGTGGCGAAGGTTCATCGATCTGTGTGAACTTCTGTGTTGAACTATCTGAATACGATTATTCGATGAATTCCTAATGACTAATATACAGTTGTTAAATCATATGATTCAATAGACGTGTGTTTTATATGAGTATACCTAATCGCAGGTTTGACATTTTGTAAGTGCTAGCACCAGAGATATCAGTGATTTTTATATGACATACATCCAAATAGCAATATTAATAAGTAAGACATGATTCTTCTTCTTTTTCGTCTCTATGAATTCAACTGTCTTGAAGTCGCGCATAATATTTCATTTGATAGGCTGTATATGAAGTATAGTCTTGAACTCGCGTATTCACATCAGGTTCCTACGTTCCGATATTTGTATCAATTCCGTTTGATTATTTATCCCGCATAAGATGGTTCTTTTCATGAGTATAGGGCGAAATAGAATTTTATTACCACCGGAGAGAATTAGGAGCTTGATATGAAATTTCATTGGAGTAAAACTGAGTCATAAAATCCCAAATATTCGATTCGAAGTTGTTGGTGACCAACGTCCAGTCCATACAAGTATCATTTCGATCCATCCTGTATATTTTTTTTTCTTCGCATATGAGGATATCACCTTATACTACAATAAAATCTATCTGCACTAGCAATTCTATGTTTTTCTCTAATCTCCCCTGTATAGACATTCTTTCGATCCATCCTGTATATTATTTTTACGATAGCTCACACGTAGAATAACCCCATATATAACCTCTGAGGGAGCGAATTGCTTCATTCATTATATACATATCCTTTGTTTTTTCAGTAGAGAGCCATTCTAATCCAAAAATTCGACGCCATATTGATTTTTTCTTTCTAGAAGACCATCTTATTTCATATTTTCAATGGCATGTTCGATTTTCTCTATAGGTGACTTACCCAATTTATATTTCCATCAAACGCCATATTTGTTTTCTCTAGGCGGTCATCTTGATTATTTTGATCGATGCCATGTTTTCGGCCCATCCTGTTCTAATACACGCTGATTTACCACTATGCGCAAAGATAGCCGTCTGCTTGACCCATTTTTCCCTTATCGATTCTATTTATGCGTATTTACATCATTTTTCAATACACCCAGTATATAATTCTTTCGATACATTCTGTATACCAATTTTTTATATATTCCGTATATAATTTTTCGATAAATCAAACGCTGAAATCACTCTGCACTTCTGGACGCCAAATTGTACCAATGTTTTCTCTGGTCCATCCTGTATTTATTTTCTCCCAACAACTGACAAAGTCCTTACTATTTAAAGGTAGACGTACGAATTCGGTTTGGCACATCAAATAGTTTAATTCATATATTATGGAATTTGTGAGGTTACCTGCTGTGAGGGTCAACGATAAAGCGCACGGTGAGGATTTTATTACCTGGGACATCTGCGGCCGAACCCCCTGACTTTTCATTATTATGATAGGAATGGTTCAGAACAAAGATTTCATCAGGATGATAATTTTTCGACTGTCTTCTTCTAGGCATTATATGTCGTAGTTAATCGTTCATTGTTACGTCACACTACCTCATAACTTGAGAATTTAATAGATGTGATAAATTATATTCTACCTACGCGAGAACGTGGAAATGGCAATTTTAGGTTTATGCATTATTCGGCTCGAAGGCTATACCTCCGGTCGTTCACCCCCCTTCCCCTCCTCCTACATTTCACTTCTCATCCTCCTCACTCTTCCTCCTCATCCTCCTCACTCTTTCTCCTCATCCTCCTCCTCATCCTCCTCACTCCTCCTCCTCACTCCTCCTCCTCACTCCTCCTCCTCAGAGGAGGATCGTCTGCACGAACATAAACCCTCTACTGGCAATGAAGGAAAGGTTCAAGTTTTTATGCCGAATATTCAGTAATTAAACAGGAAGAAATTCAAATTCAAAAATATTGTTCTTGACCTAGTAGGTATGTATAGAACATTCGACATACCATAACATTTTGCGATGATTGTATAAACCATACCATTTTCAGAATATTTTTTGAATAACTCTATTATCAATTATCCAATATACCAGGTGACTGGGTCATCATACACATATTATTCGAGATAGATATATTCCGTACTATAGCTTAAGAGGAGTTTCAAAGTTCGAAACAAATTCCTCGACATTCGAAATGGATATCCTAATTTTTCCTCAGATATTATGACTACCAATGTTGATAAACTGCTTTTTTGTATTTTTCATACATATACAAGGTGAACAGATAATACAAATATTTATTAATCCTCCTCAACTGACTGTTTTGAAAGGGAAAAAATAGTCTATCCAATTGAAAATATCAAACTTAGTTTGAAATCGAATGTCTGGTAGACTACGAGCAGAAAACAACTACTTTCCTGGCGAATACCACGCAGAATATTCAATTATATCTGCTCGTTGTTCAATGTTCTGCGAGGTGTTTGCCAGGAAAGTAGTTGTTTTCTGCTCTTAGTTTACCAGACATGCAATTTCAAACTGTTTGATATTTTTAATTGATTGACTCTTTTCTTCCCATTTGAAATTTTTGTCCAATTCATGGCTTTTAAATTTTTTAATAAATTCATATGTTCACTACATTACTCATTAGGTACCAATTTTGTAACTGCATTTGGTAATTTGAACATGTAATGGGATAGTTATACGTAGTCTTGATTTTCTCAGAAAAACAATACCGGGTGTCCATTGGGGCAAAGTTGCGCATTTCCATGCTGAAAAATTATGTGAAAGAAAATTCCATTAATCATTTTTCATTTTTGGATTACTGGTAGAAAACGAAAATTTTTAGTTTTCGTTTTTATTATTTCAAGCGGAAACGAAGATAACCAGACGTGCCAGATTCAGATTCCCTATAAAAATGTGCCTCAAGAACGTCCTAATATTCCAAAATCTAAACATAATACATAATATTTTCCTTCACATAATTGTCAGCATGAAAATGTACAACTTTGCCCCAATTCAACCCACCTCGTATCTCTTATAACTGGTGGAGTTCGAAAAACCGGCAGCCTGTATGCGACCATTCTTATACAGGGTTTTTCACTTAAAACTCCAATATCTCGAAAACGAATAGAAATATTCAATTTCTGTGGAAAGTAGTTAATGAGTCAAGAAGATTTTTTCTCGAAATTATAAATCGAGTGACTTTGAAATTACGCGCATAGAAAAGAACGTATAATTTAAAAACTTTTTTGTCATATGCTGGAACTCATTTGTTTCACTCATTTCTGAGTTATAACGGTTTGAAGTTGACGTTTCTTGATTGGCAAAAAATGCAATAATGGATTATTTTTACAAGAATGCCATGAATAATAACTACAATGGCTACCATTATTATAGCAATTGTTTTAGGTGCAGTTACAAACCACAGATGTTGTCATTACTGTGTCAGAGATATTGTCATATTTTGTATAGAGAAATATTCAAATTCGTTTGATTTAAACAAAATTAACAATAATTATATAAAGTTGGTTCAATTTAGCAATAAGAAATAAGTTACTGGTGTATGGAGAACGCCATAGTAACATTGCATTCTTGTAAAAATCATCCATCATAATCGCATTTTTGTCGAACAATTTTAAGCCGGTATAACTCAGGAATGAGTAAAATAATTGTGTAAATAGCAAAACAGTTCATGAATAACATTTACTTTCGTGAGAGGGTAATTTGAAAGTCACTGCAATCGATTTATATTTTCGACGTGTCGCGACGCCCAGCTCTTATAAGGCGTCGAATGTTTTAAACTCTGTAAGAAATCTACTTGACCCCATTCATTGACTACTCCTTACAGAAATTGAATAGCGTGCGGAGTTTTAAGAGAAAAACACTGTATATCATAAGAAATAACGATGAATACTCGAATTATTGTTTTCCTTTGACTACTTGACAATAATAAATCCTGTGTTTGCTCATGTGAATATTGATTTATGATGCATTACTTTAACGATGAAAACACAGATCTTCTGGTCCATACCATATTAGTTCAAAGAAACTTGTTATTACAGTAAATACAGTATCGAGGTTTTTTCCAGAAATGGCTAATAACGTATATAACAGTAGTTGACTCACTTTTACATGCATATCAGAAAGTCCTGGATAATTCCATTCTCACCTTTATTCTCCAGACCATTCCAGACGATCGAGACAACGTAATTTTACAAGAATCTCTGGTTGCTGAGTACTCCAGGGAAATTACACTATAAATTATTATTCTGTCATGAGTTTGTAGGTCACAATCGCGTTTTATAATGAATATTTCCAACTGCGTTTTTAATTTTATTCTGCACAAGTTTTCATACCGAATCACCGTCGCTCCTGGATTAATATGATCCGCAACTTTTCTCGCAATCTTGAAAATTCAAATCATAATGGTACGATGAATAATCTGTGGTTTATAGAAATGTAAATAATAGTAAGTCAATGAATGAGTGTGTTAGAAACTGAAAATATAAGATGACAAAACACAAGCGGCACAAATAAAAACAGTCAACTTTGAATAGCTTGAATATCATGATATTATTCTTCTACACTATAGTAGCATTTATTTCACATCATTGAAAGTAATATGTTTCAATTGTTATACATTTTCATTCCCACATATCTCACACCATTTTTTAGTTTTGTTATTTTTGTAACACGAACACGAATATGATCAGAGATCCTTTAGTATCATAATCATGGTTTCAGGAATCTACCTGAAATTTATGAGATGTAATTATATAAAATGCAGCAGTATTACATATAAGTTATACATATAAAGGTTCGGGCAATGGCAATAGTGTATTTTCATTCGATATTGGCCGAATTATTAGATATAAATAAAATAATATAATACAAGAGTTATAGGATATGTCACCTAAAGCAATTTTTTACTATAGGGTGTTCGAATTCTAAGATCAGTTCTTTTCATCAGGACACCCTATGTAAAATTTCATTTCTAGATTCTTCCTGAATAGCTGATTGCATCGATCACACATTTAGATATATTGGGTGTGAAAAATCGCGATTTTTTACTTTAGAATTGTTTTGTGGAAACTATTCATCATTGGTCAAAACAACTTACATGTCCCTGTCTCAACTTTTCATTTACTATCAACTGAAGATTAATTGAAATGGATGCTGGGTGATCGAGAATTCTGAATCACCCTGTGTGTCAATCATTGGAGATTCATTCTAACATAATTGGGTGAAATGTATCATCATAAATTTCAACGTAGGAAAATAATTAATCAACATTACGTAAAACAGTGGATAAACCGTATTTTTTTGAAATGATAATTCATCATATCTATTTTCTATCATGATTTTCGAACTATGTGATGTGCAAATTTCATTGATTAGGTACTGAAATTGTATTTTTTCTTACAGCGCAAGACTCAAGCAATAAAAAATCGACTGGTCCATCATACAGCAATCACACAAGGAAACCTTCGGGGGTAAGAGATATACATTTTCTAACGTGTATTGAAATTTCAATATTCAAATGTATATTGCGGGCAATAGGGCTTCTGGCAGGGATTTTCCGAAGTTCTATATCTCAGATGAAACTTCCACTTGAGCCGTAAAGGATATCAAATAGGATAAATTTACCTACTGCCGACATATTGAAATGGCAAAGAATTTATTTCAGAATGAATTATCATGGATACCTATATTCTCATGACCATTATAGCGCAATTATACTTTCTCAGGATGATTCAATAATAGTGTGTTCTCCGATATTGACTGAACCATCGATACATTCTCAAGATGAAAAACATATACAGTGGAAGCACAATCGTATATCTTCCGTGCATGATTTTCAGGGTGGGATGATAAAACTCTGATGGGGACTGATCAATATTCTGCCCATTTCACACCCTAAGTACTTGCCGAAATACGTATTTCGAAATGATTGTTGATACGTGCAGCAATTGCTCAGGAATTGGTTGCATCAACAAGCCCCTCCACCCTGAAGACACATTGATTACGAAGGAGACCTGTGAAGTGATATTTCTTGCCGTATTTATATAAAAAAATATTATTGGGAATATTGAAAATTTGAATTATTTTCCCCTCCATTCCAAATACGCATGCGAAAATACGATTTCATGATTTTTTGCAGCCTTTCTGCCAAACTGGGTAATGAAACAGAAAATTTGAGGGGAACTTTTTCCTTAAGAATTCAATTTAGATCACTTTTGTAGAGAATGGCCTTTGCGTTAAACCTCATAGTTCTCAATATACAGGCAGAAAACTGCGAAAAAGTTAAATTTTCCGTCTTTCCACCCTCCCCCCTCCCCCAAACGCGACGCTCGGTGGGGTGTAACTTTTTACTACGTGCTAAGGGGAGTAGACTGAACAATTTTTTGGCACAGGAAGCAACTTTTTTTCATGTTTGGGTTCAGGTCTAGTTTTATCGTACCACTTCCTTTGGCAAGACAACTCCCTTGTGACCTGAAACCCACTTCAGGGGTTGTTTGCAGTCAAAGTTATCTTAATTTCACAAATATATGGTCTTCAGAGCTTTCAATACTGCTTGGCTATCTGAATATACAGTAGGTAACAGTAAAATCTTCTCTTCCGCTTAAGGGGTTTTCTTAGAGGGTTCCCTCACTTCTCCATTTTTATAATATTTTAATTTTTTTCAAGTGAAAGAATATGGATACGTTATTTTAAGGTGGTCGAAAGATATGAAAGAAAAACTGATATTTATCCAACCCAGCATATCTCCCTTATCTATTTCAGGAAAATTGTTTACTTGAAAAAGTACATTAACATTTTGATGGTGATCAGTCACAGAAATATCGGGAGAAAATTTTGGACCACCTTGTATTTCCAATTGTCTGGCTACTGAATACTTGTAATTTTATATGTTCATACTGTTCCCGTCTTCCCGAAAACTCCCACAGAGGAAGGCTAAGTGAATCAAGCTCTGTCACGTAATGCAGCAAGATACATGATATCAAATTATCCTTGTATTCCAGAGGAATGAATTTTGTAGCGAGAAACTTCCGAGAAAGGAATTTTCCATCTTGGGAATTGAGACTTCCAAATCATGAGTACTTGGAAAATTTTAATAGAATTGCCAGTGAATACGATTTATGCAAACAAAGCTGCTCATCATCATTTATTTTTTGTATGGTAATTCTTTCATGCGAAATAAGTTTTCAAAACTGAGGGGAACAGAATAATAGTGTTGCCAATATGAAATGTGAAATTTACTCACATTGAGCAGCTGTAATCCTCACATCATTCCCGCCTAAATTTTAAAATCCCTACAAAATCCTCACATTTATAAAATAACTATAAATCAATAAAATATAATATTTTCATTGATTATAAATTTTGACAATAATGTAATAATAGTCATTATAATGGTATTCATTAATTGAAAGCAATTTATAAGAATATGTAACTACATGCATTGATAAAGGGCGAAGTTCACCGTAAGCTATTCTTCAATAAGTAGATAAAAATCATTCCTAATTTTTCAATAATGAATCTGTAAATTCACATGTCACTTCACTTCTCAATAACTCTTCTTTCCTTTTTTCTGAGGTTTTTCGTTTATAATAATCGCGTTTGTTTGTTTCAATTTTGACATTTCAGGAACGTTGCTTGTCAGTTGTCAATGGTCAAACTGTGATTCGAACTCCAATTTATGGAATATGTACCACATCAGATCACAGATGTCTAGGCCAGACATTTCGTAAACACCAGATCACACATGTGAAACATTTACCAGAGTACCAACTTTCCTATGTAGGCAATGGTGGATTTTTTTGCGACGCACGTCTCAATCCTCACAAAATCCTTACATTTGCATGGATCCTCACAAATCACTCACATTGACGTAAAACCCTCATAATGTGAGGTATTACTCACATGTTGGCAACGCTATTATATTAATCATTCTGTTAATATTGTTCCTACAAGAAAAAAATCATGCAGTGAGAACGCATGCGCATAACGCGTTTTCGGAGACGGTTTCAGATTATTTGTAGCCCACTATAGAATCCGAAGATGAGTTTGATACAAGACACCACAGCATATATTTGTATAGTTTTTTGTTTGAGGAGGTCGTAGAAGAAAAATACAGTATGTTATTACTTGTTCAGAATAAACGATTCGATACTCGATTTCTTCCATTCTGATCTTCGTACAAAATCTACTAGGTATTCTTCTATTGTGAAATTTGATGTAGATTGACTCTTTTAAATTCAGAATCAGTCGATTGTGTTTGCACCATAATCAAAATTCATAGAAAACTAAGCTAGATTGTCTTTGTACGTATATTATCTTTTTCTATGACTGTTTACCCTTTTTATGTAACATTTTCGTTGGGTAACTGGATGCATTACACAAAACAAGCCACGCCCCGTATGTAAGAGCCTTTACACTACGGGCTATAGCCAATCAGCGACAAAGTAGATTCATTACCTACAAAACAATTGACATCAGTTGTATAAAATTGAAATGGAATATACAGCACGCAGTGCAATTTTTGAACCATACAAAAAATGTTCAAGTGATGTTGAAATTCTTAATAAAATAAGAGAGTGTTCCGTGGCTCAGTTGAATATGTGCTTGAACACCCATTACAAGAAATTTTATGTATATAGGTTCGAATCTCAAATACCTATGTATTTTTTTTTCAAAAGTTAATGGTTTTTTCGATATTTACTTCCAAAATGAATTTGTTTGACAAATACCGTTGAAATTCGTTTTTTCGTTAAAAATGTGTCCAAATATCTCGTCCGTTTGAAATTGAATAGTAAACACTCAGTCATATAAAAAGTATAGTATTCTACTTTCCTATCATGGCTGTTACTAATTCAAATGAGTAATAGCCTCATTACACGCTCGTTGAATATACTATTACTAATATCTCAAATTCCCAATACTGATTTTCAGAGTTCCCGAAATCGAAGTTTTTTCAGTTCGAGTACTGAAGAACCAAATGTTGCCAATTCAACCCTCTCCCTCCATGAAAGTGACCAAAGCAGAAAACAGATCAAACAAAGACTCACTGCCTTCTTTGGAAATACTAAGGTGAGTATGACTACGATGAGTTCAATTCTGCTACGATTCACAATATCGATTCATGTCAGAATAAAATTGAATAATGGCAGTTGACTTCACATTATTATTTATGTGTGATTGTTGAAATATATAGGTACTATTTTCTATCGACTTTTTCTCAACTATTTTTGTTGAGACAGTAAAAAGTACATTGTATGCCTCCAATTCAATTACCTCATTTGATAACACGATAAAGTAATTGTCCTATTTTTATTCATTGTTGCGCCCTTGGAATGAAAACTGGAGAAGGCTCTGTCCATTCAGTTTCTCTGAAACTTGTCAATGTCGGAAGTTATGATGAGTAGTGAAAATGGCGAGAGTGTCGCAAAAAAAGTATATTGTCCAACAAAGACTTAATGTTCACTTCGCATGGGTATATATCTTTCCGTGATCGGTATACACTATTGTGCTTATTTTAATTCACCTTGAGCGTTTATGTTATATCATTGAGATTTCTGTCAAAAGTTGCATTTCCTCAAATCGATCATTCAGAGAATACACCCAAGCAGCAATTTAACGTTGCGGCGACATGTTTGAAAAAGTTGCGCAACCAAACATGCTGAGATGCGTTTTTACACCAATTTGGTCAATCATTTTTGGGTTACTGAAACGTTTCAATTTCAACTGTAAATAGCAGTTAGTAGTTTCCTAAACGTTGCTAAATTTACCAAAAAACAACTACACACTTGCGCCCTATTGCGCAGCGATGACAGTTGACTTTCCACGGTGTTCAGAAATTAGTGAATATTTCAACCAAATCATTACTGATGACCAAAATGGATACTTGGTAAAAACTTTCCGAGGACTACTAATGTTTTACTCGTGTGCTCATGATAGGTATACCTACCCACTCTATATTTATGTATAGCCAGCTATTAACGATTTCCAAATAGAAATAATCAACGCATTTCAGTTTGCTGTCAAATATACTATTGTGTCACGCCAAAGAACACGCGCGCCTTCAATCCGTAACGAATTTCCCAAAACTCGAAAATGAAAAAAAAAAAACAAAAAAAAAATGGATATATAATATTCAAAGTTGATATTTATCCAAACGCGAACTATCGAGGTTACAATAATATACAGGGTGACTCACGGTCGATGGTAGGTTGGAAGTTTCTGGAGAACAGGACTAAGGATTATTATGAAAATTGGGTTTCTTGGGTAATCAGTTTTGTTCTATCGATCACAAATAGTTTCAGCGTTGCGGCGTTGCCGCTTCTATCAAAAAGTAGCAACAATTTTGTTATTTCAATTGGAACACCCTGTACTTTATTTCATTATACTTTGGGTATAGCGAGAAAGATTACAGAGATATAGGGTGTGAAAAATCGAGATTTTTCAAATTAAGGAATTTTTTGTGCCGAAACTATCCATTCCTGCTCGAAACGACTTACATGTCCCTATCTCATTTTTCCATTTACTATCGACTGATATTCAATTGAAACAAATACGGGTGGTTCAGAATCTTGAGTTTTGCATCACCCTCTATTCGTTTCTATTTAATGTCAGTAGATAGTGAATGAGAAGTTGAGATAGGGACATGTAAGCCGTTTTGAGCAGAAATGAATAGTTTCGACTCAAACAATTCCTAAACTTGAAAAATCTCGATTTTTCACACCCTATATCTCTGTAATATTTCGCGCTATACCCCAAGTATGATAGATCGACGAAATCAGCTCTTCAGGAATAATCTAAAAATGAAATAAAACACAGGGTGTTCCATTTGAAATAGCAAAGTTGTTGCTACTTTTCGATAACACTGTATTGATGAAAATATTTTAGACGGATAGAGCAAGTTTGATTATCCACTCCCACAAATTTTCGAAATGATCTGTTTTTCTGTTCTCCAGATACTTCTAATGTTCCATCCACTGTGAAACACCCGGTATAAATCGTTCCTAGCGTACTCTTAACCTCTGTTTATGTTTGTTTATGTCCCAAACTTCAATGGCCGACAATGTTTCCGAAAATAATTACGCATCAAACATGACGTAGTATTATAATAGGCGTCAACGCGACTCAGGATATCAGATAACTAAAAAATATACTGCTTTCAACCTTAGTCATCCAGACAACTAAATATACCCAAAGCGCGACTGAAGTTGGTTATCCGACCAAAAACTGAACGAAGTCCAACTAACGAACACACCTCGCTCCACATTCAAAAACGGGCTTTTCTGTGTCATACAATTGTAAGTAGTGTTCTTCGAAAAATAAGTTGCTTTCCTAAATCTCTGCATCCAGGTTAGCATTTGTTCCAAAAGAACTGAAGTTCTCCAAACTGCCTGTCTGGCATAATTTCATTAATAAAATTTTGATCAAGTTTTTCTTCTCTCACTAGATATTTATTCTTTCTTCGAAGCAATTTAGCCAAGAGTATGTCCTTGCTGTCATGAGGCATGTCCTCTATAGTGAATATTTGGAAAAGTTAACTGCAAAGATATGGCAATTTTTTTAAAAGATTGCCAACTGCCAAGTTGAATCTCACAAGGTCGGCTCAACGTCAGGAAAACGTTGAACATAACTAGAGTTATCACTCAAACGTTTTTAGAACGTTATTCTCATTCCCAAAATTTTAACTAAGTACATGAAGTCGGTTGGTTTTAACCTTGTAACAACGTCGTCGGTTAACTAAAGTCCTTTTATAAATGACTGATTTACACACCAAGTATAACGTTAATTTTGGTGTATTATGTGGTTATCCAAAATGCTACATGGGCATTTTTGCTCGAATTTTGAGAATTCTAATGAATGAGAGTTGTTTCCATTTCAATATCAGACAATATGCGTCTCAAATTGTGACGAAATTATTACATAATCAGTAGCGCTATAATGCATCAGTAAGTAGTTGAAGGAGCATCCAGAATAGAAATTTATAGTTCATCAATTGAAGAAATACATATTTTCTCGTATTCAACTAAAGTTGGGTATAGGTATTTTTACGCAAAAATTAAAATATATAATACATAAATAACCAATTCGACGGAATTATTTTTGATATTGAATTTTCTAACAGAATCTTCTTCACATAAAAGCCAACGTTTTGACAATAAGGTTGCAGCCAGAACTTCCTGTTATTATTACATTGGAAACTCATCTATATTGCTCTGATGACATCAAGTGCTCGGAAAATTCTTAGATCTCGGTTTTCAAGCCACGCTATTAATTTCTCGCTTCAAAAATAAGGTTACTCTAATTCAAGGGGGTGAATGGCGACTTTCTGTAGCTTGAAAGGGGTTAATTTAAGGACCCAGGTTCATGGGAAAAAAACCACGAAGAAAGTCTTATTTTGCTTCCATTTTGTGAGACCTTAAACCTAGCTTCTATCACTGATGAAGATCTAAACCCCAAAATCTTTGAGAAATACAATTTTCTACCCTGCTCAAATGAGTTCCTACTTCCCATTTAACTCAAGTACTGGCTGGAATCCAGAAAATTGTTACGAGCGAATAAGACGATAAACTGTTCGTATGTATCCAACAGAGAAATTTAAAAATTAGTTTGCTCTGATGGGTCATAGAAACAATATAATATTCAACTTCCATAATTTCGATCCTTCTGTAAATAAGACTCACTAAATTCACTGAAACCTTTTGAAAATACTGTCATCATTGGCAATGTCCACGTAACGTTTCAAAATAACTGGAAACCAAAACCCATCAAGTTCATCAGTCTGCCTTATTATAGAATCGTAATATTTTCCATTAACTCGATGGGTTTGCATGTCGTCAAGTGTAAAGCTTTACTTTTCCAAACACTATACACTGAATAGAAATTCAGCTCATCTCGCTCCTCATCATTCACAACAGCCTTAATTCATAACTCTCATTCACGACTTCAAGTAGCGATTAATTAAGAATATATTCTCGGAGTCTCTTGAGAGGAATTTTCATTATTGGTCCTCATGAATCAGTAAATATGCCACAAGATGGGAGAAATGTCCTGTCTTATTGAATTTTGTAGTTGAATAATCGCGTAACAATAACTTTGTTCATCACCTAATAGACTCACATAGGGGCGGACTGGGGCAAATTTTCGATAATTAAGAAAAAAATGCATGTACAATGTAATATATAGGAAAACAGATGGAATTGAACAAATTGTGTTGAAAGAAGCACATTATGTAGTGGCACCACTGACAGTGATCCGGTTGACGCGGTTATATATACAGGACTATTATAGTTTCAAGCCATGGTTGTCAAAAAGTACCCCTAGCAAAATTTATATTTGGGGATATTTTTCGGAATCTTCAAATATCCAAAGTTGATCATCTAGTCAGTAGTGCATGATTAAAGAAAACGTATTATCAACAGCTTTCTATTACATGAGAACATCACAACAAATGGTTTTCAGAAAATCATCAATTTCAGCAATAACATCAACATTTGTCTGTTCAAATAACACGAAATTAAAATAATTGGACTAGGTTTCATCGAAAAATTTGAAATACAGGTTTATAATGTGAGCATTGATGAAATTATCACTGCAATGAAATCAAACATAAATAATGGTTTCAACATTTTTCTGATACCAGTCGCGGAGACAAAACTGATGTTTTAGCGTGTGGTAAAACCTTGGCGACCTTATTTCGTTTTCAATAAAGAAATGTGTTTCATCACCCAAAAGAAACTGGGTCTATTTTCAAACATCAACTGTCCTTATTGAGTTTTCTGTTGATTGTCTGGTGTCTATAATAATCCAATGTTTTGATTGAAGCTATATGCATTTTGTAGTTTTATAATGATCACTTGAGTTTGTTGTTTTCTTTCTATATAGAAATATTGTATATTATTGATTTCGTGACAATGTGTTTTTCACATTTGTTATTTCACCCTATTGGGCCGGTAAGGTCATAATCGCCCGGCCCGATTCAATGGTCCAGTCCGCCCCTGGACGTGTAGTGCGTGTTATAGAAAGACGCTGATATAGGAAGATCATTTTCTTCAGCCAAGTCTTCAACATTTTTTTATACAGGGTGTGTCATGTAACAGTGGTTAAACCTTACTATCTTATGTCTAATATATTATATTATTCCATAACATGTTTGATTTATCCCTGACGATCTGATGTTGTCGATCTACTATACTTGGGGTCAACCGAGAATGATTACAGATATGTTGGGTGTGAAAAAAGGCATTTTTTGTGTCGAACCTATCCATTATTGGTCAAACCTGCTAGCATGTTTCTATCTCTAATAAATTCATAAATTCAAACCACCCTGCATTTGTTTTATTCAGATGTCAGTAAGTCAGTAGATAATGAATGAAGAATTTAGGATATGTGAGCCGTTTTGACCAACAATGAAATGTTCCTGAATTTGAAAATTTTCGATTTTTCTCACTATATCTCCGTAGCATTTCCGCTAGCCCCCAAATATCTAGGCAAATAGTCCATGGGTATTGAGCATAATAAGAAACAAATCATAAGGAGACTTTTCAGAATAAGAAATAGCTCTGAAGTTATCATATTGTAAGTGTTAAAACGAACTCTGTGCGATGCCATTGTGTTGAGTCTATATACTGTGATTTCCTTTATGATTCCTGCTTGACAAAAGTTTATAAAGATAGAGTACAAAAAATTCAAAATAGCTGTTATAGACTCACTTATGGTATCAAAAAGTATGAGCGCATTTCACATGAACTTAAATGGCTCAATATGAATAATAGAAGGCAGCTTCACCTTGGTACGCATAAACTACTGAATCACTTCAACCCTCCAGCTCTGACGAATTCCTTCATTCCTCGATGAATACACTCAAAAAATATCAGACACGATACACTTAAAAAATGCCTCTGCACAAAACTGCATTTTTCCAAAGGTGTTTCGTTTTCAATGCAATTCAATTGTATAATCTCTTGCCTGATGAATTCAAAATATACAATATAAATAGGTTCAAATATGAATTGAAGAATCATCTATTTGATAGGCAACAAATATACTTGACCAGGCTTGCTCATAACTTTCCTCCCATTCTTATTGCCGACTGATACTTACCTACAAAATTCAATTGTATCGTTGTTTTCTTTTTGCATCACCCATAATTCAACTGCATTTTATATTTATTTACTTCAATTTATCATAGTCATTTTGTTAGCCCAGCCAATTCGAAATCACTAATCATTTTTTTTCAAGCTAGACTTCGCTATCAGTTTATCTTATTAACTAATTTTGTATAAATATTTTTATCACATCAAAAGGGTTTCCATATACATTTTGTTTATCCATTGAATGTCGAGCAACGGATGATCGAAATTAGGGGTTGCTTTCAGCGTAGATTAGTCATTCCGAAGTTTTGTTTATATGAACCATCAAGAAAATCATGAATTGAATATTTCACTGAATCATGTGGAGAATCAAAAAAAATTCTACTAAATAATTGGGTGCATAGGTATATTCAAATGAGAATATCCATTAGATTCTGAAGAATATATCTGAAACCATTTAATTCAATAATGAAGGTTTAGAATCCTGAACAATATAAACCCGACGTTCTGACCACTTACCCACTCTTTGCGCTAATTTTCCTAATCTATCATCTAATTTTTATTTCAGGATACCAAATATGAAGCCCTCATAGATCAATTAGATAAATATTCGAAACAAGGAATTCCTCATATCCTGAAATATCCTCAGGGACAGTGTGAGTCCATTGATGCCCTTTACAAACTCGA
Organism: Chrysomela aeneicollis; assembly: GCA_029955515.1. Taxonomy (NCBI): domain Eukaryota; kingdom Metazoa; phylum Arthropoda; class Insecta; order Coleoptera; family Chrysomelidae; genus Chrysomela; species Chrysomela aeneicollis. The sequence goes on from JARUHQ010000017.1 coordinate 8,544,428, forward strand.
AGATGACTGGCGTGATATCGTAGATTATAGTGGTGAGTGAACCTATACGATTTATGAATGATTTTTGTGTACATTTTTTTTAAATCAGAATGTAGGCGAAACTATTCTATTCTTAGTACTCACTAAGCTTTCCCATTATTTTATGAGATGCCTATCATGACAGAGAATAGATTCAACCATGTTGGAGTATTTGACAAATTCAGAATTTATTATTATACTCTTTTTTTTCATTTCACCAGTTCATATTTTGATCAAGTCTAAATAAATATTACTATTCAATTGATAATAAATACGAAGATAAGATATAGGTGAATGTGATGAGCCAATAATAAATAGTTTCTTTCGACAACGAGAAGTTCCTGAAAATGAGATATCTCGATTTTTCACATCCATATTCCTGTATGTGTGACAGATCGATGGATCATCTCTTCGAAGATGAGGAAGAAGTATAAAAAATATAACTTCGATATGCCAAAATTGTTTTGATCTCGAAATAATTTTGTAATGTACCCGTGTCGTTTGTCGTGAATAACCCTGTGGATATATGTTGCATATTAATTACTTTGACAAACTTCCATAACATCTGCGTGCATGTATGAAAAATTACGTTTCTGTATTCCTATATTTTATATTTCACGTCAAAGTATTAAGTACTCACATTTTCGTTCATTGGCCGATAATATGTTTCAGTGTTTTATCACATCAATTTCCTCTTGAATATTTCATAAAATGTAATTTCGCTGCAAAATTGTGTAATTAGTTCTATACTTGAAGGAAATGTCGATCAATAAGGTTGTCTCGCATAGTTCAATTCTCACTTCAAACGCTTTTCAAGTTGACCCTATAAGGTATGAAGAATGCTGATTACACTATTCTTTTCAAAAAGTTAACACATATCCTCAATTTTCAAAATAACAATGCTACACCCTCTTCAGATTACGAAGTGAATGAGTATCGAAAAAACTTTATAATCTCAATATTAATTTGTTTGTATTATATTGTTTGAAATAACAACTGCGCCAAATCTCCTGACTTAAGAAGGGAAATTTCCAGATGGCTAGAAAGACAAAAGTCAGGCAAAAAATCATATGATTTCGCGTGTCATCTTTCGTCAAGGATTAGTACGTACATCCATGTAGAGCTTATTCAAGAATTTTTCTGCGTTTTCATGATCAAAATATAAGGAATCCCAATGATTTTATTTCTATGAAACTTTGAGAAAATATGGTTCGAACTAATCGGGTTATTTGATTCCACAAAAATAAGTGGAATGCGCCCATTACGCTATTTCTGATAAGCAAATGCATCCACCATTAGTGTTTGAAATTTGAAAATCCTAAACTATGTTCGGAATATCTACTGATATCATTTTACATAATAAAAGCGTGAATCTGTTAACTAGAAATAATGACTACTCTTGCCTTCTAAGACTCTGATTTTCATTAGTATTAAGAGTTTAGTGCTCGCAACCTATTTCAAAATGAATGATTATACATTGCAGCAATTAGGAAGTTACACAACTCCACTTTCGTTTGAGTTGCTATGTTGGCAAAACTTTTAATTACTCAAATCCGAAAGGAAACAATGCAGTTATATATTTTCAGCTCATCCAACTCAGGTTCTAAATGGTCTTGACCCCAGTAATCGACATAAAAATAATGATGAGGAACTGAAACATCAATAAATTGAAGATAGTTACATTGTTGGTGGAAAGATAATATTATATTGCTCGCAAGTCAATATTTCAGTATTGAAACTCGCTTATGATGAGTAAATGAAAACAAGAAAAATCACTGTTCTGTTTACAACCCAGTATTTGTAGTTATTGTTTTTCCTACGACCATGTATGGAAACGTCAATAATCACACTGTTTTGTTATTCAGGAAGTAGCTCATATCACCATGGTATTGTTTATTTGCGAGAAAAAAAGCACAAGTGTTGATATGGAAAATATCACAACGGTTGCCTGAATTGATTGAAATAATTAGGTATATTGTGAAGGTACTCACTGTCAATATAAGCGTTCTCAAATCAAATTCATATTATTTATTGAAATTTCTGTCTCGTTTTGAATTATACCGAGAATTTTTTATCTATTACATCTGATACATTACATCTGATACATAACCTATGAATTCACTTCAAAACTGGAACCTATACTCTTTGCTGAAACTATTTCGATGTTGATGACAGCGGGTGAGATCATTCAAAAGAGTACGGCTACAGTTTTATGAGCGGCTTGCTGCTTGCATCAGTTTGATATCACAGTATCACCAAAGAGAAGATTCTTTGGTATTACAGGTGTTTGCAAGGAGTCAAGGACGCACTAACTCGAGTAACTCGTACGCGCTCGCGCATCAACTCGCGCACTACGTATTTCTATGGTTCTGTATTCCTGGTTGCGTGTTTACTGGCGCTAGCAGATGTATGGTGTCAAGGTTGTTTATGTACGCTGGTGCCAATATCAATAAAATTTGTCCAGACTAAACTAACTCAATCAATCAGTAATTCACATAATGAGGAATTGTCGGAGAAGTATTCAAATATAATCTTGAATATGGAAATAATTAGTACTTGATATCGAATCAAAACCACCTGAAATTATAGAGACCGCTCAAGTTACATTTTTGACAAGACCTCCCGCGAAATGAAAGTATTCGGAGTCGTAGAAAAAATAGTGTACAAAACTCGTTGGAAAGTGCATTTCCTTCACTCGTTACGTTTCCGCACTCACCGCTACGCGGCTCGTGCTAAACGACTACTCGTGTGAAATATGTCACTTTCCACACTTGTTGTGTAATATACTATTGGGTGGGTTTCAATTATTCTATCTGTTACAGATCTCAATGAAAAACAACAGCAGCAGCAAACTGCACTCTGGGAGCTCATCAAAACAGAGGTTGCCTATATAAAGACTCTGAAAGTTGTCACAGATGTGAGTACAATATTGACTGATATAATTTCTAGTGAATATCTAGACACCGATGATAGTGTACATACATCAAATTGGGGCAGTACAGATATCTTGGTCATCATATGGAAATTCCTGAAAATAGCCGCCTATCATCAAATACCTTATTCATTCATTTATTTATCTGATTAAACGGACGAGCTAATTATACAAGTGCGATAAAAACTGAAGTGAATAATGGTCTTCTAATGGATAGTACAGATTGACAGCCTTGTGTTTTTGCTGATTTCATAATATCGGTTGATATCTTATTCCAGGTAATAAATAATAAGTTTCGAGACGAAACAACCTATATCAATATTTCATAATTTTATTCACGAATTTGGAAAGAGCAGAATAAAAGAAGCAAACTGATTGTATTTGGCGAGGTATTTGGTTTTTTTGCATATGACTCTTTTGCCTATCGACTTGAATCAGATCTAGATTGTTCCATGATGGGGAAATTTGAAGAATATACATTTCCTTCTCCAAATAGTACCTACTATATTCCAGTAACAATCCATGAAATTGTCAACTATTTCTTATTCTCCTGATTTCTGGATCCCAGCACCATTGAAAAACGAGAGGCTGTATTTGGTACAAATAATAATGATCAGTTAGTTATACCACATGTGATTGGATTTTCGCGATTATTTCATTCATGCTAAAATACACGTTTTTGATAGCAATAACACCATGTTTTAGATTTTGTATTTCGGCTCCTGATTGGCTATTAGATACCTACATGCTATGTTTTCTTTTCTGTATTTCGCTTTCTGATTTGTAGGCAGTAGGGTAGTTTAATTAAACAACGACTTACCAGTTGCAATCTGTCATAGTATTTTACGATTCCCTGGTAAATAAATGAATGCCACTACACAAAATTTCCGTCTGAAACATGATAAACACACACTATTAATTCTGGACAATTTCAGCATCAATAGAATTGATCCATGTATAGAATCTATGAATTAATCTAATGTAACCTAACCACACAAATTGTCACAACAATCATAATGAATTTAGCTCAGTAGTACCTAGTGCCTAGGTAATCTTGCCTACATCATACAATGGTATAAATGTATTTTTGGTTGCATAACGAATCTTCTTGTGTCAAACTACAATGCATAATCAAAATAACTAATTCCATAAACTGTACGTTCAATATTTATATCAACAATAAATAGGAAATCATCAAAGTGGCTTTGATTTTATTCATGAACTAATCTGAACAAATACAACTTGTGTTATTGATGATTATCGAAAATTCCTTCTCTTTTTCGAAACAAATCATGTTGCTTTGGGAAACCACAATCGCGCTGTGCGCTCGTGTAGTTTCCAAGCAACATGATTTGTTTCTCAAAATCGAAGGAATTTTTGTTTCGATAATCATCAATATACTTGTTGGATTACATGCGATAGGTCTGTTGATTTATTCCATACGAAGCAACTCAGTTGAGTTATGAATATAAAAAACAAACTTATATATGAGATGAATCCAATCACGAGTGGAATTTTATTAGACTATTTCACAAACAGACTGAATGGTTGAAATGGATGAATTCGATGAAATTAATCCCAAATCTGTTCATTTTGGAATGTGTGCACAACTTGATTATTTTTATTTGACGTTACTGTGACAAACACAAATCGAAAACACCAAACTTGGCAGGCCAATCAGAGTTTTTTTTATCGATAATCCGAACTTGACTATAGCTCCTGATTGGTTCATTTGGCAAGTGTGTGAAATAGTCTGCATCCAGTTACCCATCAAAAATGTTACATAAAATAGTCCATTTTTCAACAGTCATGGAAATAAGATATTTTGCCAAAAAAGTGCCTCGCAATAACATAAACTTTTTTTGTAAAAACAATACTCTCTAATAAATTTTCTGAAATGTAAGTATTTGTTGCGTATGTACTTTTTGAATTTCACTGTATATACCAACTCCTGGATCATCTTGATAGGAGATCTCTACTTCTAGCATCTACATCACCTCCCATGTCCCTTACACTAACTATGAAAGTCTTATTGAAGCTACATTTAGGAAGCATATAATTTGATGGCATTTCCATAATTGAGCCGTTCTCCATCTCTTCAAATATCTCATTATAAGTTGTGAAAATCATCCATTGCTTCTCAAAGTGGTCCAAGAGGTTTTTAAGAAGGGAAAAAACTTAAAAGAAACTCAAAGTCGGTCGACCACACATATAATAGTCTTTTCAATAGATTATTCTCATTACCTCTTTCTGACAATTCATTTAACAAAGAACTTGATATAATTAAGCAAATTGCCGTCAACAATCTTTTCCCATTAGAATTTATTATGAAGATTTATTTCAAATTCTATACCAAATATAGACTTTCTTTTAATGTTATTTCCACTCAGAACTCAAATACCAATCCAATATACAGATCTATACATTTTTATGGTCATTATTCATATTCAATAGCGAAAGTTTTCAAAAATTACAATATTAACATTTCTTTTAAGACCTCTTCAAATTTGAAACATTTTTTAGTCAATTCCAAAGACAAAATTCCATCTAATAAAAAATCAGGTGTATACAAACTCAAATGCCATGATTGCAATTCATCTTATATTGGTCAAACTGGTAGAAGTTTTGAAATTCGTTATTCTGAACACAATAGATTAATACATAAATTTATTAACTCTGAAAATTCAATTACCTCGTCTTCCTTTGCCAACCATATCATTGATTCCAATCATTCTTTCAATATTAAGTCAGATTTTGAAATTTTACATATTTGTAATAAAGGCCACAGATTGAATATTTTAGAGATTTTGGAGATTCAAAAATGCATTAACAATCCACAGGTGATTTGTCTCAATGACCAAACCAATTTTGACAGGAACCAGATTTTTCGTACATTACATGTTTCATAACCTTTAATCATAATTATTTAACCTCAAATTATCTTCTTCAAAATTTTTTTCACAATTTTTCTAACTTTTCCAGCCTCCAAAGAACTCTCTCATTATTTTTACAATTGTTTTCCTTGATTGTCCAACCCAACCGATTCATCAATTTTCTTCATATGTATTCAAAAATAACTTCCATATTTCAATTAAACATTGTTAATTTCCTTTGTTAACTTTGACACTGTTCAACTTCAATTGTCCCTTTCATTTTCATTGTCAAATTGTCATTTAGATTTCCTACTTATTTGTTTCCGTCTTTCTCATAGTCAGACAATTTGTTTCACTTTAAGCAACATGATGTTCAATAATTTTCCCAAGTTGTTGGCAATTTTAAATGGTTTTTTCGATAATAAAACCATGTTTTGGAAGGGGTATTGACCCTTTCAATCTTCAATCCAATGATGTAATCAATCATTTTTTGAATTTTCTCAGTCTGAATTTATTTTGATTATGGTATGTATTATATAAATTTCCTCCTAATCACTATACTAAATAACAACATTATAGGTTTTTTAGTCTGATGATGGCTATGTGAGCCGAAACCGGTCACTTATTTTGGTTTTATTATATGTGTGGTCGACCGACTTTGAGTTTCTTTTAAGTTTTTTCCCTTCTTAAAAATATCTCATTATAGTATTTCCCGTTCATACTGATTGTGTGAGCTCGACTTCTAAAATCAGCACGTGATTGACCTACTAGCTTCGCCTTTTGTCTTTATATTCACAGTTGTGTCTAGTTTAGTAGTTTAACTAGATTTCCAAATTTACATCAGGAAATAATAATAGAGTCCAGTAATATAAATCATTTGAAATTATTGTTGTTCAAAGCCCATCGACATATAGAAATCAATGAGAATAGGTCATCATCAGCTACCATATACTAAGCAGATTAGGATTCAACCTGACCTGAATCGCATTACTTCGCATAACAACGAAAAAGCCTCTACAAGAAAATGTTGTGAATGTTCAACTCCCTTGCCATCATATCACCTTATCGACTACTCCGATTGGAAGTGCTTGTCCTTTAGGTAATCGGAGGATGACACTGCGTTGAGTTTCCACATCAGTTTCCCGGGTTTCTCTCAAAGATCATACCACCAGCCCTCTCTGAATATATTTAAAGTCCCCCATTCAAAAATATTTGTGATGTTACGTGGAGTGCTTATAGGGTAGGTTGGTTAATTCATATAGGAGTTGAGTTAGACAGTCGTATCAACTTTAAATATTTTCAATTTCAATCAATCTGGCATGGTATACTCAAAAACTGTCGAGAATGCATCGTTATAATGAGAAACTCCTGGGAGTAACACAGGCCGATACAGACATTTTTAGGGCCCCTCTCGAATTATCCTTTTCCTTCTATTTTCTAGCCAATCTGACGAATTTAATTTAGCCAGAAGAGGTGTTCAACGCCCACTTGCTCTTTCATTAATTCATTCTGAACCCACGCACTCACCGCTACGAATTATCAGTGTGGGTTTCTATTTCTAGAAGGTCCCATTTTTACATATAAACATGAACATCAAACCACCAGACTGGAAAATGTATGCAAACAGAACCCTGGACCTTCTGGTAATTCCATCGACAAATCTGAAGAGCAAGCATCGTAGGAAGCTGGATATTGATTTCGCTTTCGAAAAATATATCTGTCCTCTGAGTCTCTGCTAAGGCCAACGTTATAGCCTGCCCTAGGAATACACGCAGTGTTTTGAGACCTAGTGACGTAATGTTAATCCATTTTGTATGATGAATAATTATTATCTTGCACCGGTTTAAAGATATTGTGCAACTTTTTATCGATATGTTGATACCTAGTTGACTCCCGAATAGTCTGCTGGAACTAAATAAAAAAACTCTCCGATTTGAAAAGAAATTTCTTGTAGTTCAATTACAGTTGGAAATAATAATACCATCATTACTATAATATACAAGAGTAGGAAAAAGTATGGAGATCTTCGAATATCATTTTGAGGTGCGTAAAACAACTTTGTTTCATTTTAATGCAGCACTCAGTGTTTATTGATGGTGGTCCATTTGACAAAACCCCAAATAATAATAATAATAATAATAATAATTTATTTGTCAAAGCATTACAATTCAATATGACAGTAATTAGTAAAATATTTGATTTTTTTTTTGACAAACAGGAGGTTGAAAACAATTGAAAAAGATACTAGTCCAACCCCCTACTATACTATTTAAATTACTATTGTTCCGTATTGAGCATTACCATACCAAAAGGCCCAAAAAATAAAAGAAGAGAAAACAAAATTATAACAAAAAAACATCGAAGGTCACTATGTACGCAAACTCAACAAGATTTGTTTATATCTATATTTGAATGCAGTCGCTGATAAGGTCTTTAATTGTTCCGGAATACTATTATAAAGCCAGTAAACATTGAAGGAAAAACCTCTCTGATAGAAAGCAGTACTGTACGATGGTGGTGAAATATAGCCACGATACCTCAGATTCAGCGAGTGCACATCAGTTCTATAACGAATCTTTTGTGTAAGATATGAGGGACGATTAAAAAGTATTAAATTGTGAAACAATGTATCAGAATGCAATTTTCTACGGTCCTCCATGGATAGCCATTTTGTTTCAATTAATTTATAAGAAACTGATTCACGACGACGAATACCATAAATGAATCTTAAAGTAGATTTTTGTACACGCTGTATTTTGTCTGCATCAACTTTATCCAGACAAGGACCGTAGACAGCATCTGCAAAATCGAAGTGACTAAGTACCAAAGAGTTACTCAATTGAATTTTTTGCGAAACTGACAGGGTGTGACGGTGTGGATATAATCTTTTAAGGTTTGCATAAGCACGTTGTATACATTTATTAACATGTGGTTTGAATCTCAAGGCTGTATCAAAAAACAAACCCAAATTTCGGCATGTTTCCGAAAAAGGAACGATGTCTGTACCGACTCTAATTTCAATGCTTTGTTGTATAGAAGATCTATTTTTACCGAATATTAGGAGAGTTGATTTTGATGGGTTTATCAGTAAATTGTGTTTCTTCGAAATTTCACTAAGGCGGTGCAAATCCTCATTAATTTTTTCTTGAAACATTCTTACTTCACTTGGTTGAAATGATGCATACAGTTGAGTATCATCTGCGTATAAATGTACTTTGCAGTACTTGATATAATTGATTATATTGCTGGTGTAAATAGAAAACATAATCGGTCCTAAAATTGAGCCTTGCGGGACTCCAAATTTCTGTATTGCAAGGGGTGACGCCCCCCTCTCAGTTTCGACATATTGTAGTCTATTATCAAAGTAGCTCTTCATGAGTGCTACGGCCGCAGGGTCAAACCCAATGTAATTTAGAATTGATAGAAGCAGATCATGACTCATTCTATCGAATGCTTTGCTGTAATCGATTAAAACCAATGCTGTAGTTTTACCCCTATCAACTGATTCTATGATATCGTCGGTTATTTTTAAAAGTGAAGTTGTACAGCTGAATCCTGCCCTAAATCCCGATTGACATTCTGGTAGTATATTATACTGATTAAGATGTTCTCTGATTTGTACAGTCATGATTTTTTCAATGATCTTTGACAAGGCTGGTAAAATACTTACAGGTCTTAAGTCGTTATAACTTTCTATATCATATTTCTTCGGAAGTGGAATAATTTTCGATATTTTCCAAGAATCAGGAAAACTGTTCTCCAATATACAGGAGTTAATAATATTAGTTAAAAATGGAAGAATTCTATCAAGGCACATTAGAATCATATTTATGTTAATTTGATCTACCCCCATAGCCTGAGATTTAATATCCAGTAAATTGTCCTTCACCTGGCTTTCAGAAACAGTATGGAAAGCAAACGTTGTTGATATTCTTGGGATTTTATTGTTTTTGTAAAAATTCAACAGGTCTTGATCTACAGAGTTATTGCTATTATTGATGCTTGAAAAGTATTGATTGATTTCATTTGGATTATTAAGATTATCCGGTATTGTGTTAATTTTTTCATTGGAAAAAATATTGAGGTTTCTTAATTTCTTCCAAAAAGTTTTTGAGTTATTGTCATTAGTATTCAAACTACCTTGAAGATATTGCTTCTTTTCTTGCCGAATAGCTATATTTGTTTGATTTTTTAATTGACAAATTTTTATTCTGAATATTTCATGAGATCTGGCAAAGCAGCATTTTTGTGAGATCTGGCAACATCGTCGATGAGATTTCTGAATTCGCAAGATCAAACCCCAGTCTCCTATAGTTGGTACTGAATTTCATCGAAATCTTATTTTTAGTTTTGGAGGTATTAATTTTTTTTTTCAAAAAATGTTTGCCAAATCAAACAAACAAACATTCAGATTTGAAATAGGAACATCAGCAATCTATTTCAGGGGTTTCCTAACCCTGTCTGTGAGTGTGTTGGGAATTATTTTCAACATTTCCTTCATGAATTTATTGATATATTTAAAAATTCAGATGAGTAGGTATGTTGAAGTAAAAACTCATATCGATAAACATCTAAATCCTGATATTTTTAATTGATGGAAAATCATTGAAACTTGGGTGTTATGAATTATACTGGAGTGTTCATTACTAATATCCTAAACCGGGTGTCCACAGACGGTGGCTCGCCCCTATAACTTTTTTTATGTGTTCGGTGATAATGGAATTGAATTTAATGGATGAAGCTGCATTTTTTGAGAAGTAACTCAACTTATGCAAATTCCGAATTTACCGATTTTCATCTGGGACACCTGGTATATTCTCAGTTTTTTTGTCTTCATATGACTTTCAGAATAAATTTCAGTCGTAAAATGTTTGTAAAAATACAACTTAACTATTTTCGATCGAAATATTTCAGCTATGAGACGTTTAAGCTATTTTCAAGGGTAATATAGTAAGTGGTATGATTATCAACGATAATTTTTTAGAATAGTTATGAATTATTGCAATCCCAAAGCTGCGTTGCATTGGGACTGCCAATGAATTGATATTTCAAAAAATTCATACCACGAATTATATTTAGGACGACAATATATCGATTTGATGTAAAGTAATTTACAGAAATCAAAAACTACCAACGTGAACACTGAAGAGAAAAAATAGGGATACTCTTTTCCACTGAATCATCTATGATACCAATGGACATTTGTCCCCTACGATCGCACATATTGGTAAATGAAGATAACCGGTCAAAACACAGAAATATGCGTTTATAATTCAAATAATAATAATAAAACAAAAACAAAGCAGGTTTATCACCGTGAAAATACAGCGACAAGCTATATTTTCACTAGTAGAGGCCACTAGAGGTCAAATTAATTCCGGATATTAAATTTGACTTCGCGTGGTGGAAAACCAAATATTTTTAAAATTTATTTCAACAATGATATTGTTTTCTACTCATTGTAGTTACACGGTGATGCAGTTTTATAATGAAATATATTACATTCTTTGATTTTTTCATTTACTTCGGGATACTACAAGTGGTAGAAAATGAAAAAATATTAGTTGAATATAAATGTCACTTTTGGTGAATCCGGAATTTGCATAAATTGAGTTACTTATCAAAAAATGCAGTTTCATGCATTGAACAGTTCCAAAAAATTTCATTCCAGGCGTAACTTTCTCTAATGGACCCAGATGTGTTACAAGCTGCGGTCCATGAAAGTATTGATACATAAATAGGTGACTATTTTGATTGCATAGATGCGTGCGACATATTGATAGTTTCACTTTATCTTCACCTAGTTATTTTGTCATTAATGGTCCTCTCATGTTGATAGTGGAAAAATAATTATATTCTTACTACAGCAACAGTTTCGATATCTTGAAATTGATATTGAAACACAAAAATTGATTTTGTTCCAACTTAACAATAATCTCTCCCCATTCCAGCTATTTCTAGCCTGTTTGAAAGATCTTCAGTCGAGGAACCTCCTGAAGGAGATTGACACCGATAAGCTCTTCTCGAACATAACGGAAATCCTGGACGCCAACGTAGTCTTCTGGCGTAACACCCTCTTCCCCTTGGTGCGCGACATGCGGAAGTACCGGCGCACCTCTTGCCTGGAAAACATGCTGGAGGGGTTTCACAGCATCCAGGAGATCTTCCAGCCGTACTACAGGTACTGCGCGGAGCAGTCCAGGTGTCAGCACTACTGCAGGGAGAACCTGGACAGCGAGGTGTTCACGGCTTACTTGACTTGGTGTGAAAGCCAGAAAGAATGTAACAGGTGAGTTCGATGAGATGAACAAAAATGCGTTTATTGATTGCCCAAGCTGCATTTTGGCGACGATATAACCACATAATACACATTTATGAGACGACGCTATTTAAACCACCGGACAATGTCGTATCAGTGTACAGCATGACTTTTGTTAACCTAAGACCCTTAGAATCCATGCCTAAGCCGAAATATATCATGCCAGTTAGGTATACGACTTCGAAATGCAGTGGTCATAAAGGGATGCATCAGTGTGGTATACTGATGGATTCAAAATGGATGGACTGGAATGGGAGTTGCAGGGCTAAATTACAGGATCTTAAAACCCCTTGGTGACACCCCAACCATCTTTAAAGCAGAAGTACATGTTATAGATATATGTGCCTAGGAGTGCCTCGAAAAGAACACTCGAAGGGCAAAAATCTATATCCTATTAGATAGCCAAGCAGCACTTGAAGCTCTGAAGTCATACAGTTGTGAGTCTGAGCTGATTTGGGACTGTTAACAATCCCTAAGACAACTGACAGCGAATAACCAGGTCACTTTGATCTGGGTTCCACGTCACAAGGGAGTTGAAGGCAACGAGGAAGACTATAGCTTGCCAAGGAAGGAGCAAATACACAATTTCTCGGCCCAGAGCTCTTCTGTGGACTCTCCAAGGCCCACTTGAGAGAAGAGTTCCGACGCTGGGAAGCAGAAATGAAATCTCCCTTGAATAAAGTGCCAGGACAAAGACAAGCGAAAAGGCTAGTGAGCCTTTCGCCAAGGAAAGCTAAACAGCTTCTCGAGTTGAACAAAAAAGACTCGAAACTGATAACGGGACTCCTCACTGGACACTGCCCTCTGAGATATCACCTCAAAAGATGGGCAAAACAGAGAGTGATAGTTGCCGCTACTGCGAGAACTTCTCTAAAACTGCAAAAAATTTGCTTTTCGAATGCCCAGCACTGTACTGCAAGAGATTCAAGTACCTGGCAGGGGCCTTCTAAGAGCCCTCTGATGTCAAGAACCTAGCTCCCAGAAAACTGATAGATTTTGCACGAACCGCTTGAGAGGCTGCACAGCCTCAACGACCCCCCCTACAATCTACAATCTAACCGATGACGTTTTTACAACGTTTACCCAACCGACTTCAGGTAGCAAACATTTCGGGAATGGAAACGTTCCAAACATATATTGGGAAATAATGTTGAATAATGTGGAAATGAAGTGTATCTATAACTTTCATGTGAAAATCATTTCGTATAGGTATCTCATGACTCCGGAGTATGAGTTGAATACTATCAAAGTTTACAGAATACTGTAGTCTTTGATACTGTATATACCTAACTAACACGTTATTTTCATGCTGATTTCAAAACTTCAATCCACCGGATCACAGATCTAGATCAATTTCAGAAATTTGTAAAAAATTTCAAATTCATCCAACCGAATTTGTATTTCAAACATAATTTCCGCTTGATTGGAATGATGAGCATTGAGTTAGATATAAATGTTGAACTGTATTCTAGTATTATTACTGTTATCAAAAATTTACCGCTTTGTTGACTCAATTACATTAACCCATGATTTGCCCTCATTATAATAATTTTGTTTGCGCATATTGAACGACTGCCACATTAGGTTGGTATATGTGCGTTCTACGTTTCACGATCCGCTTATGTGGCTCCTCACGCTTTCCTGAGTCTTACATTTTTGATTGATCGCAGCATAAAGTAACATCCGGGATCTCAGTTCTGCTGAATGCGCCGGGGTACGATATGGAAGCAACGAATTTATTTCCTTTTCGCATTTATCATAATGTACCATAATCGTGCTTTTGATTTGAAATCAATGTCACCTTTATAGAAAAAGACATCGCGTCATGATAAACTTGTAAATAGTTCCTTGTATACTGATTTGCTGACCCCTTTCTGTTTTCTGAAATTACGAATTGTGGTTTAGTAGAAGCAACAAAAATATAGGTTAGGGCTAGATAATTACGGATCGAAATCACTACAATTTTATTACTAAATGTTGTATTGGAATAGCATGTCATGACAATTGGAATTATTTTCAGTAGAGTTGTACATTCGTAGACTTTTTCAACTGAAAAATTCTAAATGGATTAAAATAGTATATTAAGTATGGAGAACAATAAGGGTTTTATACCGATCGAAGACAATTGTTTGGAGGAGCAGAGCGACGACTCCAATTATTGTCTGGGATCGGTTACCCTTAACGTTCGACATGCTTATAACGTTTTTTGCACGATTGATACCATTATAAATTATAACATTTTCGTCATATTGACTAGTTTCATTCATTTCATCAAGATAGATACTTTGGTTGTTAGGTAGTAACTAGGGTGCATAACAACAATGGAGAATTGAGTTTTTATTCAGTTGTCAATAATTTTAAGTACAATTTTGATTATTATAAATTAAAATATGAGCGAAAGTGATTTTGAAGAAATTGAACGGGCTTGGGAAGAAGGGTGTTCCTCAATTATTCCCGGAAAATCTAAAATCCGTTATCAAAATACCTACCAAAGTTTTAAAAAATGGTGCGAAGGCAAGAATTCAAGAATCGATGAAAAGACTCTTTTGGCATAGTTTGTTCAAAGACATATGCAGTTGAAAGCTCCTGGAAGCCTCTGGGCAGAATATTCAATGATTAAATCCACCGTTTTTCTTTATGATGGCATTGATATTTCCAAGTTTTCAACTTTGATCGCGTATTTGAAGAGAAAAAATGTTGGCTATAGGCCTAAGAAAGCGAGCATTTTTACACGGGTGCAATTTGAAAAATGTCTGATGGAAGCACCGGATGAAGAATTTCTAATTCACAAGGTAATCTAAGCTAGTTTAGGTGAAATAAATACTCTAATGAAGATTTTTTCATAATTTGTAGGTCGCAATGATATTGGGAATATCTGGTGCCTGTAGAAGAGAATAATTATATAATATTACTATGAATGACATCCAACAAACCGATGGTTTAATGATTGTAAAATTACCCAATACAAAAACGAACATCCAGCGTAATTTTACAGTCGTTAATAAACCAGACGATAAAATTCCATATTTAGAAATTCTGCAAAAGTATATAAAACTGCCATTACAAGTAAAATCAAATCATTTGTTCTTAAGATACGCCAAAGGAAAATGTTGTGCTCAAGTAATAGGGAAAGGGACAATCGGGGGCTGGCATTCTCGAATTGCCAAATTCTTAAATTTGCCTAATCCCGAGAACTATACTGGCCATTCGTTCAGGAGGACATCAGCAACGCTTTTGTCTAATAATGGTGTTGATGTCCTCGGATTAAAGCGTCATGGAGGTTGGCGTTCATCGACAGTGGCAGAAAGCTATGTAGAAGATTCTCTTCAAAATAAAATAGATTTTGCCGAAAAAATATTGTGCAATACTAGTGATACTACTAATATATGCGATTCTGCAGGAGTTTCTGTGAGAAGTGAAACCACAGCCCAAACAAGTGGGATTTCATTAAATAATTCAACAAATTGTACCATAAGTTTCAATATTAATAAATAATTCGTTAGTTTTCTTTATTCTTTCAAAAAAAAAATCAAAATTAAGAGATTCTTTAACTCGACGGTAAGTGAATTACTTACCGTCGAGTTGGAGTACTTACCGTCGAGTTGGATTACTTACCGTCGAGTTGCTAGTAAATGTCACCTACTGACGTAAAATCTGTCATGGTAAACAGTCAAAAATTATCAATCGTGCAAAAAATGTTTATTTCATCAGGGAGGTGTTGCACTGTAGATGAAGAGAAGAATATTGCTAATATGAGATATATAGGTAATCCATAATATACTCTAGGTCGGTAAAGACCTTTAACCGATGAGCTTTGGATCTAGGAAGTAGGCAACGGTCTAACCTGAAATTTGTTTACCAATATGTGGCATCGCACTTCCTCCAGAAAGATGCAGTGATTTGATTTTTTTTAAAATGAAACCATCTCCTGTTCAAAATATATTTAATTGTTTGAATTACCACCACTCCCGCGACGATCGAATATTTTCTATTTCGTTTGTCCAAATATTGACCGCAAAAATCTTTGAATTCAAATTTTTATAAAATAGCAAAAGGATTGAGGTAATATCTAGGACTTCCGTTATGCTTATTAAAAGCAGATATAGTTCACATGAAAAAAACCTGAATGTTGAGGTTTTTAAATGTAAATGTTTGCATTACAAGTACAAAGAATTTTATGTTCACTTTGCTCAATTTCTTTGAAAGCTTCGCAAGATGAAATGTATCTGTATTACACTTTTTATTCTATCCTGATTCGAACTTCATTCAGCTGTAACATGTTTATTGAGAAATTAATGAAACTAAACACAAAGTTTTTACTATCTTACTTTTCCTTGTTTCAGATTACGACTGATGGACATTTTAGTCCAACCAATGCAACGACTGACAAAATATGGCCTTTTACTCAAAGCTATCCATAAAAATACCGAAGAAGATGTAGAGAGGGAGAATTTATTAACTATGGTGAGTATTCAAGGTTTGGATAGTGTCTATTACTCGATTCCCTATTTCTTCAGATCAAAATGGTTGACGATTTCGTCAATAACGTGAATTCGAGCCTCAAACATCGACAAGATAAGGAAAGGTTGAAAGGAATCATTGCTAGGATAGAAAGTTACGATATTGTGGTGAGTATATACATAATGAATTACTAGAATTACTTGATCAATGATTAACACACAATAAATAACCTATTCATAACAGAAAAAGACTCCATTATCAAATGGTTGCCATACCATATGATGCCTATTTCAAAAATATGAGAGTGTAATTAATCAACCATAGTGTCATTAGTCGAATGAATGGTGTCAATTTGGTATACTTGGCGTACCATTGCAATCAAGGTGGATATAGGATGATGAAACAGCTTCCTATTAACAAGCACTAGAATAAACTGTAGACCTTTGCCTACTTGATTTCATACCGTAGTAATATTTCCTGAAGTTATCAGAGATGGCGACATACCTTGTGTCGGTAAAATAGAAACTGTGCATCTGTCACCTTTTTATCAGTTTCATCTGTTCTAGATGAAAAATGACTGGAAAGAGTCTAAATATCAATATTAATTCCAGATTCATAGAAAATATATTGTTTAATGCCATTTCAAGTCACGTCTGTCAGATGCGAACCACAGAAATACGTAAGCAACAGAAATCTTCTTCGATAATCGATCTTACCGCCATCTTTATTCAAGTAGCTGAAATATTACTACCTTCTCAAACGGTCTACAAGTTTTTCGCAGAAACAATTGAAGAGCTGTTTCACCATCCTATATCCACCTTGATTGCAATATAGTAATTGTTGTTGTCATGCAATTTGAGCAACCAGGAGAAATTTGAAATCGCAGTAATTTTCCATTTCTGAAAAAACGATAAATCGAATTACAGAATATTCTCCCGGTATACAGTTTCGCGAGAAGTGCAACGAGGATTTGCTTTTTTCTCCTACCACCCAACAAAAGATATCAATATTTTCTTGAATCCAGAGAGTACATCCCGGTACATCATCATGTAAAAAATTTATAGCCCATATTTTTCAAACATACAGGGGTGCCTGTTTTTCGAGCTTAACCATGGGGATCTCAGTCATTATAAGAGATACGAGGTCGGGTAAATTAGGGCAAAGTTGCGCATTTTTATGCTGAACAATTATCTGGAAATAAATTTCCTTTACTATTTTTCGTTTTCGAAATATTGGAAAAAACGGGAATTTGCAGTTTTCGTTTTTATTTTTTAAAGCGAAAACCATAAGAACTGGACGTTTTTAACTAAGACTTTATTGAGGCACTTCCATATAAGGAATCTAAATCTGCCATCATATTTTCCAAGGCGTTCTTGATGTGAGAGATACAACAATCGACTTTGGTTTTTCTTATGGGCGCCATATTGAATTTTTGCATTTTTGGAAAGTCTGTCAGTTTCTGAATACGATGATGTAAAACACGATATGCTTGAATCTTACATGTTGATCAAAATTGAGAAAAAATCGTTCTTACGAAGAGTACTTTGAAAATAATGCCAGCAGTTTTATTTAACAAAAACTAAATTTTTTGATAATTCAATTGAGGATAAGGAACGTTCATATTTCTGCGAGCTAACCTTCTTAAAAAGGTTTAAAGTTAGGAACGAACTTGACAGGAAAGCTAGAAGTTTTTTCTCAGCAAAACGAAACAAAATTATCAAATACATAACAATGTTATAGAAGATTCTAGACACAATTCCACTCGTTCTTTTTCCCAGCTCAGCAATTTTATCGATACAATTTTAAGAAATATTTCTCCATTTCCCATAAACAATAATTCAGTATTCTTTTTTAAGATCTGATTCTTGGAATTGTAGGTACCTACCCAGTGAACACACTCTCGTTCAAAAAACGTTGAATAACGGTTGTTTCGGTGGAAACAACGTTAGTGGTTGAAAACTTCAACGTCGAATTTTGGTTTAAAAAAACGAGACATCGAAGACGTTATTTCAACGTAGTATATTCTTCAGTTTATGACTTCATGTTGAGCCACAACAACTATCAAACGTCCAAATGAAACGTTGATGATACCAAGTGTTTCAACGTTTCTTTTTTCCAGCGAAACTACATTTTTATAACGTGATATTGAATTTTAGGAACAAAAAATTTGACGATAGAGAAATGGTTTGTTGTAACAAAAGTTCACGGTTCATAACAACGTTTTGAATTAACCCAATTTCAACTTTGAGTATTATTAATACGTCGCATTAACGAATACTGATTTTGTTGAATAAACGTGAAAAAATTCATTTTGAAGTGTCTATTCAATGCATTGAATTAACGTTAAAATCTACTTTGAAACAACGAAGCAAATCAACGTTGTTTTTACCTCAAATATTCACTATATTTTGACTTGAATTTGATTGAAAACCACTATCAAACCTTCAAATGCGTTGATAATACCAAATAAATCAACGTTATTTTCCAGTGAATGGAATGACATTTTTCCATAGGGTTTCATCAAGTATTCGGAAGCAAAAAACGGGATTATCACTTTAGTAGAATATTTGTTACAAACAACAAATCACTGTTTATTCAACGTTGCAAATCAACTGACTTCAATTGTTAAGTGAAATCAATACGTCGCTTGAAGGTTTGCTGATATCGTAGAATAAACGTATGGAAAAAACGTCTGTTCTGGTGAAAAAACTTCAGAAAACACTTTATATCAATTCACAAATATATCAAACGTCCTAATTGAATCTTGATGTGATCAAGTATATCAACGTTATATCTTCTCAGTGAAACTATATTTCTATAACGCATTATAAAATGTTTGAGACCAAAAACGTGTATATAACGACAGTAACATGGTTGCTTGTAACAACAATTATTCATGGTTCATTAATAACCTATGAAAATAACGAAATTTCAACTTCGAGTATAACCAATACGTCATATAAACGTATAAAAAAATACGAAGTAATTCATTTTAAACCCTCTATTTAATCTATGATATCGATTTGGAAAAAAAGAAGCAATTCAACGATGTTTGAACCTTCAATGTTCAGCATTTTGTGACTAATAGTTCATTTCAACATCTGGAATAACATTCGGTGGATATGATACGTCTATTAAATGTACCCTGATATTGTTGAATAAACGTGGATGGTAACTCATTAATAAACGTTTTATATCCTTCATCATACTAGATGGCGCCACTTATATCACGCCATATTATACTCATGCTGAAGGTATAAGATAATTACTGAAAAGTATGTATTATCAAACAGAAGTGAAACTAAATTACAACTGGAAATAATTGAAATTGAAAAAATATCATGAAAGTGATTCTCAATTCTTGGTAGAATTTTCAATTATTTATACATTTCTTGGATCTAGATAATCTTGCTATTCAATAATACGTTATTTCGACGTGAGTGAATTCACTGGATAAAACGTCAGCTTACAACACCGAAATAACGTTCAAGTGATCAAATATAAAATCGTTAACAAAATAGTAAAAAGCTACGTGACATTTTTGCGTTTACTTGACGTTTCTATTCATCAATATAAAATTAATTTTCAACTGACATTTGTGGTGATTTCACTACGTTATGTCGACGTGAGTATGTTTACTTGATAAACCGTGGTCCAACCACATAGAACCAAAGTTTATAGCGACGAATTGTCAATCTTGAAAAAACTACGTAGAAGTACTGAAACATTTTTGTCGTTTTTTAATATTTTATTGAAATTCAACGTTTATTTGACATCATATAAAACATTGTTGAACCGTTCATTGAAGTATAGTTGTATAAACGATGGAGTACTGATTTAAATCAACGTGGATGTCAGCGACATTTTTGCGTTTACTAAACGTTATCATTTATCAATTTAAAATGTCGTTTCAACTACCGGTTGTACAGATTTTTCTACGTCATTTTAACTTGAGTGTCTTCACTGGGTCACTACGTTATTTCGACGTGACTGTAGTGACTAGATATAAAGTCATCTGAATACATTTAATCACCGTTTATAACGAATATTAAAATACGTAGATACAGTGCTGGAAAAGTACGTAAGATTGATCGATATTTCAACGTTTCCTCTTAACGATTCATAGATGTGTCACATACCGTGGAAAAAATGTATTTCCACAACGTTTGAGTAAACGTTTCAGTATAAGTTAAAAACAACGTGGATGTCAGCGACATTTTTGCGTTTAACAAACGGTTCCATTTGTCAATTGCTAACGTTAATTAAACCGAACTTTGTGGTGATTTTACAACGTTATTTCGACGTAAGTGTGTTTACTGGGCATTGATTGAGCTATTCAGAAATCGGAATAAAGAATAAGATTGTGTTTAGAAGTGAATGGTGGAATATTCGAGCTTATTTTATGTTTTACGAAGAAAAAACTTTTATAGCTTCAAATATCGTTTCTTATTCAAAATAACCTTGATTTTTATGTTATCAAGCTTCCAAATGTTTTGCATTGTTTTCAAAGGACTCTTCGCAAAAACGATATTTTTACAATTTTGACCAGCATGTAACATTCGAACATATCGAGTGATACGTCATAGTGATCAGAAAAAAGCAGACTTTTCAAAAATGTAAAAATCCAATATGGCGACCCTAAGAAAAAACAAAGTTGAGTGCTGTATCTCTGACATCAAGAACGCGATGGAAAATGCGATGACAGATTTAGATTCCTTGTGAAGAAGTGCTTTCAGAACATCTTAGTTGAAAACGTCTAGTTTGCTTCGTTTTCGATTGAAAAAATAAAAACGAAATTTCCGTTTTTTTCCAATATTTCAAAAACAAAAAAAAGTAAATGAAATTTTCTTTCACCTAATTGTTCAGCATAAAATTGCGCAACTTTACCCCAATTCAACCGACCTCGTATCTCTCCATAATAACTGAGATCCCCATGGTTAAGCTCGAAAAACGGGCACCCTGTATACGTCATATATAATACTTCATCAACTTTAAGTTACCCGAGATAGCGTGTACTGGGTATGGAGGAAACCAGTAATCATATTACTCGATATTAATCTCACCAAGGTAGATATAGGATGGTCGAACAACTCTCCAATTCAATAGAATGTAGACCATTTGAGGAGCGTAGTAATATTTCCACGACTTGAATGAAGATGGCGGTAAGATCAATTATCCAGGAAGATTTCTGTTGCTTATGTATTTCTGTGGTTCGCATCTGACAGGCGTGAATTAAAACGACATTAAAAATGATTAGAACATTATAATTTCAGTAAATCTGAAATAATTATTGTTATTTTGATTCTTCTCAGCTTTTTTTCTCCTATAGGTAACAGATGAAATTGATGAAATGACAGTTTATGTTTTACCAACACAAGGTATCTTGGTAACTCTGGTAAATTTCAGGAAATATTACAACGGTTCGAAATCAAGTATGGGCAAAAGTCTACAGTTTTTTCTAGTGTTTGTTAATATAGGGAGCTGTTTCACCATATCCTATATCCCACCTTGAACCAGACAAAAAGTTCTTAGTTAGGTATACTGTTGCATGTAGATATCCTGGCTTTCTTTATGTACTATAACTTGAAGTGTTGAAAGATAGCTGAGATACAGGAGAAGGTCCCAAAATCCCATATTTTCAATTTCGCCCTGTATCTCAGAAACGAAGCGGGCCATGAAAATGTTGTTTGCGATATCGTGAAATTCACAAAAAAGGAGCAAACGTTCGCGAAGATCGCAGATCTCTATCTTTGAAAATAACATTTGAAATGGGACAGCCTGTACATGCTAACCTTATTCTGATATAAACTCAGAGCTGAGCTATTGTGAAGCTGATTTCAATTTTTTTATATTTATGTGGAATCTTAGTGAGGAAATAATCGATAAAACACCAGTCGTTTTTATTCACAAAAATTTGGTTTGTCAAAATTGAGACAACTGGTATGTTTGAGCCCAGAAAGTAATAAGCTTCCAATTTTTGTTCGATGATGATTATATGCGGATTATTTATAGTTATATAATCAAACCAATTTCATTACAATCAAGTATCGTTCATTGTTTTCATTGATATTATTACCCCGCGTTACCTACTCATACAATGCACGAGGTGATACGCCACTGTCGGCTGCCACGAAGGCACCAAGGTGTAAAAAAGTAGTACGAAGCTGCTGACAACGCTGTAGACGAATTTTCGATTTCACGATCTTCGTACGCTGATATTTGTCACTCGTGATTTTCTCTCTCTCAAAACGTACTCCAGAACTTATATTTATTCATCAAGTGCCCAACAACCTGTGTCTTGACTAGAGAAAGGAGAGTGTTCATCAAGCTTCAAAGAACTGCCGACAATAACAAATACCGGTAAATCCCTCCTGCATTGTCGTCAACCGCGATTTCATCAAAGTTGAATAAATGAATCAAAATATACAGTCCATTGTTCAATCTCGTACAATGATGATATACTCTTTCGTTTCAAAATAATATCGATGATGTCATATCTTGTAGGGTGGTGTGAGAAAAAAATAATTTTTGAAAATAGGTGGAAAACTAATAGACAACAATCGAATCAATGGGCCACTGAATCGCCGGCTATAAATCGCTTGGGGTCACCTTCCACGACTTTCTTCTTTATAATTTGCAGGAGTCGAAGGACGACGACATCGACAAGATCCTGAAGAAGGAGAGGACGTTCACGCAACTCGACCTGACGAGGCCGATGCTCAACTGTCCGGTGGAGCGAAAGCGCCATCTGTTGCTCGAAGGCGACCTGAAGCTGAAGGATAGCGGAGCTTCCAAGGTGAGTGATTTTGCATGAACAGCCGTTCGATAGAAAAGTCGATATATGGCCCAGCCAGCACAAACATCTCGGGGCATTTGATCAAGAAATCTTCTTCTACTGGTATCTTTCTTTTTGACATGTATTGAAGAGAGAAAACACATATCACTGAGTGGTTTTGCTATGAGTTGGCTATGAATCCACCTTCATTCTCCCAGCACATAGAATAGCAAAATGACCGTTGTTTATGTATCCTAGTTGGTGGAAAATTATGGAGAAATGACATACTTATGATTTTTTTTTTAAATTATTGTGTTATATGTGAAGGTATCTAAGATGATACAACACTTGCCTAGAACTTGCAAGAAAAAGGTGAAATTTTGAACTGATTAACTCGAAATCTAGAATATGATTTAATTATCAAATTCGGATTCCTGAGGTCAAAATACTAGGTAGAAACAAAAATGTTCACTGGAAAGTAGATATCATAATTAGTGCAAAATAACCTACCTCAGTCAACAATGCTCAATGTTTATTGGGAATATTAGCAAAATGTTTTCTCAATATGACGTGATCTCTTGAACAGAACATATTCGGTGAACATCGCGGTGATGTTTTTCTCCAACATACGAATTACATTAGTGGGACTTCATTTGAGTGCGATCACATTATGTTTCTAGATGATGTGAATGTGATACCTATACCTTTGTAAAATTAATTATACCTTTATGTTATGATACTGTCACGAACTTTAGGCGGGGGTTGCCTAAAATCGTGTTCTATCTGTAGAGAGTGAATAACTAAAAGAAACTACTTGTTCCAATCAAATATTCATTACACATTTATTCAACACGAACATAAATTCGGGTTAACAAAAAAACTAGAGAATACTAACATACCTTGTAACATAATCCTATCGTCTAATTATATACTATATGGGGGCCTGGAGGTAGGTCACATTTCCGTGAAATGGTTTAAAACGAAAACTGAGAATGGCCCATGGACCATCTCCAAAAACGAAGATCAGATCGGCATCACTATTCAAAACTCCACTATGCCTCTCTGACTCTGTCTGATTGAGTGATTGCTTTGAATTGATTTCCCAGTCTTTTTATATTGTAGTTATTTTCATAACTGTCGCGTTCCGCAAAAGTTCGGTGATCTGAGGTCACAAATGTTAATGGCATCATGCCTGTGTTTATGTTCATGTACTTTTTTCCAAAATTCATAGTTCATTGAATTCAGATTGAAGCATAAACAAAGACATGCCCGACCTATGATTATGGATTGCTTCAAAAACGACGGCCCCCGTCGTTAAAATGGTCAGATGGGTATTTCTATAATACTCCTAATCTAAAGTTACAATTATTCTACGAAATATACCGCCAATATTAGTGAATTCAATCAAACATTAATCAGAATATATGAAATAAATCCCATCTAAAAACTGTCCACTCACAAAAACAACAATAATTGTAAGTTCATCCACACACTTTCGCACTTATGCGTTTCTCTGGCACTTCACGTAGTCTCTGGGTTTCACACTGACCATTTCTCGTGCCCTGGTATATGGCAACAGACTTTCCAGACGTAACTTGTTGTTTCGATACGGCTCGTAGGCCTGGAACCAGCTTATTGGCATGGCTAGTCATCCTGGACTGCATACTGGTGGTACAGCAACGGTATCCTTGTTGTAGGATTTCCATTTGTATCCTGTCTCTCTGATGATGTTGCTTTGGAGATGTTCTCCACTGGTTTTCTTGATGGTTACTGGAACTAAGTACTCGTTGATCGTTGCGTGGGGCCCTCTCAGTATCGCCTTCTACCCCATGGCTCGTTGTGATGCCTTTTATGTCAGAAACGTGCTGTTTATTGGTTGCTGATTTGCCTCTGTCATGATGCCTGTTTGGTAGCTTTCGTATTTGGTGAAACCCAGTCTCGTTGCGTTGTAAAGTGCCTCTTCTCGTGTGTGGGATAACATGCAAACATTCGAAAAATATGTGGCAGTATAAATAAGAAAAAATTAGGAAAAATATTTTAACTCAAGAAATATGTACTATTTTTTCCCTTTCACCCATCTGACTCATTATTCCGCGTGTAATGTTGTGCAGATATGTGAAGTATGCAGGCCATTTGTAACCTTTCTTAATGTTTCTAGTGCATCACACTGAACTGAAACTGTATAAGTAACTTGCGTTGCATTCCCGAACATACCTCCTATATCGGGTATAACAAAATTCAAGAACATATTAACGAGATTTGGCAGGAATGGTATCGTGGCTTATCATGTTTTGAAGACAAACAAACTGCGTTGTTCAACTCGTTCAAGGCGTCGTTGTATTTTTTTATTTCAGCATGCACTGTTGTGTTCCACTTCATGTCCAATAGACATCTAATTATCCAAAGGATATACTATGGACGTCCGATAGATATTCCTGAGCAATTTTTGTATGTCCACTGAATATCCTCCATGAACGTCCAATGGACATTATTCATTAAGCTTCTAAAATATCCTCAATCGATATCTGTATATTTAAATGATATTTGAGTACAAGGCGTATCAACAATTCGTGGGTGAACCATTGATGCTAGGCGATTGTTGCGAAAGTGCAGCTTTGGTGATGCCCTCAAGCGGTAGGAGAAAGAGAAATAATAACAAAGAGCACAGTATAATGTAGAAGATCCGTATCAAATCAAACCTTTTTGGGGGCGAAAATGTGTTGCCAGTATTTTACCGAAGCATCAACTTGGCAACGAGTGAGTGCACAATGGTACCTTTATTTTGATGAATATTTTTTCGGGAAAACTCGAGAATGGGACCACTCAGGACAACCCTTTAACAAATCACAGTTCAGTGATGCTGTGGATCTCCATAAGATATCTCATGGATATCCAAAGGACATCCAGAAAAACCTTATCCCTCAGGACAATATTTGGATATCTTATGAATATACGAAATTGATCCAAGGATATCTCGACATGATTCGGACTAGAATTGGATTTCCATAGGATATCAGTTGTTGTATGGATATTTACTTGCTTTATTGTTGAAGATAGACCAAAACTGAAAGTATTTCTTCATTGTTACTTTTTGCTATCTACAAAAAAATTAAATCTTGATTTCTGAATTCGACGTTTCAACTTTCCGTGGCCATAATCATCATTTTTTTTTTAGTTCGCTGATGCATTTTCTCTCAGTCAACTACCTCTAAGGTAACAAGATTATGTTGAAACTCTTGTGAATTACAAGAGATGCTCGAAAATATCACCTCCTTGCTCAATACATAAATAAATATGCATTTCTCAATATGCTTTTTCGAAATGGGGTGTACAATTTATCTGACAATATTTCCAGTAAAATATCTGAAAGTACGAGCCCAAAGTACCTATACCTATACTTATATGTATATCTGCACAAACTCTTCTGCTCTTCCATAAAAATAATAACACCCAGAAATCAAAGAAGTTCTACAACTTCTCTTCAGCCAGGACTCATGGAATACGAACCCAACAATTAATCAAGTGCAGCTGAACAGTTTTCTCAACACGTTCGATTTCAACAACTCTCCCTTTCCCAACTCCAAAACAATCAGAGGAAAGTGGACTTGCTTTTGTTCCTTTCCTGTTAATTCAACTGAATAAATTCATTCAGCTAATTTCGAGGTATTTGCTTCCACGCTGAATGGAAGCCTATTGTTCAGTCCTAATGACAGACGTGCATGTGTTTGAAGACAATGAGTGCCATTCATTGGTCTCAAACTTTTTCACGCAGCATACATTTTGATATTCGGCGAAGTAACTTCTCCAACATGGTTGAATTAGAACTCTCTGAATACATCGTGAGCAACACATTTCATAGTTGAAATATACTCGTGAAGCGTTTCAAACCACACAACAATTGTACATCGTGTTTCTCAATAACAAAGTTAAATTATTTTTGGTTCTATTCTGAGAAAAAACTTCGTATGAAAAAACGTCCTGAAGTTCTCAACTTTCGAACTACATGGTAAGGGCAGAAGACGAACGACACCCATTCATTGTCAAACTTGAGACCTGCCAAACTACACTTCAAAATTATTTTTTCATCGAAACGTTCAAGAATAATTTCAATATTCATTTCATTTCTCGATATTCTTCTACTGGCTTGCACGATGTTCCTCCACGAACATTATAGGTTTTTTACCCGTGCAATCAAAACATGGAGAAAGGGTGCTGAAGTCAAGAAAAAAATGTTGGTTCATGGAGCGCCGAGTTTAAATTTTTTATCAATGATTCAAGAATTATTAAGGTTTGGCAGTTACAGTACGCAATTTTCGTACGAAATATTGTTCGAATGATTATCTGACCTCATCAACCGAAAAAAAAAATACAAAAAAAGCCATTCAGCTCGTGAGGGTGCTGATGAGAGTTCAGAGACATCAATTCGGCCCAAGATCCCTTAAGTAGGGGTGGGCGATAATGATTTGGAAATATCGATTATCGATAATAGATTCAGTAGAGAGGAATCTAATTCACAAAAATAATTACTTTGACGATATTAAGATTAACACATACAGTAAACCAACAAGTTATAAAAGATGAAATGAGCAAAATATAAAATGATGTGAATAAGTGGTCAAAAATGTGAATATATATAAAAACTATAGCTAGTACTAAATACTCAATTCATATCACTAAAATAAACAAATAAAAACCTTAACAATCTCAACATTAACAATTAACTCCTTATGTGTCTCAAAAGATATTTGGTTTGAAATTCAGAACGTTATTAGTATCTTTTGTACAATTCGGCAATTTGTTGTTTCCATTAAATCCCTCAGAGAATGAACTTTTCATGCTCAACGCTGAATTTGACCTTACTATATAATAGCTATTTATGTATCAAGGGCGTAAAATAGGCTTTTATGGACCGCAGTGTGTAAGTTATAGCCTGAGCGATAGCGAGGGCTTTTAAAACGCCTAAGTCCATAAAAGCAAGTTACGCCCGAAATTCATACAACATTTTATGCACGACCAGTATATTTTGTTTTAAATACCTCACAAGCATGATAGGAATAAAACGGTTCTTGAATACCTTTTAAACCCATTTAAAATAATTTTTGCTACGCCAATGATGTTCCTCTCGAAAATGCATTTCATGAGAGTGTTTCTACTTTCTCTTTATTTCTTATAATGAGGGAGTTATTCACGGTTTACAATTTGCTCATGTTCCAGACTTCCACCAGAATCAGTAAAGCAGCTGAGGATGCGAATAATTAATAATTTATTTTCCGGCGGGAGGTAAAGTGCCATTTTATGCCCGGCGGACGGTAAAGTAGTTCGAGGGTGGTAAAGTGCTATTTTACGCCCGCACAACCAGGCGATAAAGTGCCATTTTACGCCCGGTCGTGCATAAAAGTTATTACGGTTTCGAGTATCATGGACATGGATCTCATAATTTCTTGTAACAAAATCTCTAAAATATGGAGATTATAATTCTTTGACTAGCTTAAAAACGAAAATCATAGCCAAAAAGAATAGACGTTCAGAAACTGAAAGGCAGTTCAGGGTATTCGGCATATTTACTATATAGAGATGTATCAGTGACATTTCAAAATAATTCGCATATCACGATTTCGTAGTTTTTCTAATTGATAAATTTCATCAGCAAGGTAGCACAATAATCAAAATCTGGCAGAGTTATATGTAGTAATTTTGTCATAAACACCTAAACATTTGGAAATTATAGAGAAGAAAAAAAGTTTCTTGAATATTTTTTGATTATAAATTCAGCATGTTTATTTCAAGATAATGAGTTGTCCACCATAAATTCCAAATACTTGATTTCTTGTACTATTTCAATTTATCGAAATTAACGGTTTATCGATTCTGATTTTTCTAACAAAACGCGTTTATTCAATATGCTAGTCCATATACCGATACTGTATACTCCATAAATCAATAAGAACAATCAGTTTTTAGGTAGAATAGACCTCTGGTAAATTAGTTCTTGCGTGAATTTTGGTGTTTACACATCGAAGAAAAATTACGAAAATAAAATGGCTCTGTCAGTATGGGCCTACCTGGCTTTTTCTCCTTCCAAAGGGCAGTCGCTTGTTTCTTGGGGTGGCCACCACTTTCGTTTTGTGTATGAGAAATGCTGATTCGTTAGGGAATAAAGAAAATAGTTTTTAGGTGTGTTCGTTTTAAATACATATCTGAACGCTCGATTTGCTCGCTCTGCTCAGCAAGCGTTCGATAATTTAGATCGGTTTCCTCCGTTACGTCTGCTACGTGCGAGGTAAAAGATGTAATCCATTAGCTCCGAATTAAAGGAAAGATCAGACAGATTTCCTAATTGTCACTTGTCCTTGTCAAAGAATATTTGGTTAAGACATCGTCCATGGACGATGGTTAGGAGGTGTATACTAGGGAGCAGAGTATATTTTAATTATTTTATTAATATATTTGAATTTGTAATGGGTGTCAGTGAATACACCTTAGAAATATAGTGTTACCTGAACCTGAAATGTCTGAAGCAGATGAACATTTAACATACATTTGTAATGTATGTAATCACAAGGGGGATGATCTACCTACTTGTCTTGGTGGATCATATAAATTCCAGTCATACATTTGCAAGTGACTATCAGTTGAATTACTTATGAATACAATTTGTTTTGAAAAATCTGTCACAAATGTCATCTCATTCCAGATCGAGCGTTCGTTATAGTTATTTATGTATTAAGGGAATTATGAGGGCCTTAATTACCGATGGCAAAGTTTGCGTCCCGAGGGCCTCTGGCCCGAGGGACAGCAATTGCCAGAGGTTATTAAGGCTCTATAATTCCCGTGGTACATAGATACTTTTATTTTTGACCGATTTTCATAACAATATGTCCATATTTAGAACGCAATAAATGTTTAAATTCATAACCTTTCTGGTATATTTGAATTAGGTAGCGTTGATTGTAGCATTGTTGGTTGTTGCTAGGTTGTCGCTATGTTACATGTTTATAAGCAAACTTTCTTTATCAATCAATGTTTTTCCGTTAAAAACGTGTTTATTTTTTACCACAAATCGACGATCTTTTTCTGATATAATGGAAAGCAAGACAATCATTACGTCCATCGAAAAGTGAAGCCCTATATCAAAAAGAATACAACTTATATCTGAAGTGGCTGTCACAGAGAAATGTTATGTCAAAAGATGCCAACGAAACTGTCTTTCTGGCATATTTGAAAATTGTACATTTATTATTTGTAATGACGTGAATAAGGAAAATATGTCTTAGTTTTCATTACATATAAACGTTTATAAGCATTTCTTGTATCATTTTCACCTGTAAAAGGTAAGAGGGAGTTTTTGAACCTTAATATCCCAACGGAGTTATGACCCTCATTATAGATATCGTAACTATGACGATATAAGCTTATAATGTCACTGTCAGAAATAAAATATTTTTCGCTTCGTTGCCTCGGTGGTCACGTGGTAGTAGATCTGCATCTGCTCGCTCGGCTCCGAGTTTTCATAACCGAACACACCTAGATATCACGTAATGGCCGACGAAAAACCTCACTCGAACGATCATTTAGCGTTGGACTATCGATAGCGCGTGAGTGTCCAGAAATCGAAGCTTCCAGTCTTCGCGATAGAAGCCACAAAAAAGACGTATATAATTTTGATTGATTTTGACTGAGCATAGCGAAATATGAATAAACTGGACGCCCTAAGTCAGAAGACCGTTAAAATTGAAAAGTATGATACTTAAATATGAATTTTACCGAACAAAACAAAGAGAAAACATTCTAATTTTACTTAACTGAACATTTGGGATAGAGCCAACTGATCGCACTGAAATTATTTTTTTGTGTTTGATATAAACACATCGTCACCTACTCATTCAAAATCCAAAGCCAAATCCCTCCAGGATTTAGCAAAGCTGTATACACGGCATATAGACATGGAAGAGGATGAATTTCAAAGTGGGTTGGGTATTTTACTCTCTCGCTGGATTTAATATGGTTAGTGGGTATAAGATGAAACGAGGCATATAACCTGATCGAAAAATGGTTTCGCGGAAATTGGATATTGTTTTAACAAGTCCGTATTAACGGAGATTAGGTTAGTATAGTTTTGAGGTAGAATAAGGAATATTCTCGAGAATTCTCAAGACCCGAACAATTTCAATACTTTTGTACAGGGGCCGGTAATTAATTAGTAGCACGGTTTTCCATGTCTTCGTTGTCATATCTCTCAAATTCTACTTGAAGTAATCGATTTTGAAGATATTTTGCTGAAAGTTTATTACACTCAGTATATCAATCAATGATTGATGATGAATCAACTGTATATTATCACTATAACCTAACATAATACAATAAAACGTTTTATACAACATACGCTGAGACTGCTTTATAACGGTGGATTTATGCAGAGGTTTTAAGTCGTTAGTTTTAAGTCTTAAGTTTTAAGTCGTAAGTTTCAAGTCGTAAGGAAAAATGGACCATTTATGCAAGAAGTAATAATAATAATAATAATAATAATACCAAAGTACTACAATTCATTGTAACACAATATAAAGGTATTACTAGGTGAAAAGGCGGAGCGTCAGCCTAGGCTGTTTTTAAACTCAACCTCTGAAAACAAAAAATAAATCGTGGACGAACTTTCATGAGAGAGCATGTCTACAGTACCTACCAGAGAAAATAAAGTAGTTTAACAAGTCATTGTTAAAGCCCGAGAGGAAACAAACTTATAAAGGAGGTGAATTCTCTAAAATACTATACTTATATACAAACATATGCTATGAAATAATATGCCGCATCAGTCTCTATCCTTGAAGAGTGCAATATTCAACATAATTAACAAGGTGTAGGATCAACTAGATAAGTACGATTTCAACCTTTTTTTGAAATTATTGATAGTGTAAGATTTATATTCACTGGGAAGCGAGTTATAAAGTTTAGGGGCAGAGTGAATATTGCGGACTTGTGTTTGGGGATGACTAGAGTAGATCTGTTGCGTGTGGCAAACCTGTTGATATTCGAAAACATGATGAGTTTTTTTGAGAGGTATTCAGGCTTGTGAGTGATCAGTACTTTGTGGGTGTTGGTCAAAAGGTGTAGTGCTCTAAGTTTATCGAGTTTAAGCCAACCTGATTCCTTCAGTGCAGGAGATATATGTTCGAAGTTTTAAGGACTGTCAAAAGTGTCAATCCTGTTATTTTGTGTGCTTATTTTTCTCATTTCCTTTTATTCAATCCAAATTTCCAGCCTCAATGCTATTTTTATTTATGTATATTTGCTCTAGATGCATTCAACTCCTGCTGTTTGTTACGATACCCTTTTGCAAAATCAGACGCATGCGCAAATTGATCGAGTTTTAAGTCGATAAGTCGTAAGTCGTAAGAGATAAATGTTGGCCAACTTTTCTTAGGACTTAAAACTTATGACAGCTGTATGAATGGTTACATTAAAAACCAATGGATGAACTTCGTATGACTTATTACTTAAAACTTGAGACTTAAAACTTACGAATTAAAACCTCTGCATAAATCCACCGTAAGTAGGAATTTTGCCGAAGATTTTTCATATCATGAGACCTGTTAGATATGTGTAATGATCACAGCAGGTTTGATTTCTCTAGAGTCCATGTGTCTCAGAGCAGACACTATCGATGCTGTTTATAAAGATTTTACTGAAATTTTGAAGTGGGGATTTGATAGTCTTGTGTTCAATGCAACCAAAAGTGATGCCTGTATTGTCTCCTAAAAAGCGGACCCCACAATGCCTATTATCATGATGTCTGGCACGATTGTTATTATGAAAACTCGGTTGTTCGTGCCAAGAGCTACTCATTCACATCTCAACAGCTTTTAATGATCTACAAAGCACAGATTAGGACTGTCATATTAAGGGCCGTTTTTATAAACGAGTATAAACTCTGTTCAAGCTGAACCTCGTTAGGTTGCTATTAAATAGCCAATCAAATCACTGGTTCTCTAGCAACTAAAACAAGTTCAGCTTAAACGGAGACTCGTTTATAAAAACGGCCGTAAGTCGGATTCGTTACTTATGTGAATACGATTCCCATCAGTTATTTCAGGAGGAAATAATGTGAATGAAAATAATCAGAACACATTTGATGTCATGTGACAAAAATTACAACTAACGATTGACATTGGAGCAAACGGATTGCATCTTTATGCTCGCGCTTTGACAATAATTGGACACGTGACAGATTGAACAGAGGAATCAGATCTGATTTATCCTAAATACTTATTTCATTTGTTCATGCCATCGTGATTAAGTAGGATTCGCCTTCTGACCATGGTAGAGGACAGACGGCGTCCTCGAGGTTGGAAGTCAAGTTGATGTGAAATGTGATCGTCCATATTGAAATTACGAATATTAATTGAAAATATATTTATGAAAGTGAAGTTAAAGTGAATAATAGTGAAAATCAATTGGTCCTCTTGTTTCTACGACGGTTAGAGGCCGGATGACAACGGATTTGTCGAATAAGGGGGCCATGCTTGTATTGAAGAACTTCTTGAAATTAAGAACTTTTTTACGTAAAATTACTACTAGAGAAAATTACTATTGAATAATTAATTTTATTCACCTGATCTGGAGAAATTGGCACCGAAAGGAGCCAGAAATCCAATAAACCAAACAGAAGAAGAACCAAACAGAAGAAGTGATTAAGTAGAAATAAAAAGTTGCTTTTAGTTGCTATATATTTTCTTTGCACTAACCCAAATTTTGGTAACTTTTGTAAATCCGTTTGATTGTCAACGGATGCTTTCGAAAAATAATATACAAGGTGATTCAGGGAAGAGTACCATAATTTGAAGAGAGTTTAGACATAGGTGAATTAAGGCCAAATAATTTCTTCGTGAAAATATATTTTGACTGAAATATACCATATGTTTCGGGTGGCAAAATATATTTTATTATATCTTTTCACAAAGTAGACTGATAATTTCGATTTTTTTGTATCAAGTTGTTTTCAGAATGTGCTGGCAGTAGAAAAATTCTTGTATATCTATGCAATAAAATATAACTAATTTTGAATTCTTCGAGAATGTGCATAGAGGATGTATATGAAGAGGAAGTCTGACCTATAGGAATAACTCAATAGAGTACTCCTTCACATTGCTGCATACCCCAAAAATTCGCACTTTTACGTTATGTATATATTACGTGGTAATATTAGCGTAGTTGATAAATTGACCAATTCTTCTACACAAAGCTTATCTAAAAATTATGGAACGTCATCCAAACCATTTCTCGAATGCTCAATATTGATACCTACCAATCAATGAAACAGTTAAAATGTAGTTCATACAGGGTGTCTCGAAATTGTGCGCAAAACAGGTGCGCAGAAGGTAATTCTATTTGAAACAATATTGCCGGAAGTTCCTATATTTTTTTTCAAAAACTAACTAATAAAGAAGTTGTTATTAGTAACCTTTCATTATATCAGAAAGATTATCTCACACAAACTTGTTGGTAACATATTTTTTACGTTTCTCTGATATCAGCTCATTCTATGAGTTAAGTTAAGGACAGTTAGGGCTCTTTGGCTTCTAATTTGATCCAAGAGAATACAAAGAGACATCAGTAGGTACTAATTTGAGGAAAATCCATGCACTAGAAAAAGTAATGAAAAAATTGCTTTCAAAAAATCAACTTCGAGGGCCTATATGAAACTTATTCCTTCATGAAATTTTTTTAGGAACGTTTGCCAATATTTTTCTTCAAATATAACTTTTGTATCATTTTCAGTTTTGTTATACCGCCTAGGCAGAAAAAGTTCTTTGATGTGCGACGTTCCAGGATATAATTTAAATCAAACTGGTGATATAAATATTGACAAGACGTTAGGTGAACACAAAACGATGGAGTTTCGAATAAAAGCTGGAACACATTTGGATAAGAAATTACATATTTCAAACCGTAGAAAAGCAGAAGAAAGGTGCATTTCCTATGGAGCGGCTGTCAATCGCGGCCGCTGAGCGGCTGCTGCGCATCGTCTATGCGCAGCCGTATGAAGATGGCGGCTGACGCTCGATAAGAAACGGATACATTCAATTGTCACATGAGCAGGGTTGCCGAAGCTACTCCATTATTCGTAGTAGATCTACTGCCTTTGATCATCAAAAAAATGATTTCTACTCCGGTTGAATGTACATTGTACGAATGAATATATAGTACCGAAATAAAAACTAAGAAGTAACTAATCGAAAAAAAGGTAGACACCAGTATATTGTATTACAGGTTAACCACTGGTTATTGTTAATCTGTGATTCTACCAGCATGAATTCATGTGATCATGTCAAGAGACTTTGTTTCCTCTGAGAACCGTTCTAGAACTATACTGCTCATGCGCATTGTCTTCAAATTGTTTACTTGAACAAAAAGCGCATGAGCAGAACCGTTCTATGACGAAGCTTAGACGTCAAGTCAAGTTTCAACCATCACAGTCACAATGTCACTCGTCAAGTATGTCGAAATTGAACGAGCAATGAAAAATTATACTGAACAAATTAATTTTTTTTTCATTTCATTTCATTATTCAGGTCATTCAGGCAAGTAATAAGATAAGTACAGTCTTTGCTTTCCCACAGTAGTTTCAATTCATTACAGGATAGGATTCTTCCATGTTTTGTAGTATCCAAAAACGTTATTCCTCTTTGTGAGGTTCTGGAAGAAATTTTAATTCAACGTGTACTGGAAAGAATTTTGATTTAACATTTTTGGTCTCATAATGTAGATAGTATTTTTTTCAACACCTCATATGAATATATAACCTACATAAAAAATTAGAATAAGAGACACATTTCGGTTTTGAATCTCGTTGCATACATAATTTTTACTTTAGTGGAAAGACCTTGAAAATGGAACTCTGATGGGGCATGCGTGTCTGAACACGAAAGTAGGTACTACTCCGCTTTGGTACGAATCTACTCCACTGTCAATCTCCAATCTACTACTATTTTTTGGTCTGGTGCGGCAACACTGCACATAAGCAGTACTAATAAGCAGTGTTGCCATCTTAGTGGATTTTACACCAAAACTGGTGGTTTGAGTTATCGTTTTGTGACAAAAAATTGCATCTAGTGGCTGGTGGTTATTTTTGTGAATTTTTCATGACACATGTGAAAATCTGGTGATTTCTAAGATTTCTTCCATATTTGATTTCTGCCACAGATTTCACTACCAATTGACAGTTGACGCATGCGCATGACACGGATCACGATTTAGATATATTCGTCAAATCGTCAACGTCATGTTGAGCTCTCATGTCTCATGTTTCATGCTGAGCATAGATTTTAGTTTGACATAAATAGCACCGTTTTCGAAAGCAGAAACATTTACACCGATTGCGCTCCAGTTTTACCAATAGAACTAGCTATTATCTGGTGTTAATCTAGTGGTTTCAATCATAGTAAACCACCAGAAAACCACTAGATTTTCAAAAATTTTCGCCTGCGGCGCATTTTTTTCATTCAACCAGGTATTGTGATTTTCTGGTGTTTTCAAAGAAGCCATTTTGAGATTTTTGAGATTTTGAGTTGGCAACACTGCTAATAAGCGTCAGACGCTGCGCGGCAGCCGCTCAGCGGCCGCGATTGCCAGCCGCTCCATAGGAAATGCACATTAAGACAAATACCTATTATATTGATGAATGATTTCCATATATCGATTTTCTCTACACTACACGATTCTGTTTTTCAGATGGAAGTTCATTGCTTTCTCTTGACCGACATGCTGCTAGTGTGCAAGCCTTCCACCAAGAAAGGTGGCGCCACCATGCGAGTGATTCGACAGCCGTATCTTGTCGACAAGATCGTCGTTCAGGAGCTGCAGCGGGAAACTCCCAGTTTGGCGATTATCTACAAGAACGAGTTCGATATGGCGGTGGCAGCGTTCATGCTGCAGAATAACGATTCCAAGAAGTTGAAGGTGAGTCCTTACGGGAATTGGGTGGAAATTGAATTTTATTTCACTAGGGAAGTTTCTTTAGGAAGCCTTGATGCCAAATTCAGTTCTACGTACTTAGAAATATCCAATGCTACATATGTGTCTCGTGAGCAAAAACATTTGTCGGATATATTGGATGAATTCGATGTTGATTGCTTTCTACATTACCTACTTCAGACCAAAAATATATTTTTTCAATGGGTCTCGAGTTACCAGAGGAGATGAATTCTTGTTTTGTTGGAAGATTGTATTGTAGGGGGTCGAGGTACAGAAATATTTCCAGACTAGTAATGAAATATACTATCATTGATCCTCAACGAAATTTGGAAATTTGATTAAGGAAACTGAATATCTCGTTTTCAAGAATTTGTATCATTTCTTACTGAATTAAAAACAGAAGTGGGCGATTATCTCTCGTCTTGATTATCATACAAAAGTGCTACAGAATCTGTCAAGTCAACTTGGTGATTTGAAAACATACGGTATTATGGTTTAGATATTCTATAGTATTTTTCAAGTACCTACTTCACAATATCAAAATAAAACAAAAGAATTTCACCTTTCGTTTCCGAGATAAGTAGATATTATAACTTATTATTATTAAATGCATATGAATTATAGGAGTTTAGTCTTATGATATTCGAGTTACACCACTGCTAAACGGTGCTTATATCACTAGCAATAATTGTCGACTGAATGTTCGAGTCGTTCCATAGAATTGTTGAATCATCAGCAGAAATGGTGAACATTTCGTTGATATCGATATTTATCAGATCATTGATGCATAACAGGAATAGAATAGGGCCTAATACCCTTGACTATATACACTAATACTCAAGGCTAATACTGAACCCTGAGGCATCCTGTGTCTGGTATTGATGCTATTGAAGAATATAGTCGTTTTAACAGCTTGGTCACGGTCACTCAGATATAAGACATGAACCAATCAAGATTCCATTGTCATTAAATGTATACTATACAGGGTCACTCACGGTCTATGGTACCTTAGACGTTTACGGAGAACGGGACGTAGGATTATTTTGAAAAATTGGTTTATTGGGTAATCAGTTTTGTTCTATCGATCTAAAATACTTTCAGCGTTGCGGCGTTGCTGCTTCTATCAAAAAGTAGCAACAACTTTGTTATTTCAAATGGAACACCCTGTATTTTATTTCATTTTTAGATTCTTCCTGAATAGCTGATTTCGTCGATCTATCATACTTGGGGTATATCGAGAACGAATACAGAGATATAGGGTGTGAAAAATCGAGATTTTTCAAATTCAGGAATTTTTTGTGCCGAAACTTTCCATTTACTATCGATTGATATTTAATTGGAACAAATACGGGTGGTTAAAAATTTTGAGTTTTGCATCACCCTCTATTTGTTTCTATTAAATGTAAGTAGATAGTAAATGAAAAGTTGAGATAGGGACATGTAAGCCGTATTGAGCAGAACTGATTAGTTTCGACACAAAAAATTCCTAAAGTTGAAAAATCCAGATTTTTCACACCCTATATCTCTGTAATATTTCGCGCTATACCCCAAGTTTGATAGATCGACGAAATCAGCTATTGAAAGGATCAATATTTCAACTCAAAGAAAGTCCCAAAAATATCACCGTAATAAGGTCGTGTATTTTCTACTTTCTACAGATAACACAATATTTCACCCCGACATTCCCACAATTGCGCATATCAATCTCACATACTCATCTTTATTTTCTCAGGGTTGGAAAGATGGAATAGCAAAGGCACAAGCTTTATACGCACAGGCGAGACAAATGAGCTACATTGCCGATGAGAGCATAGACACGGACTACAGTTTCGACTACAATTTGGACAGTGACTACACTAGTCTGCAGTTGGTACCCAGATCTCCCTTAGCCACTTCTTCGAGAGCTAGCAGGGTATCTAGCCTCGCACATAGCCACAGGTGGGATGTGATACAGAGTTACTTTAAATAATTTTAACACATACAGGGTGAGTCATTGATATGGGAAAGCTCGATTGCACCTACACCATTGATGATATCGAAATAAACCAAACGACACTGTAAACGGGAGGTCGAAGTGCAGTTTCTAAAACTATTTCGTTGTATTTTAATGTAATTTCAACACATACAGGGTGAGTCATTGATATGGGAAAGCTCGATTGCACCTACATCATTGATGATATCGAAATAAACCAAACGACACTGTAAACTGTAGGTCGAAGTGCAGTTTCTAAAACTGTTTCGTTGTATTTTAATGTAATTTTAACACATACAGGGTGAGTCATTGATATGGGAAAGCTCGATTGCACCTACACCATTGATGATATCGAAATAAACCAAACGACACTGTAAACGGGAGGTCGAAGTGCAGTTTCTAAAACTGTTTCGTTGTATTTTAATGTAATTTCAACACATACAGGGTGAGTCATTGATATGGGAAAGCTCGATTGCACCTACATCATTGATGATATCGAAATAAACTAAACGACACTGTAAACTGTAGGTCGAAGTGCAGTTTCTAAAACTGTTTCGTTGTATTTTAATGTAATTTTAACACATACAGGGTGAGTCATTGATATGGGAAAGCTCGATTGCACCTACACCATTGATGATATCGAAATAAACCAAACGACACTGTAAACGGGAGGTCGAAGTGCAGTTTCCAAAATTGTTTCGTTGTATACAGGGTGCACCATTTTTTCGGAGCAAATTTTAACATAGTTTTTTTGAATTACACCCTATAAATTTTTATACATATCTGAATCGGCCTTTTGTTAGTCTTTATAAATCTGTTTGATTTTTTCAATTCGATTCAACTGTTCAGAAGATATTTAGGTTTTTCTAAAAATTGCAGGCACATTTAAAAAAAACTGCAGGGCACTTGGTTTTCAGAATATCAAGTTGGGACTTCGCCTATGTCTAAGCAACTTCCTTGGGTATCTTTTGGCGTTATGACAGTCTATTTTCATTTCGACATCATCATGCTGTGACACATTGACTTAGGTGAACTTTGAAGGGCCATAAATTGATTTTTTCAAATGACAGCCCATATATTCCGATACTCATTCGTATTAAGCGTGTCATTTTACATATTTTTCATTGATTATGTTTCTTCCCAAAAGTTGATAGTTCAGAAGATAATTCACATTATCTAGAAAATGAACACATAATTTCATCAATTGAACTTGGGGTGCGCAGAAAAATAATATATTCTGACAATAAATGTCAGAGTTACCGCTACGAGCGTCCCTTTCGAAGTAATTATTGAGTAATATCGGCCACCCTTACAAAAAAACGAATTTTTCATTGAATGAAATGGTGGACATGGTTTATGTAATGGGACCTTATGCTGGCGACCAGAATCTATGATTTTGATTAATATCTCAATAAATATTTAATTAGTTGTTTTGATACTTTGAGCAAATTTAATTTTTACTCAATATAATTTCTTGTCGAAATTCGAAAGGTTTGTCCGTGCAGTAACTTTGACGTTTGTTGTCAAAATTCATCGATTTTCATGGCACTCTTGAGTTCAATCAATGAAATTTTGTGTTAATTTTTTTTTTATATTGAATATCTCCTGAACTATTAAGTTTGAGAAAAAATCATAGGAGTCAAAAAATATGTAAAATGAAACGTTCTATATGACTGAGTGAATACATACGTAAGTGCTATTCGAAAAAATCAAGTTATGATCCTTCAAAGTTCACCAAAGTCAATGTGTCACAGCAGGGTGATGTAACAATGGAAATAGACGGTCTTTCCGCTGAAATATACCTGAAGTAGTTGCTTAAACATAGGAAAGTCTCAACTTTATTCCGAAAACCGAGTGCACTGCGATTTTTTCAAACAGTGCCAGCAAACGCGTCAATTTTTAGAAAAACTCGAATAATATCTGAACGGTTGAAGCGAATTGCAAGAACTTAACATACATATCAAGTACAACAGATATGTGTTAAAATATACTTTAAATTTAAAAAAACATGTTCGGATGTGCTACGCAAAAATGGTACACCCTGTATAGGAAAAAATAATTTTACAAACTGCACTTCAACCTCCCATTTGCAATGCCGATTGGTTTGTTCCAATATTATTAACGGTGTAGATGCAATCGAGCTTTCCCATATCAATGACTCACCCTGTATAGTAGTGGTCGTTGAAATGATTTCACTTATAAGAATCTATGCTACACTATAAAACGAAGCAGGTAGGTACCTGTTTCAAAATTCAAATGGACATATTTCATAAACTCACAATTATTAATTTGTTTTTTTGTTCCCTACTCCATGATGGTCGTTTTGAAATCAGCAATGGCTTATTTTTTCGAGCAGATAACATTTATTATGTTGGGACAATACTGTATTGTGCTGACGAATGTTCCGAGTTGCAAGGTATGATTTAGAACTCTCATTGTCTGGTCAGTAACGTATAGGCTGTCAAGAGGGCAGTTACTAATAAACAGAATGCACGGAATATTCCGCTAAAATGGGAGCTGAAAAATAACCCTCAGATATCATACTTCCCAGATGAAGTTTTGATACTACATTCGAATATAGCAAACAAGAAGGCATGTGAGGGGGGACATCTCATTAAATTAGAAATAACAATATTATATAGTCTATACGGTTGGCTCACAAATCAAAGGTCCAGGAGCCGGTATTTATGGAAGCAAATCAAAGACTTACTATGCTTAGGCAATTATGCATTTCAAGCAGCAATACACCACTATTATCAAGCATATGTTTGAGGGAAAAACAATTGCTATTTAATCTGATAACCAAACGGCACTGAGAGCAGTCAAATCGATGCGAGTTAACTGATCTGGGACTGCTTGAAAGCCCAAGAATAGCAGTGAAAATAGGCTGACCTTAGCCTAGGTAACAGCACATATGCACAGGCTAGGAGGGCAATTAATAGGCTGACAAACTAGACGAGTATAATCAAGCAATGTATATTATTCAAATCATTTTGGAGTTTCACACTGATTTTTTCCTGTATAGATATCGCTATGTTTGAAGTTGAGAACTCTACATTTATGGTCGGTGTTGAGAAAAACTAACAGCTGATATTGATGATGTTCCATCGTTATTGGAAAATATACTTAATAAATAAATGAATACACAGAATACTATCTCGACATTGACGATGTGAGTACCATCAAGGGCCGTTTTTATAAACAAGTATAACCTCCGTTTAAGTTGAAACTCGTTTTGTTGCTATAGAATAGCCAATCAAATCACTGGTTCTCTAGCAACAAAACCAAGTTCACCTCAAACGGAGTTTATTCTCATCTATAAAAACGGCTCTAAGACTATGGATTCTTGCGCTGGGAGATGAAAAAAACGAAATATGCTTCCAACTATATAAGGAATTCAACATAACCACCTAATAGTCCAATATAGTGAATCGAAAATTAGGCCTACACAATAGATCCGAGAAGTGGAAGTGCATATCTCATTAGCCCAATTTCAAAATGAAATTAGTATTGTCAGAATTCGGCCTGAATCCATCACACATATAAACTCTTGATGGAAGTCTCAAGAAGCTTTTTTTCGAAGGACGATTGCTCTTTTCAGAAGAATCTGACCTATACCATCCTTTTATCTGATTATGACAGTTTTTATACCTATTGTTCATCATTTGCAATTTCAGTGGTTCTGTCGAAATGAACGATCAGTCTTCCCTCGGTTCGGTCAACAATCCATCTAGAGCCGTCTCTGTTGAAAACGAGAACAGGACCGGCTCTCTGTCGAGCGACGAAGGCGTCC
This sequence comes from Chrysomela aeneicollis, assembly GCA_029955515.1. Taxonomy (NCBI): domain Eukaryota; kingdom Metazoa; phylum Arthropoda; class Insecta; order Coleoptera; family Chrysomelidae; genus Chrysomela; species Chrysomela aeneicollis. The sequence goes on from JARUHQ010000017.1 coordinate 8,587,539, forward strand.
AACCGCTTCCTCCGGACCGAAGTCCGGTGTCCCAGAAGAATTCCTTCAAGAACCGGCTCTTTCATAAAACGCCAAATACCCTCTCTGTGCAGGTAAGCAAATGTGAAATCAGAAAAAAACTTAATAGTGTGTACCAAACAAAACTTGCGCTTCGCGGACGGTTCAATTCATATGTTGAACTGAAACTTTTTGAAATTATGCAGCAAGTTATCGATTCACAACCCGAATATTTCGAAGTAGAGAAAAATATGTTAGATTAGTCGTAGGCTAGACACAGCTAATATGTATTTGTTTCATCACCTACATTCATTGTTCACTGACGTGTTGTCACAAAATTTACATTTCGAGGTAATTTGAACGGCTTGATTTTCGGTAATATTCTCTAATGCTGCATGACAGATTATATTAATAAGAATAAAGTGACGTTATAGCTTTTTATCATCATTGCTCATTCAATTTTGGCATAACTCCTGAATCTTCCATAGATTGTATGGAATATGGGCATTCATTGCCATATGTGGGCTCATGTGGAATACTCTGGACCCAAAAATGATTATTTTGTCATTAATTCTTCTGAATTCCGATTATAAAATATTTATATTAGGTACCTATCGAAACATTTCTATTTTGTTTCTCAAACAATGGCGAGCCATCAGATCGATAAAATAGCGTTTATTCAATTTTCATTTTGGATCCATAGCGATATATGGGGGTTAAATGAAAGAGCTACTATGTTGAATATCGCCCCCTTATGTAATTGTATCATTTATTTTTATTTGAAGGAAAAATAAAGTCACATTATTATTATTATATATTGACAATGATATGGAATTGTTGTGAATACCCTGAAACCTATTGTTCATTTTTCGTCACAAAAAAAAACAAAAGGGGTGCTCATATTCGGACCCTTTTCTCTTCTCATGGTATCATGCTGTGTTGGTGGTCGAGTGCGTTGAGGCGCTGACCTTTGGGTCCTGAGGTTCCGTGTTCGAATCCCATCGGGGCTATTGGAAATTTTATTTATTTCTGTAGCATCGTTTAGCGGGAGGAGATAGGTGACTAACCGAACATTCTTGGTACCTAGATATCAATCCTTTGGACTATCAACCATAGGCAGCCGAGTAGTGCTTCGGATGACACTTGAAAAGCTAAGGTCCCCGTCCTCCTAACTCATACAAGTCCTAGAGACTTACGAGGGTTTCTCAACTTAGTTGACAGTTAAAAACACCTTTCAAACACAATTTTCTTGGTTACACAATGAGATTATTGATATGTATGTAGCTAGGCAACACTGTCAGTGCCTAGTAGCTGAAATAGAAGTTCGACTCCTTTTTTCCACTATCCACTTTTATATCACTCATATCAACGATAGCCAGCCGAGTAGTGCTTCCGATGACACTTAAAAAGCTAAGGTCCCCGTCTTCCTTACTCATACAAGTCTCCATGAGACTTCGAGGGTTGCTTTGCAACTAAGTTTTGGCGGTCAAAAACACTTTTCACTACTGACCATCCCTCCATTCCCCCCTCCAGCCGTTCGGCAGCCTGGGCCAGAGCCTGCCCAACCTGAGCCTCGGCTCGCCCAATGTCGGCGCCGGCCACCAGAGCGCGCTGCTCGCTGTGCCGGTGGGCTGCAAGCAGCCCGGCCAGCTGCTCAGCCCGACTCACCGCGGCATATCCTACCCGCCGCCCTCGCCCACCCGGGGCAACCTGAGGCGCGGCCTGGCCGTTTCGCAGGGCAAGAACCCGCCCCTGGTCAAGACCAGGCAGGTCAATTCGGCGTCCAGCGTCAGCCAGTTCGACTTTGACGTGCCCGTCATTGCAGGTGAGTCGACAAGGTTCGCTGTCTGGTTAGTTGTGATGGATTGGCGCTCGAAGAAGAGAGTTCTTTGGAGAGCGGCAAGACACTTTGCGCTCGAAATACACACTATAGCAATTTGTGTATTAAGAGCGCAAAGTGATAGATTGCCGCTCCAAAAGACATTTATTCTTACGAGAGCGGCAACACACTTTGCGTTCGAAAAACACACTATCTATTTGAGTATTCAGAACGCAAAGTGATAGATAGACACTTGGCGTTCGAAAAACACACTATCCATTTTTTTATCATCTAATTATCAAGAACGTTCGTTCTTTCAGAGATGGATGATCACCGGCATAATATATTTTGAATCCTCAATTTAGAGCGCAAGTGATGGATTGGCGGGATAACACTTTGCTTTCGAGAAACACACTAGCTATTTGTGTATTCAGAGCGAAAAGTGTTAAGATAGATACTGCGTTCAAAAAACACACTTGCTATTCGTGTGTTTAGTACGCAAAGTGATAGATTCACGCTGGACGAAGAGAGTTACGCTCGGCGCGTAGTGGAGCGCGATAATCTTCCTAGAGCGGCAAGACACTTTGCGCTCGAAACACACATTAGCTATTCGTGTGTTTAGAGCGCAAAGTGATGAATTGCCGCTCGAAAAAGCGGAGCGCGATAATTTTTCGAGAGCGGCAAGACACTTTGCGCTCGAAATACGCACTAGCTCTTGTGTATTTAAAGCGCAAAGTGATGGATTGCCGCTCGGAAAAGCGGAGCGTGATAATCTTTCGAGAGCGGCAAGACACTTTGCGCTCGAAACACACATTAGCTATTCGTGTGTTTAGAGCGCAAAGTGATGAATTGCCGCTCGAAAAAGCGGAGCGCGATAATTTTTCGAGAGCGGCAAGACACTTTGCGCTCGAAATACGCACTAGCTCTTGTGTATTTAAAGCGCAAAGTGATGGATTGCCGCTCGGAAAAGCGGAGCGTGATAATCTTTCGAGAGCGGCAAGACACTTTGCGCTCGAAACACACATTAGCTATTCGTGTGTTTAGAGCGCAAAGTGATGAATTGCCGCTCGAAAAAGCGGAGCGCGATAATTTTTCGAGAGCGGCAAGACACTTTGCGCTCGAAACACACATTAGCTATTCGTGTGTTTAGTACGCAAAGTGATGGATTGCCGCTCGGAAAAGCGGAGCGCGATAATTTTTCGAGAGCTGCAAGTCACTTTGCGGTCAAGATACACACTATCTTTTTGTGTGTTCAGAGCGCGAAGTGATGGATTGCCGCTCGAGAAAGAGAGTTATCGCGCATCGCGTAGTGGATCGCGATGATATTTCGAGAGCGGCAAGACACTTTGCGCTCGGAATACACACTAGCCAGTTGTGTGTTCAGAGCGCAAAGTAATGGATTGCTGCTCGATAAAGAGAGTTAACGCGCGTCGCGTAGCAGAGCACGATAATCTTTCGATAATCTTTGGTATTTGTGCTACCTATGGAGGTGCCTCAGATTTCAACAATATATCCAGGTAGAGGCGAGCGTATTTTCAATATTTCCGCTCACGAGCGCAAATGCTGTCACCTAATGTAATTCCTGGAAAAGCGTCAATTTCTTATTGTCGAGATTTGAAGCTTCGAAAGCTACTTTGTTTACTCGTTGTAGAAAAGAATTGTGTCGTGTCTTTTACCAAAAAAATTAAACTTTTCAACAACTTAGTCTGGAAACCTACTTGCTCTCTGATATTCGGATGTTATGGATTCATAATTATTGTTGTTGATATCTTATGGATGTCTATAGGATATTTTCTGAAGGATAAATATTTCAAATATATCGATGGATGACTTCAATAGCATGCAAAATTTTCAGGAATTTGTGGTATTCGGTAAGAAATCGGCTAAAATTTCTACCAAGTGTGAGTTATATAAATTTGACGTAATATATAAGAATTTACGATGCTATATCTCGAAATAAAGTTTGGTAGATGCTGTGTCGAAAAACATCCACTTAAATCTCGTCTAAATAAAACACCTCTGTATCTCGGTAAGAGCCGCATTTATCCAAGTGATTTACATTGAATATTTATATTTTGAGCACATCATTCTACAGTTGAAATATTTCTAATGATTGATGAAACTATCACACGAGATGTTTGAATTTTGTAGAGTTTGGGTTGCTACCCCTTATTGCGGTGAAGGATATACATGGCCAATTGGAAGTTTGAAGACAAACATCAATGCACCTTTATACGAAAATTTTTCTGCAATATTCTCATTTACGATTCCATAGAATTTATCCAATACCTTTATTGGAAAGCGCTGTTCCATAAGTTTCCGAAACAAATAAGCTGCTTCGTGGACCAGCTGCAATAGTTTGCAGGACCGAATCCCACATGATGCTCTTTCAGTATACCCCGAGGTATACCCCTACACCCACATAAGTTTCCACACATAAATCTAACGAATAGGTCGGCTTGACTCGGTATATTATAAAGTACAATAAGTAGGGAGAGTGGGGAACATTCGGCTATAAGAATTATAGGTGACTTTGAGAATGCTCAAAATTAAGAACGATAGTATAGGTACCTACCTAATATAATGTTTTCGTATTCACTTCATTACTGTGATTATCAATTTTCAGATTTGATCTCGATGTATAAGTATGAATTTTCGCAACAATGTCCGAAACATAATATAAAATAGGTCTATACTCTAAAAGCCATTGATATTTTACACTCATACCTTTGAGTTATATGAATATGTTCTCCAGCAGGGTTTTTGTGAAAAGCATAGGTCACTTGAAATTTCGCATTCCCAGACAAGTTGTCAGTTCAATCATTGTTTCAGCTCAGCTATAGAGTACTCAGAACCAGAACCGTAGCAGTAACATTATCTGCTATTATGCCTTCTTTCTTCAAAAGCGCGAGTAATAAATATTATTTGAAGGAAATGCATTTTCGTGAGTCACTTGCCAAATATTTTAATTTCTTATTATACCATTATACAAAAAATGGAAATGTAACCCAAAAACCACAAAATATTTGAGAAAAACCAAATACGTATTTCGACATATAAGTTGTCATCTTCAGTGGAAATACCAATGGAATTGAAACAGTTCCATATTATTAAGCCACAGTCTCAAAATCTCTACTTTATTATTATACCATTGCCTAACCTGGAAGCCTCAATAAAAATAAACCCATAATGTCAGAAAATGAATCCTAGTTTCCATTTATCCTTCTTCTTTAACTCAAATACATCAAGGCTATTCCATAATTTCTTCTCCACTTCACACTAGATCAATAAAAATAAAAAGGGTTCTTATTTTTGGAGAAATGTTCTTCCTAGTTCTTCGCCAACAAATCAAAGAAAGCGAGTATGACACTCAATTTCCTGCCCTGTTGGGCACCTGATCGACAAATTCTGTTGGAAGGCTGAAAGGAAGTAGAAAGCGATTTGACGATCACAATTACAAAAGCTTGAAGTCAATTATTGCGGGGCACTAACCACTTCAGGACCAACTTGAGTTTTCATACAGCTATTGTACTCACTATGTTATTTATTACTATCGATTCCTGAGTCTTATCTGTTGTGAATTTTCAAGAGATGAAAAAACATTTAATCAGTTTAAGAGATTCTTAATTCGTAGAGGTGACAAGCATCAACAGCTTTTAAATTGCTAATGAATGTTAATGATGCTTCTCGTTCAGCTGAGGTAATTTGTTCCACCTGCTTTCCCCCTCATTATCGATTCATTCAATCAATCAAATAAGCTTTATTGTCCAAAGTGTTAACTCATTGATGGAGCATAATAGGTCAACAATATTTATTCTGAATAATATCCACGATATACTTACATAGTGAAAACATGAACACAACAAGAATGACTGAAAAAATACTACATCAAAATAATTACATCAAAATAATTACCTTGTCGTAACAATATTACTTTTCTAACTAGGTTCGTGAATATTTAGGCAGGAGAAAGAATAGTGGGTGTAGACATGAAGACAATAATTATCTCAGAGTTGGCAAATATAAATAGGATTTCTCTTGGTGGTTGATCACAATCATAGTAACTTTCTAGATGTTTTCCTGAACTATGCAAATTACGAGTATTGTACTGAATACCGGCACAAAAAGATGACTTTTATTTTATTGACGAAAAGCGAACTATCTGATGGTAATCCATCTTTAACTGTTCTGCAAATTCACGTTCACTTGTAACACACTTTACGAGGGCGGCACGGAGATTACGAACTGAGGAACATTGTCTGGAGTCGAGAGCTGAACTGTCGGATCTTGGATCTGCCCTCAATTCTGATTCTAGTTTCGGACAATTTATAGGGACTTTTCATGAGAAAATTATTGGAACCTCCCATCCCCGCTAATTACTCTAAGTCGTGGTTCATGTCGATTTTGCCAAATGTAAATCATTCATAAAGTATGGTCATGTTAAGCGTATTTATATAAACTATTCCAGATATTAATTTTATATTTTTGCGCTTTTTCCATCACTCTTCGTTCAAGTTAATATAAATATAAGTTAGTTGAAGGTTACTGGGATAATTAGTTTTTACGGCTGCAGATCTCATGCATGCATGCTAATTTGATGTGTAAACAAACGTAACGTTCCTATTGGTTCTCTAATTTCCTCTCCTCGAATGATCTTCCTTTCAATGACTTCGAGTGACTTTATCCAGATTCCAGACTATATTCTTCAGTTCCGAAGTGTTTCACCAAGCTGGTTAGTCTATCCTATAGTCATCGTATTGTGCCTCGTATTTATAAAATGTTCATGTCCCATCATACTTCATTATCGTTATAATGGCTAATCCATTTTTTCATATATATTATGATTATTCTTAATAATCTCGTAGATGGAATTGACATTCTAAATGCATCCATTTCGAACCTTCTATCAGAAAATATTATTACAAAAAAACTCATTATGGCTTGGTACTTATTGGAATGGATATCACCGGAGAACATAATATTCGTTTATATTTCGAGCCGAGACGACCTAGCGACCCATATAAGTTTTAAAAACAGGTGGCCACTTAAACGGATATTTTTTGGTACCTGACATTGAACTCGTTACGATTGATTCATTAGTTTTTCTGGACGATAAAATATATTGACAGAATTGGGCATCATAACATATACATTTATGAGACTAAAACTCAATTTATAAACTCCGCTGCCGTAGCTACAGATGACGCCCCAGTTACTGTTCGTAGATGGAATGTGCTAAAAATAAACATCTGTTCAAGAACTACGCAGCTGACGCAGGTGTCGTCGGAACGGCAGCGGAGTTTATAAATTGAACTTAAGAATAAACCGTCGAGAAAATTTCGAAATATCGAGTGTTCACGTTGTTCGTTATATCGTAACATTATTTTGACTCTTCTCATATTACCAAGTATACTTTCAGAATAGGTAATTTGCTAGTAGGTATTTCCCATTCTTACGATATACCAATAGACTGCTCATCATTTAAATAAAACCTGACGCAAAACAAAGTTCACTAACTCCTAGAAACCTTTTCTCAATTCTTATAATGGATTTCCATTGACCTTTTCATATGACCTTTTGTTCGAGGAATATCCTTGTCATTATAACTATACATATGAAGAATCGAATTTGTCGTGGAACTAGAAAGTTCATTCATTAATTCGTAAATATCATGATGAATTTGTCACTCATATAGTGTGGAACAACATAATGTATATAATAAATTCAGTATCCCCATTATTGTGTTTAATGAGTATGTATAAAAAAATCTATATGTCAGTATTAGATATAGGCATGATATAGGTATACCGATATCCATTGTAACCTCACGTAAAAATTAGATATCTACCTAAGTACTCAATCCTTCATCACTATATAAATTATTGAAAAAATCACTGTTCGCTGAAAGTATCATATATTATTTCATTTCATTTACTGGTTCCTTTGGCATACCCATATTGATGTTCATTGCTTTTTCCATCAATTCCGACTTCGCAGTTGAAATATCCAGTGACCTATGATATTTCACGAAGAATTCCGCGTACTCGTTTTCTTCGAAATAACCAGTAGAAGAAAGAATTTTGTCTACATTAGTTATTCAATCAGAAAAAACTTTTTTGACTTCTCAATCAGCATAATGAAACTCAAACAGGGGTTGAAGTTTAAGCGGAAAGTTTTAAGGAAGCCATAAAGTTTTTTCATATCTGGTGAAATCTTGAGCTTCATACTTGAATTCCATCATATCATCGGTCCCTGGGCAAACAAAGCCTAGAGTTTTGTGTGGGTACATGGTTAATAATGCAGATGAGAATTTAGATTTCACCATTGCCAAGTTCCGATGTTTCGGAACACGGTAACTACAGGTGAAACAAAAAGTGGAGTTAGCATTCTCGACTTCTCTTTACGAGGCAACTTCACTAGCAAAAACAAAAATTTACTATATGTTTTCGATGAGGTATAAAGAACATAATCAGGGAAACACTCTCACGTTTGTGACAAGAGTAAGATAGAGCCAATCCTCAGAAGGGATCCTACCTTAGTGGAATAGTCATCTGGCAAAACTAAGATCCTAAAAAAGGAAGCGAAGAGTAGCGGAGATTGGTAGGGTTACACCGATAAAGTAACCACCTACAATAAATAACTAAGAAAAGCGAAACTAAATAGCTTCAGGAAATTTTGTAAGGATATTGACTCCTCTGCAACAAGACTATTTGAAGTCGTTGCAAAAAAGTCGATAACGCAATGGCACTAACCAGAATAAAAACAATAGATCTTATATTTTTTCCTTTTCTAATTATGTAGGTATCGTATCTCTTATAGTTGCATGTCAATGAATATTCACCATCATGGCGTAACTGCTGGAGTCTGTACAAAATATAAATCACGTTTGGGCGTAAAAGCACGTAAAAGGCAGATACGCCTGTTTGTGTGAGCAAATATTCGCTTTTCCCGATGAACTCGAAGAGCGTAACTGATATCAACTCAGAAAAATAATATAGACGCGTATTCTTGTGTCTTATACTTAGAGATATTGTTAAAAGATGACGTGTTTTTAATCTTGATGTATTATGCCTATTGTAGCTTTTCATTTCTTGATTTTAAAAATAAATCAAATAATGATCTTCACTCCACTATTTCTACCGCAGATGTATCTGACAAGATGACAAAATTGATATTTTTCATATGTGCGTATCTGCAAATTTCGCCATTTTTGAAAAAAGTACAGTTATGTACAGGCTGTCCCATTTTCGATATGCTTACGGGATATCTCGTTTATTTTCAAAGATAGAGAACGTTGGCTACTTTTTTGTGAAACTCACGATACCGCAAACAAAATTTTTATAGCCCGCTTCGTTTCTAAGATTCAGGGCGCAACTTATGGGAGAAGTAAAAACTGACTCTTATACATATTCTTACTTAGAATCCAGTGGCGTAGTCAGTTTCTTGAAATCAGCTGTCATTATTGAGATATAACCCAATGTTTTTTTTAAACGGAACACCCTGAATATTTTTCAATATTTGAAACATAAATGCTTCGAGCTTTTCAAAAATATATTATACTCATATTTTTAGTATATAGGCTGTATAGTCGTTTAGCTGTAATACACATCTATCAATTGAGGAATATTTTGTAATGGGACGTTTTAATATTTGAAATTTGTTAAGCTTCTGTGATAAAAAAAGTTAGCTATTATATGCCATATACGAAACTACTCTGATTACCTGATTATCTCGAAATCAAATATTTATCTTTATCAGTGCGATATTATCGAAATCGATTTTCAGAATATATGACTTGCCTAGTCTCAGATTTTTTTTCCAATACTCAAACGATGAATGTTTTCCCAATGTAGATTATAAAACAAAAAATAAAAGTTGTTATAAATTAGATGCCTACTCGATATATTTTTTTTTTTATGCGCAGAAGACCAATAATCGACATACAATCTGTGAAGTTCAGAACGCTTTTTCCCCTTCCAATACTCAATTTGAATTGTTGATAAAGGCGGACTTGATCTTTTGCAACCCCCCCCCTCCCCCATCCATAGTTAACGAATCACAAGAAACGCCCCTGTTGCCATGTTTAATCGCCGAAATCTTCAATTTCCTGGATTGCGGAAAAATTGGGATGGCATAAGCAGCAGGTGTTCCATATTCAGTTGGATCGAGGAAATGCGCGAACACGTTTTATATTCTGTAGATCACCAAGATTTCGCTGACAATTCAAATATGCTCCGGCAAAAACCCGCGTGAAATGATGGTGAATATCGATGAGGCTTCAAAAACATGAAGGTAAATACAGTCTGTCATTTTTATTGCGTTCGAGTTCTCGGAAGAGATTATGTATAATATCTCTGACACGGCTAGAAAAATGTCAAATTTATTACCAAGTAGGTATCCATGAACAAAAATCAATGTGTGAATTATCAAATGTACAGGGTATATTTAGAACCCCCTTAACTTTTTTATCTATTGTTCAATTGCTTTTTTCAAAATATGATCTTATGTGATTTTTCTTGTAGATTTCATATATGTAAACAGAAAAACAGTTGAAGATATGAAAAAAAAGTTATTGGCACCAAATTTATTTTTTCAACGGGGATACTTCGTCACTTTTGGATAGAATATATTTTTCCAATTTCAAATAAACATACATATATCATGTTATCTCGAAAAGATTTCAAGATATTTGACGTTGAAATTCAGATTTCATCCGGATTTTTTCAGCTAATTAGGAAAGGTAAGGAAATAATTGAAATATATGTTGTCAAATTGATGAATGCTATAATATGTCAGCTATTGGTGAGGTTATTTGTCATAATAGGTTTTAGTGATAGGGGAAAATGTAATACATCATCAGTATATTTGGAAAATAATAAAAATATGAAAGCCGCACAACGAAAATATAGTGTTAATATCTGGTCTATAGCGTATGCCTCAAGGGAGTTGGGTTTTTCCGATAGTGAATTATGGAAAATCACGATTGAGCACAATATTTGGAAATTATTGACAACAAATATTTTTTTATTCTTTCTAATCCGAGAGAAAATCCGGATGAAATCTGAATTTAAACGTCAAATATCTCGAAATCTATGTCATATTATAGCATTCATCAATTTAACAACAGATATTTCGATTATTTCCATAGCCTACCCTGACCATCTTTGTCCTAATTATCTGAAATAATCCGCTTTAAATCTGAATTCCCACATCAAATATCCCGAAATCTATTCAAGATAACATGATACATGTGTATATATTTGAAATCAGAAAAATATACTCTATCCAAAAATGACAAAATATATAGGGTGTCTCATTTGAAAAAATATATTTGGTGTTCAGATCTTCAACTGTTTTTCTGTTTACATATATGAAATCTATATAAAAAATTACATAGTATCATTGTTTGAAAATTAAAATCGAACAATAGATAAAAAAGTTAAGGGGGGGTTGAAAATATACGTAAAGACCCCGTACCTACTAATGAATATTTTCAATAATGATACTTCATTAGGCGAAAGTTCAGCTACATGAAGCAATTCGTACACTCGAACTATATTTATTAAAAAATATCATTTTGAACTTATTTCCAATTTTTTATTTCTGAATTGAATGATGAATTAATTCATCAAATACTTATATATACATAAGATTTCAATAAAATGACATAATAAAGTGACCTAAACTTATTGTGTTAAGTGAAACTTTGTGGTGAAGTGGAGAGGAATTTATTGATTTTCACCATTATCGGCTTTATTATGTTCTAGATTATCATTGTAATTGGAATACATGGATAGTATGGTGAAAAAGTTCCCGATTGGCTTAGTTGATTAGTAGTGTCAACTTATTTCTAGCGTATCAATATTTCTCGAAGATCTGATGGATAGCGCTATGTATTTTAATGTTAGCCCCAACGAACTATTTATTTTTATAACATGTCTTTATCATTGTCCCATTCGATATATTACCCAACACATTTGGAGATTCGAGAGGAAAGCAATCAAAATAAATCCAACTGACAATTAGGAAATTATTCATACCGCCATCTATACGCAAGTCATGAAATAATATTACTGCGGTTCCAAGATAATCGACACATTTAAGAAAGAATAATCAATTGATGAGTTGTTCCACCATCTTGTATCCATCTTCATATGGACGTCAAATGAAAGATAACTGAACAATAGCGCCACCACCACTTATTTTTCTATCGTCTAGAAAAATAAATAAATGTCGCTGAATAACTCATAGGCGTTTTTTGTTTGAAGGTGGCTGACAATGTCTCGAGTTGTGAAGAAAAGTTTCGGACTTCCATTGTCTAAAGGTATGAAGATTTGAATCCTGAGAAAAGAAAAGATGAGTTATGCTGAAAAAACGAAATAAGTGATGAATAAAAATTAACTATTTTATCGAATCAAGAAGATTCGAGTATCAATAAATCAGGTTAGTATTAGTGTTAGTATATATGGAGTCGAAAAATGTAGATTTAAATGGGAGTTTAACTAGTCGATGAGCCTGAAAATAAGAAAAAATTGAATTAGAAATCGATAGCCTGAAAAAGAAAGGTTGAATTAGAAATCAACATACCATCAAATGGTCTGAGGCAGAAATCATCCATAGAGAAGAACACTGGTTCAGGAGGAAATTCAAGGAAGCAGCATACATAATGAATAATAACGCTTTCAGTCAACCAAGCGTCGAGATCCGCAACACATGGAAACCGCTGATTAGCCGAATCAACCGGTTACGGCTCACTGAACCGGAAAATCCCGCCATAGCTGACCTATAAATACCCCCGTATTCCAGGACTTTGTTAGTTCTCACCTGAAGACGATTGTAGATACACACAATCGAAACGTCGTGACAAACTCGATTTGAATCTTTCTCATAATTTTAATTCTTTATTCATTCATTTTATTTTAATTTTTTAATTCAACTTTTCTTTTTTCAGGCTATTCAACTTTTCTTTTTTCAGGCTATTGATTTCTAATTCAACCTTTCTTTTTCAGGCTATCGATTTCTAATTCAATTTTTTCTTATTTTCAGGCTCATCGACTAGTTAAACTCCCATTTAAATCTACATTTTTCGACTTCATATATACTAACACTAATACTAACCTGATTTATTGATACTCGAATCTTCTTGATTCGATAAAATAGTTAATTTTTATTCATCACTTATTTCGTTTTTTCAGCATAACTCATCTTTTCTTTTCTCAGGATTCAAATCTTCATACCTTTAGACAATGGAAGTCCGAAACTTTTCTTCACAACTCATAGGCGGTTTGTTACTGCATGTCTGATGACAACTAAAAAATCCGTTGCGACTTTTTTCAGATTCCCACCAAATCTGAGGTCACGTGATATTAGTTGTCAGACATGCAGAAACGTACCGCCATCAGAGTTTTTCAGAAATTGATCAGATCATATAAACATATCGGTACTTTGATTAAATTCCATACATGAATGAACTTCTTCTTCGGTGAATTTTAGAGTAATATTTTCATTCAGATTTTGATACATATTGATTCTTTCAATATCCAAGAGCTAAATTAATGAAGATTCAGTGTGCAATATTGATATAATTTATGATAATACTGAAAATGTTTGGCTTTATCGACACGCTCGCATTTCGAAGGATTAACTTGTATTCAGTTAAAAATTTATCAATTACTGAAATCCATCTCTTTATAACTCATTTATGGTATATTTCAACATGTTGCAGATAACTGGAAATATTTTGGCTATTTTGATAACTTCCATATATAGCTATAAATATTTGTATAATGCTGACCAAACCGTAATTTGCAAACTTGATTATTGGATATGATAGAAATGAAATGATTAAGTAGTGTGTATGATCATCGGCTGAGTGGAATGAACAATTTCTATAGTAATTTTGTTGTTCAACAATTTATAATAAAGACCACTATGGAATTATGAGGAATCCAGAATATTGAACTGAACACCACAACAGTAACATCCCTGACATAACATTTTCTTAACCTCACACTATCGTAACAAAACAATATCGCAGTGATTTTCCATTTTAATATCATAGATATTTCGGAATATGCTTGTTGGGTTTCGAAAAGTATTTCTTATACATCAGTTCAAATGAAACTGGGAGCCAGGAGAAATCTGTGACATTTTCGTATTTAGTGTTGGTGTAATGTTAGGTAGTTCTTTTAAGACTGTCCACCCCAGCTTCATTTGATTTAATTGAATGAGTTGCTGTGGCCAGTACCAAAATATACAGTGTCACACATAGAGTTCGCGACATATGGAAGTTTTTTTTATTAATAGAATAGAAAATTTGACTCCGCAGTTAGTTTGTGCTTGAAAAATGAGTATGATGCAGCAACTTTACTTTTTTCATGTGCTACTCTGAACCTGTCAAATTTGACATTTTTTTCGATAATTCCGAAAAAATGTTTTATTTTTCAATTTCGAAAAATGACAGAGAAAAAAGTTGCTCAGTTTCCAATTTAATACATTTGTTCCAAATTTGGACTCTCTACTGTCACTTCGACTACTACTAAGTGAATTTTTTTTTCGATTTGATCAGTAGGTACCTACTATTTTCATCCCGAGTCTTGTATTGTTTAAAATCACGAAAGTTTATATCATGTCTAGTACAAATCACTAGAACGAAAGTCTTTTGAATAGTTATGAAACTGTATTTCATTGTTTAGTTTACAGAAAAGTATGATATTTTGGGTTTGTTTGTAACTGAATTATTGGTCAGAAAAATAATCGAACTGGATAAAAATCTATTGAAAAAATGAAATTCGAGTGTAATAAGAATGAAGAGAAATTCGTTTATTCGATTACTGACATATTAACGTCCATACAATGAAAATCTACATCAGTTTAACATTGAAATGAAAAAACTAGATGAACTTTGCAACAACAAAGACGAATTTCTGGAGATGCATTTTTTTTATTTTCTGGTAACAGGCCAATGTGGGTATTTCCTGGGCAAGATATGATATTGAAGTCTCATATTCACCAAAATTATAAAATTTGAATCATGTTTAGTTCGAATCGATAGAGCGAAAGATCCGAAAAATTAAAAAAAAATTGAAAAAAGTCGAAGTGACAGTAGAGAGTCCAAATTTGAAACAAATGTATAAAATTGGAAACTGAGCAACTTCTTCCTCTGGCATTTTTCGAAATTTCCAAAAAAAACACTGATTTTTTGAGGATTTTCGAAAAGAATTTCAAATTTGACAGAGTTAGAGTAGCAGTAGCACAAACTTCAAATTTCCTTTATATCTATTGATAAAAAAAACTTCCATGTGTCGCGAACTTTATGTGTGACACTGTATATTATTTATATATATATATTTGATTGGAGGGGGATGAAGTTTTAAGTGACCAACTTGAAATAACTATTACTGAATTATATAGCTACTTACGATGTTTGATGAAATATTTAGGCTTGATACGAAATTATGAAATCTGTAGATTGTTGAATTAAATACTTCACCCCACTGTATCAACCTGGATTTCCTTCGAACCTCACCAGATTTGCCCCTAACGACACTGTGTATATTATATATTGCAATATTTCTTCACCTCACTGAATATCTGATATCACTTTTTTCTTGTCTTGTATTGTATTCACATCGCTAGAAGAAGAAAACCCTGAGCCGTCGTAATGTTATTAAATTCTTGTGAGTAGTGTTTATATTTGAATAATTTCGTAGAGTTTTGGAAATACTTCAATACAGAGATCAATTGGTGAAACTTTATGGACAAGATTGTTTATTAAGTATTTATCACTTCATAGTCAACTGCTATAAGTACCTAAAAACTGACATTATACTTCTAGAAATACTGCGTTAATATAGATGAAAAAAAAATCACATCGTTTTAAATTAAATAATTCATCATCAGATTGAATAATTCGCGATAGAAAATAACACGTTACACTATCTCATGGTAACAACTCGAACTTCTCGAAGTGGTATCGTTTTTGTTTTGTTTTCATATTTTTGATGTTTGTGTCATTGTGACGTAGGTGTCTTGCCACCAAACAATAACTGAAACGAGAAAAACGATATGATTTCACATGTATTTCACCAAAACATCTCTCGAAAAACTGCTGGAAGTACACCTTTCACATCAGAAGCGAGCATAAAAAGAACAGAGGTTAAGTTTTTCTGTGGGTTATCCTCCAGAGAGTTCAGTGGTTATACCACTTCGAGTGGTTCACGAGTCACCGCTAGGTGGCGTATCGCTTAGCACCTATCGCGGTAATTCACAATGAAAGATGGCGTTCCTTATAAGAAGAAGTCTCAACCTTACGGCCATTATGATGCCCTGAAAGCGTTTGCATATTATTTCGCCTGGCAATAAGTTTGTCTCTAGTCTAGGACACTGAACTCAAACAAGAAATGGAACGACAATATAGCAGGATGCGCGAGGATTATTTACGGCCAACAGGCGAATCATAAACCTTGAATCGAGCACATGCGCAATATGTGCCAGGGTCAGCTGGGCACGTCTGAGATTACGTTTTTGATGTGTTATGTGAACGTATGTCTGAAATTACATATTTCAGCCACAGAACCAAGAGTTGGCGTCAGCCCACTCGTCAGCCTATAAGGTTTGTTTACATTGTATTTGATTGCTCTTTGTTCTCGAATCTTGTCCATTTCGATTTACAGCAAGCTGTTTTCGGCTTCATATTGTGTTTTTGTGTTCTTGTTGAATTATCTGTTGTTTAAAAAGCTGTGTTATTGGGTTTGTCATCTTTGGTAGTGCCGGTCCTGTGCAAAAGGTTTCTGCGCATGTTCCACATTCAATTTTGCTATATGATCACGTGGTATGCGCGAATTCAATTTAGCGTAAAACTGCTGAATTGCATTATCGTTCCATTTCTTGTTTGAGTTCAGTGGTCTAGGACACTGAACTCAAGAGTTCAGTGGTCTAGGATGACTCCTAGGCTCCTATTCTTGAATTCTAGTAAATAGAAAAACTGATGGAAGAGTGAGAAGGAAATATATTAATCATCTGTCAAGTAGTGACATTCTACTCCATAGAATTCAAGAATACGGGCCCTAGTTACTTCGCTTCATGCGTCCACAGAATCCTGTGTCGTTTATTTTCAGTGCCCTATAGATTTCCTTCCCTTCTCGGGAACAGTAACACCTTGTTTTTTCTGGCCACCACCATGCCTCATGCCCCCATGAGGTTTAATGCCCAAGATTCCCGCGAAATAAGTAGTTCTGTTAGTCTTTGTTAGCGCCATAAACGACGTATAGCGGTCTAAATACAGGCTGGCTCATAGTTGAGCGATGACTTAAGGCTCTAGAATAAGCATAAGTGCATGTTTCAAAACTATTTTCTCAAGTATACAAGGAGTTCCAATGACCCATTTATTTTTACTTCATTGAATTCTTTAGAAAATTTTACCACCTTCAATCATACCGATAACGCGATGCCAAGTTATTGATTATTCTTTGAACTTTTTCGAAGAACAGTACTTCGAAGAAATCATTATAAAAATATTTGGAATGATTATTTTTGGAAATATCATATCCTCATTGACTTCAGGCATGCATACGTTGATTCTTATTTCTGTTAAAAATAATCATCCACGCATTTTTATCCAAAATCTAAATGGTAATTTTCGCAATATAAGTATTTCCTATATATTTCCATGTCATTTATTAGGAAATGTTGTCCTCTCTCCACCTTGAAATCAAGTATATAGCGAAGTAATTTGTAACCTGAAACCAAAAACAATAATTTTTCTTCAGAATTGGTATTTATAGGTATAGTTTTTAACCTCGTTGCAAGTTACAGAAATTGTATTGAGTTATTGATTATGCAGAAATGAAATTTTCATCGTAGATTGATTCATGTTAATATTTCGGCAATATTTTTTGCCATTTTCACAAGTTAATGAAGCTATTACTCGTGAGCCGCACGCGAACGTCGTAATCATTCGAATTATTAATAGCCATTACACGAAAGTAGACTACTATATTTTTTCTATGACTGTTCACCATTCAATTCAAACGGACTAGAATATTTTATTGAAAAAACAAATTTCAATGGTGTTTGTCAAATAAATTCATTTCCAAAGCTGATGAAAAGTGAATATGTAAAAAGCCATTAAATATTTGAGAGAAAAAAAGAAAAAAAGTACTTTGGTATTTGAGATTCAAACCTACAACATATCTCGTTCTGTATGCGTGAGCAAGCACTACTAGAGGATTTTTTCGTCAATTAAGTGGATACATTTCTGATAGAAATTTCGTTTTCGCTTTCCGAATCTATTTTAACAAAGAGTCATTTCTAAATCACACCGGGTAGATAGGTATATTGTCAAATTATGACATTTCATGGCGAGTCTGATTCGAACAATTTTGTACAACTGGTGTGTTAATTGTTTTCTAGGTAATGAATCAACTTTGTCGCTGATTGGCCATAGCCTGTTGTGTAAAGGCTCTTATATACACACGGGGCGCGGCTTGTTTTGTGTAATGCATCCATAGTTACCTAACAAAAATGTTACATGAAAAAGGCCAATTTTTCAACAGTCATAGAAAAACATATATTATCCAGTGTATTTGAAATCAATATGGTAATATATAATTGTGATAGAGAAAAATCTATCCATACCTACCTACTAATAAAATCCATCCATAAAGTTTCGTAACCCCTTTTCTATAATCTATATATCATAAAATGTTTCCAGAACTCTTATAGAATAGAATTCTTGAACACTCTAGAATAGTTTTAGCCTTATAGCGCATAGCACCAGTGCTTATTTCCACTAATATTCTCATATAAGTACCCCCCGAGCATTGATTAGGTTAATTTGCCATGATAGAAATATATGATAAAACTGATATTTTTCGCAGGAGTCTCGCAGCAGGAAGAAAATTGTGAATCCTTTAATAGAGGGCAGCACAGACAAGCCATGAAAAGAGGTAATAGATATCATACAGCGGGCCTTGTGGACGACATAAAGGTAATTTTTTGCAGCCAGGGTTTATTATCATGCTCGGAACCTGCCAAACTTGAGGTCTTTCCTGATGGCCATAACCTCCAAACTTTCGAAAAAATGTCTATACATATATCCTAATCCAATATCCAATGGCTTGTCCATTCAGTATGGAGAACAAATTATTTTTACATATTTAAATTAAATGTATCTCAGTGGAAAGAAACCATCTGATTTGGGTTAAATATTAATATTCAGTAGGTAGGTACGGTAATATTTCTGAATATAACAGTTTTCTTCTCAAAAGATAAAAGTTATACACATTGTTGACTTCATGAAGTTATGGTTTATGATTTCAATAGTCGAGCTTTCCGTATTCAAATTCTGTTGGTGGGGGTTATGACGTACGTATGACAGTTGAACTTGCATTAATTAGAGCTATTAAAATTAGAGAGATATTTATTGTTTTCAAAATATTACATCCCAAAACAACATAAAAAAATAACGATCGATTTGTGGCGTATATATCTTCCAGTTAAATCAGAATAATTCGTATAATACGTCCGTTAAATAAAGTGCAACCGTTTACCAGTTATTTCGATTCCGGTGAAATATAGTAATGTCCAACACGTAGAACTATCTCATGGTAACAACTCAAACTTCTCGAAGTGGTATCGTTTTTGTTTTGTTTTCATATTTTTGATATTTGTCTCATTGTGGCATAGATGTCTTTGCCACCAAACAATAACTGAAAACAGAAAAACGATAAGATTTCACATGTATTTCACCAGAACATCTCTCGAAAAACTGCTGGAAGTACACCTTTCACATCAGAAGCGAACATAAACAGAACAGAGGTAGAGTTTGTCTGTGGGTTATCCCCCAGAGAGTTCAGTGGTTATCCCACTTCGAGTGGTTCACGAGTCACCGCTAGGTAGCGTATCGCTTAGCATATCGCGAATAGTATCTCCAATATAGGTACTAGAAAATCTTGAAGATGTTATCATTGAATCTTCCAAATTTCACCGATAGTAACCTAGTATACATCATGGTAACTTTTGAAATAAGATTATAAATTTCATCAGAAGTTATACTTTGGAGTTTTTGAAAATCATCACATTCTTTGTTTTTTTTTTCAATTGAAAAAGATTGAATTAAACAAAATTCAGAAGAATGAATCACAATTCTTGGAATGCATGTCTAGATTTCATAGCTTTTGAAAAATTGATAATGAAAATGCTCCCATACTGCATCAATATTTCTAATAGATGCCAAACTTCAGATATTTTATTAATGTCACAGATCTCAAGTCAAAGCTTACTGAACGTCTCTTTTAGATTCCATGATTATGAAAATTTGCTATCAACACGATTGGTTTTCGTGCTCACTGTGTCGAAATTCAATAAAGAGTGTTGGAATTTCAACTACAAGATTTTGCAAAATTCATGAATTTACTTACAAATACTCGGATATTGGTCAGTTATGGCAATATCAGAAACA
The DNA here is from genome assembly GCA_029955515.1 of Chrysomela aeneicollis. NCBI lineage: Eukaryota > Metazoa > Arthropoda > Insecta > Coleoptera > Chrysomelidae > Chrysomela > Chrysomela aeneicollis. Next base: position 8,607,818 of record JARUHQ010000017.1, read on the forward strand.
GTTTTAGTTTACATACTTATATAAAGTTCGTTTTATCATAAGTTGAAAATTCATTATTTCAATATATTATGACTCTCCTTTTCGACCTTTCCATCTGACGAATACCTAATAAAATGTCAACCATACACCTGTAATTGATTCTATATATTGATAAACAAAATACTATAATTTTTGGTTGGATTTTGTTTTCATCATCATTAGCGGCTATCGATTCTGAGATATAATCATTCGTCAATAAAATTAGAAATTATGTATTATAAGGTTTTCCAATATGAACATTTTTAAGGACTTTATCTTGAAATTATTATTAGTGATATAACTATATGGTTTATTTCTTTGTTTTTCGTATGTTCTAATATTGAATAGTTTTTAATAAATCATGGATGTAGGTTATCTGGTTGATTTAATTTTCTGAATGATTTATTATTGTTCTCAGAAAAACGACAATAGAGATGCCAGCATCCACAAACGCCTTTCCTGGAACCACACTAGTCATGAGCAACGGCCCCCCAATGAGGACCAGACCTAGCATACAATAAAAAATCCTGTTGTGTCTTTTATAGTGATCTATATTATAGTTTGTATACTAGTTGAAGTTAGGCATGTCCTAGAGAGACTATTATAGAAACTTCTCATAACGAAGCTTGGGTTTACAGGAATTGTATAATAGAACGGTGGACCAAACCACATAATATCAATTAGTTTTCGATTTTCTGTCAATTCCTTGGCATATTTTGACATTCCATGTACATTCCAAGGTAAACCTGAGCCGAGCGATGACGTACCTAATCAAATTCTGTCAGGCCTAATATTCAGTGAATTTTTATAAAACATTTGGAGAAATCAGAAGTTCTAGTTTGCTTTTTTAATTGAATAATTGCTTGGGTGAGGCCAAGAAAAACAAATTGTTGTTTTGGTTTTTCTGGGGATCACGCAATCTTTATTTTTGGCGTGAGTGAAGAATTATTAGGTAGATTAGATGTTTATTAAAAATGTTTATTTAATAACGAAACTAGTACAATGAGAAATGTTTTATATTTTGGTAAAGCATATATTTATTTTTCGTTTCATTAGGAGTGATATATTTATTTTCAAGTTTTACTTTCATCACAAATGTACAATATTTGTTATATTTATTATTGAAATTGATAAATAAAATCTATGATTATGGATATGCTAAAATAATTTCATTTGAGTTGGCCTAGCAATCGATACATGTAACGTCAGTATCGCAAACTTTGTTGAATGTTCAGCAATAAATGGATATATGGTATATGCTTCAACAATGCTTCAACTAAATGCATCGTCAGTCAGTGTCAGTGATGTGACTATGAGAAACGAGTAATGTCACAAAGTAGAGAGTGTTCAATTGTGTTCAAAATTGAGAAACTGAAAATGCGAGGCAAGTAAAAGTATTGGCATATCGAATGTATGATAGTACTTACATACAATTTTGGGGTAATTTTGCACTTATCATGCGATCTATAGTTTGATGAAAATTTTTGTTGGTACTTACGTATTTTGACCCAAAAAACACGAACTTCATAATATTAGCGTGAACATATCTCTAGTTTTCGAGATAATCGATGCCAAAGTTCGAAATTTCACCTTCTTTAACTGATAACCATCTTTATTTTTGACATGTATTGAAGAAAGAGAACACTTATCACTGACTGGTGTTGCTATAAGGCAGCTGTGAATCCACCTTTATTCGCTCAAGATTCGCATTGATGTTTTCAAAATGGCCGTTGTTTATGTAGCCTAGTTTAAGAAATAATAGGAAAAATACGGAAAAATCACATATTTGTGATGTTTTTTTTACACAAAAATAATAATTAACCATGGTTAATGCATGTAATATGTCCTAGGATCTAAGAAGATACAATACTTGCCCAAAAGTTGCCATACAAAGAAGGTGAAATTTCGAACTTTGGCATCGATTATCTCGAAAACTAGAGATATGTTCACGCTAATATTATGAAATTCGTGTTTTTTGGGTCAAAATACGTAAGTACCAACAAAAATTTTCATCAAAATATAGATCGCATGATAAGTGCAAAATTACCAATTTTAATAACGTACGTTGAGTTGTATATTTCATACCCACTGAAGAAAGCACACAAAACTTAGTCCTTCTTTAAACTATCACATCACACACACTTACATTCACTTATTTTCAAAAATTGTCAGCAGAATAAACTAGATAATTGAAAAAATTCAATAAAATTTACCAAACCTATCGGGAACCTAGCATGACGGGAGCTGAACTTTGTGACAGTGTCAAGTTGACAGATCAAAGTCTCGTGCTCGTGTTTTCAATATAAGGATACATGTTTTCGAAATTATTAATTTTTTTCGCTGAAAAGTGTTGAAAATTCAAGATGTCAAATGGTGTATTTAAGAAACTAGCACTTTTATTCTATTTGTATTTTCAAATGTTTCAAGGTTTCAACTTTTTTTCTGCGATTCTTTGGTTTATCTCAATCTTGTTTAATGTAAAATGGATATCGTAGGAATGTTTTTTTGCAACAAATTACTCACCGACAGTGATAGTTCCATAGAAATCATATACTATACCTACAACACGTTCAAGTGGTGAAATGGAAGATGAGTTGCGAGCTCGAGGTATCATGGTAATGATTTGATTATCATTTTCGGATTTTTGTGAATATCACAATGGTGATGTTTTACTTGGATTGACATAATACGATGCACTGGAGATTTTGATTAAATCAAAAGATATGGATGTCACAAATGACCAGCTACATTGCACTAACCAGGCTCACCGATCTCTAAACATAGGTCGTGTCTAGTAGGTACCCGGTAAACATTTGTGTTCACACATTTCAGTCATATGATGGTTTTTGTGAAACGTATCATGAACGACGTTTAATGAAGTACATATAAACGTACGTTAGAAATCGATCACATCCGAGACTAAATGTATGCCAATATACGATCATCATACTCCAGATGTTTGCCATATGACATCAAACTTATGTCAAGTTCTTGATTAAAATCTTCGATCACGATTCTTTGATCATGAATACATCAATTATATGATGATAATATTGAAGATCGATTGAAAACGTATATTTTCGATATTTTATCGAATATCATTAAGAAAACGTTACAGAAATTACGGGCAAAATATCGAATCATTACATTGTTTAGATGATATTGCAAAAATGTTCCTTCAAAGACGATCGTTTTAAGAATTGAAAAATTATGTATTTTTTATACCACGTCAGATGTCGTGAGTCGATCATATCTATGACTGAATATATGCCAATTGGTGATAAACACACTCCAGACGTTTGTAATATGATATCAAACTAATTATCGAGTTCTTGATTGAAATCTTCGATCACGATTCTTTGATCATGAATACATCCCTTATATGATGATGATATTGAAGATCGAATGAATACGTATATTTTCGATATTTTATCGAATATCATTGAGAAAAAATTCCAGAAATTACGGGCAGGATATCGAATCATTACATTGTTCAGATGATATTGCAAAAATGTTTGTTTGACGACGATCAATTTAAGGATTGAAAAATGATGTTTTTTCTATACCGCGTTTGACGTCGAGAAACGATCATATCCATGACTGAATATATACCAATTTATGATCAACACAGTCCAGACGTTTGCCATATGACATCAAACTTATGTCAAGTTCTTGATTGAAACCTTCGATCACGATTCTTTGATCATGAATACATCCCTTATATGATGATAATATTGAAGATCGAATGAATACGTATATTTTCGATATTTTATTGAATATCATCAAGAAAAAATTCCAGAAATTACGGGCAGGATATCGAATCATTACATTGTTTAGATGATATTGCAAAAATGTTTTTTTCAAGACGATCAATTTAAGGATTGAAAAATGATGTTTTTTCTATACCGCGTTTGACGTCGAAAAACGATCATATCCATGACTGAATATATACCAATTTATGATCAACACACTCCAGACGTTTGCCATATGACATCAAACTTATGTCAAGTTCTTGATTGAAATCTTCGATCACGATTCTTTGATCATGAATACATCCCTTATATGATGATAATATTGAAGATCGAATGAATACGTTTATTTTCGATATTTTATTGAATATCATCAAGAAAAAATTCCAGAAATTACGGGCAGGATATCGAATCATTACATTGTTTAGATGATATTGCAAAAATGTTTTTTTCAAGACGATCAATTTAAGGATTGAAAAATGATGTTTTTTCTATACCGCGTTTGACGTCGAAAAACGATCATATCCATGACTGAATATATACCAATTTATGATCAACACACTCCAGACGTTTGCCATATGACATCAAACTTATGTCAAGTTCTTGATTGAAATCTTCGATCACGATTCTTTGATCATGAATACATCCCTTATATGATGATAATATTGAAGATCGAATGAATACGTTTATTTTCGATATTTTATTGAATATCATCAAGAAAAAATTCCAGAAATTACGGGCAGGATATCGAATCATTACATTGTTTAGATGATATTGCAAAAATGTTTTTTTCAAGACGATCAATTTAAGGATTGAAAAATGATGTTTTTTCTATACCGCGTTTGACGTCGAAAAACGATCATATCCATGACTGAATATATACCAATTTATGATCAACACACTCCAGACGTTTGCCATATGACATCAAACTTATGTCAAGTTCTTGATTGAAATCTTCGATCACGATTCTTTGATCATGAATACATCCCTTATATGATGATAATATTGAAGATCGAATGAATACGTATATTTTCGATATTTTATCGAATATCATTAAGAAAAAATTCCAGAAATTACGGGCAGGATATCAAATCATTACATTGTTCAGATGATATTGCAGAAATGTTTGTTTGACGACGATCAATTTAAGGATTGAAAAATGATGTTTTTTCTATACCGCGTTTGACGTCGAAAAACGATCATATCCATGACTGAATATATGCTAAATTATGATCAACCCACTACAGACGTTTGCCATAATATGACATTAGGTTATGTCGAGTTCTTGATTGAAATCTCCGATCACGATTCTTTGATCATGAATACATCCCTTATATGATGATAATATTAAAGATCGAATGAATACGTATATTTTCGATATTTTATCGAATAATCATCAAGAAAAAATTTCAGAAATTACGGGCAGGATATCGAATCATTACATTGTTCAGATGATATTGCAAAAATGTTTGTTTGAAGGCGATCAATTTAAGGATTGAAAAATGATGTTTTTTCTATACCGCGTTTGACGTCGAAAAACGATCATATCCATGACTGAATATATGCTAAATTATGATCAACCCACTAAAGACGTTTGCCATAATATGACATTAGGTTATGTCGAGTTCTTGATTGAAATCTTCGATCACGATTCTTTGATCATGAATACATCCCTTATATGATGATAATATTAAAGATCGAATGAATACGTATATTTTCGATATTTTATCGAATAATCATCAAGAAAAAATTTCAGAAATTACGGGCAGGATATCGAATCATTACATTGTTCAGATGATATTGCAAAAATGTTTGTTTGAAGGCGATCAATTTAAGGATTGAAAAATGATGTTTTTTCTATACCGCGTTTGACGTCGAAAAACGATCATATCCATGACTGAATATATGCTAAATTATGATCAACCCACTAAAGACGTTTGCCATAATATGACATTAGGTTATGTCGAGTTCTTGATTGAAATCTTCGATCACGATTATTTGATCATGAATACATCCCTTTCATGATGATTATATTGAAGATCGATTGAAAACGTGTATTTTCGATATTTTATCGGAATATCATCAAGAAAACGTTTCAGTAATAACTGGCAAGATATCGAATCATTACATCGTTTATATGACATTGCAAAAATGTTTTTTTGAAGACGATCAATTTGAGGATTGAAAAATGATGTTCATCTTCATACCGCGTTAGACGTCGAAAGTCGATCATATCCATGACTGAATATATGCCAATATATGTTCAACACAGTCCAGTCATTTGTCATATGACTTCAAACTTATGTCTTGATCGAAATGTTCGATCACGATTTTTTTATCATAAATATATCCCTTATTTGATGATAATATCGAAGATCGATTGAAAACGTATATTTTCGATAATTTATCGAATATCATCAAGAAAACGTTCTAGAACGGGCAAAATATCGAATTATTACATTGTTTAGATGCTATTGCAACAATCACTTTCCAAAGATAATCAATTCAATAATCGAAAAATGATGTTTTTTTCCTGCATTAGACGTTGAAGGTCGATCATATCCGTGACTTGATATATATGCCAATACATATCAAACTCATGTCATGTCCAATCTTTGATAACGATTTTTCGGACATGAATGTATCTCTCGAATTATGATAATATTGAATATTGAAAACGAATATATTTGATATGTTATTGAATGGCAGCAAAAAAATGTTTAACGATTTCTACCAAATATCGAATTATTATTACATTGTTGAGGTGATATACGGAGAATAAAGGTCATCAGATTTGAGGTTTCATAGGGGCGAGTATAGCCAAAGCCCCCACTAGCGACATCAGTTGTTCGGTGATAGTGTTCCGAGTCCTGTAAGAAGTGTATCATGTTATAAAAATAACTGGTTCACGGTTTTTATCGTGTCGTCGTTTCGACCGACGCCTTAGAAGTGGTTTGGAATGCACTATAAGCTGTAGGGTTCCGCTCTCCTTCACCTCGCACAAGTTTTGACTCTTGGTAGTTGGTCTTGGTATTGGGAATTGGAAAAGCGAGGTCAGCATTCAGAAGTCGATCTTGAATGAAAGTTTCAATCATAATTTTTTCATCATTCATATATTTCTGATATGATGGTGAAATTAAAGATCGATTGAAATCGTATACGTAAATATATGTAATTATTAGATTGTTCGAATACTCAATATTCCAAAAGACGATTATTTCTTGTGAATACCATTCGTTAGACATCTATGGCTATAATTCACGAGCAACACACTCGATACGTTTACTAGGTGAACTGATATGAAGTTCCTGATTAAAATCATGAATAATAATCCTTCGGCCATAAATATACATAATAACTTATATGGTGACTATATAGTTGGGGATCAATTAGTTTCAGGCGATTTCAAGTGCATCAATCCACAACAAACTTATGTAATAGGTATATGAAATTCGAGAAGTCAGATAGTATATTTTGCAGATTTCGTTGCTTCAGAACTTTTTTTCTCAACTCAACTTGTAGGTTTATGTGAAATACATAGTCGCTACGAAAGTGTTCCTGATATCTCCAAGATTAGTCTACCACTTATAATAATATAAGTCTTGATACTGAAAGCTACCACCCAGGCAGCACAGTGATGGTCGATCAAGGTGTATTTGACGTCTACATCGTGATGACTTCTCGTAGAAAAATACCCTGAATAATTTGATGACCAATACTCAGCGTCAATTAAACGTTGGGTTTTTTACATATTTCAGATGTGTCTATTAAACGTCTTTATTACGTCTTTATAACGTTGATGCGTCCGATAAAAATAATTAAACCTATTTTATTCAAGAAATGGCAAGACAAAACAATAAATTGAATACTAATAGAGAAATCAATTCAAGAAACTAGTACGCACTCCAGACTCTAGAGTGTATAGGTACATTTTATTTTCACTACATATCGAAAAGGAATTAGATAAATATACTGAATGCATAGGGAATTCCCTAGGTTATTTCCAATCGAATTCGCTGTTACCCTCTTCACAAAATGATATCTCCCCCATTGTAGTGTAGAAAATTCTCATGGATTTCTCATATTCAAAGTTCCCGCCATCATATCTATACCCGTTAGATGACATGAGCCCGATCCCGCTTGGTCCAGTCCATTATTGAATTCACATGACGCCAGACGTGGCCGGCCAGACGCTTCTTGTACTGACCTTGATGCAATGCAAAGCAAAAGCATCTCAGATGCGCGGTCGTCCATGGTTCTTGTATTTTGATCACAACAACGCAGCGTTGGACGGTTATTTGTATAATTTTTGGTGCTAGTGTGAGCAATAATTCGTCTAAATAGTATCAGGTAAGCTACACAAACTTTGGCTACACGTTACGTTATAGTATAATAGAAAATGATACCTATGTGTGAACCTCGGTGTGAACAATTACCGTAACTCGCATTCATAGGCATTTTCTGGCTTAATTCCGTCGTTGAATCAAAGAAAACTAGTACTACGTACGTACTGACTACTTCTGTTTGGTTGAATTGGATCGTTATGAACAGAATTCTCATTTGATGACAATGATTTCCACAACCATAAAAGACACACCTAACCTAAGTTTTTTTTGTTGGTGCTGTTGTGAGCCGATCAGGCTGTTGTCTCATATTTTATGTAATAAAACCTATCCCTCTGAATAGTCTGAATACCTACCTACATCGAAGGCTACAAAATTAAAAAGTTTTCGATTTGGGCCAGTCCATTATTGAATTCACATGACGCCAGGCGTGGCCCTACGCTTCTTGTACTGTACTGACCTTGAGACAACGCAAAAGCATGTAGAATAATTTATTATTTTTGCTAGTATTCAGAAAATGGTTTGTGTGGCAATATATTTTTTTCAGATGCTGATATGGAGTGCCTACAATCCATGAAAATTGGCCAACCCTCAAGAAAAAATAAATTGAGTTTAGTGCCTGACCACCACTAAATCAATAACATTTTTCAAGATCACCCAGAAGAAGTGATTCCTTTTTGCAGCAAATTGTAAGATATATTATAGTGTAGCTACAACTGTTTATGAGGAAGGTGAGACTGATCTATTCATGTGGAGATTAATCTTTCCATATTCTAATCAGTGGATATAAATCTGAATGAGGTGTCAACCCCAATGATTTTGTTATCATCAACATATATTTGTCATTCGAAAACTTCTCTTGAGAAATTTTTTTATGAATCTGACCTCAATTTTCTATGTATCAACAAAACTCAGGGTGGTTCGTTTTTTATTTGAAGTTACCTGATGTAATCATGACTGGTATCATTTTTTCAAAGCCCTAAACAAAAAGCCCTAATTAGGTCAGATTATATGAAAAAATAGTCAATACATTTTTTTGAATGATGAATAATTTGGGAATTATAAATCATCAAGGTATTTATAGAAGTATATGAAAAATATCACTATTTTTTAGATGACTTCACCAGGGCCTCAAAGAAAATAAAGTTGGCTGGACAGGTTTTGGATATACTGAGTGGAAATGAAGACTTGCCTTCAGTCAGAGGGAAGAAGAGTTCTTGGGCCCAGTTGATTCCTTGAGAAAAATAATAAAGACTTGTGTGGTAAGTTGAAACTTTTCCCAATAATTTGAATAAAATATATTCTCAATAATTGTAGGCAATAGAATATTGCTATCAAGGTTCATATTTTCTCGATGCATCTAAAATATTGTTTGTATCATTTATCTTGTATATGTTATTTAATTTCAGCAGTTACACTCAATAACAGGTAATAGAGTCGGGCAGGAGGGTCGAGGAATATGTATCGATGAAATTGAATCTGATCAAGAACCTTCTAAAAATATAATTTGCGCTAGATAGAAAACAAGGCCAACAAAACAATGATATCTTCATAACTGACACTTCAAAATGGTAAGTTTATTTCCTTGATTGAATCCATCAGTTCCAGTATGAATAGGTACATTTAAATTTTCTCAGATTATTTGTTAATTCAAAGTAGCATGAGTTCTCAACTTTTTCTTCAAAAAAATTCAGAATTTATGAATGTGACGAAAATGCTTTTTTTGACAATTCACTTGACCTTCATTATTCACTTCCAAATGTTTGAGAAATTACATTGATTTCAGAAGTTGAGAAAGATAAGTTCATACTATAATACTGAGTCGAAAAAATTTGAAAACTTTCAAAGCAAATCAATGAATTTTTCATTTTATAGTATATTATTTCTGTAGAACCTAACCCAACCTAAGAATTTGAAAACATATACATACATACTCGACTTTATTTTCAGATTTGAAAAATGACTATTACCTACTAAGTGGCCACAAAAAACCAGAATAACGGAATGGTTGCCCGGCTTGAAGAAATTGAAAAATATTGCAGCTGTTGGTATAAATTTCATTTAATTTTTATTCTGAAATCTTGAGTTTTCGTTAATTAGTATCTTAATATTTTTTTGGGTAGGTACTTAGTATAAAACATATGTTTTGTTCTGTGAAAATATCAATGTATTGTACATACCTACTAGAAAGATAGATTGAGGTTCTATTATTTTTTGTTATTATTTATAGGTAGGTTTTGAATTTTTATTTATTCACTTCCATAATTTTGACTTTATCATTGAGTATCTTTATAGTTTCTAGAGTTACCCATTATGAAATAAATATTATGATCGATTATATACTACCATTTTATTTGGAACGAAATTTTTCAATCCATTTTCTGACGTAATTATAATTATGTGTTCTGAACATTCATTATAATATATCACTTTGAAGATGCAAATATGACATTTTTGAACAGACGTATGTGAATCGCGGAAAATTTGGAATTATCGCCTCAAAAAAGACCATTTTATACAAAACATAAGATTTGCATCTATTTTATGACGTATATTTGAATATGTATGTTAAACATTCGTTACGTCACATCATTCTGAAGATGCAAATAAGACGGTTTCTATTTGACGAATATACAACGCTGAAAGTTGAGACTTATCGCCCGAAAAAAGACCATTTTATTTAAAACATAAGAGTTGCATCTATTTTATGACGTATATTTTAATATGTATGTTGAACATTCGTTACGTTACATCATTCTGAAGATGCAAATATGACGGTTTTTATTTGACGTATATACAACGCTGAAAGTTGGGACTTATCGCCTGAAAAAAGACCATTTTATTCAAATTACAAGAGTTGCATCTATTTTATGACGTATATTTGAATATGTAAGTTGAACATTCGTTACGTTATATCATTCTGAAGATGCAAATAAGGCGGTTTTTATCTGACGTATATACAACGCTGAAAGTTGGGACTTATCGCCTCAAAAAATACCATTTTATTCAAAACATAAGATTTGCATACATTTAGTGACGTATATTTGAATATGTTTCTTGAACATTCGTTACGTTACATCATTCTGAAGATGCAAATAAGACGGTTTTTATCTGACGTATATACAACGCTGAAAGTTGGGACTTATCGCCTCAGAAAATACGTCTTTCAGATACGTATTAATGATGTTGACCATCATTTATATGACATAAAATTGATGTATCATTTATGTATTCGTGGAAAAAATGTTTACCGGGTACTACATGATCACGTGGTACAACACTTGTATGGACAAAAATGAAAACTACCAATCAATGGCCTAGTACTGTCAACCCCCCCCCCAGACCTACAAAACAAGTAACCTGGATACCGGATCTTGCGTAAGCAATAAGATCTATGGTCGTGTCGGTGACAATAATCAACCAAACTACAGGAAAAATTTATAATTTTTTCAGGAATAAGACATTTACACAATATAACCAACCAAAGTAACGAACATAGCCATGAACGTGCTGAAATTAAAGAAAAAAGAACATAACTTCTACCTAAAATTGGGTCGCTGACAGAGAAAAAAACTGAAACAAATGAGCATCCAACGACTTCTATAAAGTAGCGACCTCAACTTGGCAGACGTTTGGAACTTGAGTGAACAGACAATTATAGTTCCAACCTACTATAGGTTTCCATTTAGAACGATAATTATCGGAGTCTATTAATATTCATTATCTTACTACTTCAATGTCTTCAAACAATGCCCAATATCCATCGCTTCAATCGAAATATTTTCTTACCGATTAATTATGTTTTGCTTTAGTAGGGATTTACAGATAGATCAGTCAGAAAAATTTCTTGTATAGCGTTACTGGGTACACATCATATACAATGGTTGTGATTAGGTACATCCTTTCAGTTGTAAGAAAGGCACATGCTCATCATTCATTGGAAATGTTTTTTATTATTCAAAATACCAGTAATCGCGCAAATCGGGCGATGTCAAAAAATTGAAGACTCTTATTTCTGCAAAGAATATAAACATACTGATATTCTGTGAAGAAAAGTTTCGGACTTCCATTGTCTAAAGGTATGAAGATTTGAATCCTGAGAAAAGAAAAGATGAGTTATGCTGAAAAAACGAAATAAGTGATGAATAAAAATTAACTATTTTATCGAATCAAGAAGATTCGAGTATCAATAAATCAGTTCTCACCTGAAGACGATTGTAGATACACACAATCGAAACGTCGTGACAAACTCGATTTGAATCTTTCTCATAATTTTAATTCTTTATTCATTCATTTTATTTTAATTTTTAATTCAACTTTTCTTTTTTCAGGCTATTCAACTTTTCTTTTTTCAGGCTAGATTTCTAATTCAACCTTTCTTTTTCAGGCTATTGATTTCTAATTCAATTTTTTTCTTATTTTCAGGCTCATCGACTAGTTAAACTCCCATTTAAATCTACATTTTTCGACTTCATATATACTAACACTAATACTAACCTGATTTATTGATACTCGAATCTTCTTGATTCGATAAAATTGTTAATTTTTATTCATCACTTATTTCGTTTTTTCAGCATAACTCATATTTTCTTTTCTCAGGATTCAAATCTTCATACCTTTAGACAATGGAAGACCGAAACTTTTCTTCACAACTCGAGACATTGTCAGCCACCTTCAAACAAAAATACTGATATTCTCTCATTATCTACCATCACTGGTCAAATCTCAATATGTATTCAAATAGTAACCTTCTCTGCCAAATAAAAATGCTTTTTGATGCAGTAATTACATACTAAATAGAAAACTTCCCTTGAATTGTACAAATTTAGTGTAAATTAACATTGAATGAGTAAAACAAACATGTTGATCTAACTTTTGATTCATTTTTTATTTGAGCAAGAATGGTACTGAATGAGGAGTGTAGTATTTATTGAGATTCCAATGAAAAATCTCTCTTATTAATCAAATTGATGTGAAATAGTCGCTCGAAAATAAAAGACAACAAAGTGAATTCACAGCACTCGATTATTGATTTCAGATCCCTGAATTTCAAGATATCTTATAGTTTCAGGAAAACAGCATTATTGATAAGTTTATCAACATTTATTTTTATTTCAACAATTAATGATACATTGAGATCTCACTGGGAAAATACATATGTACAGATAAATATAAACTATATTATGGAATGATGTATGCCTTACAATAAATATGTGAAAATTATATTGTAATGTCATGATCCTTTCAACATTGTGAAACGCCCACGAGTTTTATTAAATTCACCTGAAACAATCATTATTTCAACACTTGAATCTGTCCTCAATTAATAAAAGTTAAAAAACTGATCCCTGTGAATTATTTTAGATTTGAAATATCTCCCAAGATAGTAGAAAATGATCGTTAAATACCTGGAATTGAGAACTCATTGCCGTTATGTATCTTGAAGTTGATTATCATTCTTCTTCTTATAATCAGGCGCGAGGTCAATGAATTTCCGAGGTACCATATACTCATAAATCTTCAATATGATGAACGTTAAAGAAACTACAAGAAGAAAAGGCCACACACCAGAAGATAGATAACTGAAAATAAGATTAGAAAAGACAGTCCAAAACTTCATGATGTGTTGTGGAAATATAAAGAAATACAGTGATGATATAGATAAGACAATGTATTGAGCATTGTTTCTGACCAAATTTATGCATCGTGAAAAATCTCAAAACAAAACTTTGGAATAATATATTACCAATTTCAATTTTGGAAATCCAGACTTTCACTTGGTACATTTACCCATAACTGTACAGGGTGGTCAAGAAAAGAGTGAATGGTATCTTGGCAACAGTGGTTAAATGGGAAAAGTGAAATTTCACAATTTTCGTTTTTATTTACTTCTGGAGTTGTTTCAGTAGTTATCCAAAGATAATGTGTACTCTTTTATTGCAAATTTTCCAGGTCGAAAAATGGTTAACAAATTTCGAGTAGGTACAAAGTTTCGTCTTCGAGAAATCATCATCAACTTTGAGTGTTTTTATGGGTAGAAATAGGAATACGACTTTTGATATATCAGAAAGTTTGGTTTCTGGCATTTTTTCTCCAGTAGTATAGTAGTATATCTTCAAAATTCATGCATAAGAAAAGCTATGAAGTTTATACAATCCCCAAGATACCCATCTAGTTTATATTTATCTTGGCCACCCTGTATATTGTTTCAGTTCTGCTTCATTTAGTTCACAGAATGTGTTGATTTGGAGCAAATATATTCAAGTTATATGGTGCATAATAAATATGTATGGAAAATATAACTCATTCTCTGATGTAGTATTACATATAACACCTAACTGAGGAAACTAAAGAAATTGATATGAGAAGATATTCATATTCATATAGGTACAATGTCGACTGTCATTAAAAAATGAAGAAAAAACTGACCAAGGAATGAAAATCAGAAACTGAAGGTGTACACCTCTGATCGAACTAATACAATAATTATTGAACCAATAGAATCAGTAAAATATTACATAGAGAATAATACACATTTCAATATCATCGTTGGTATTGGACATAGCAGTAGAGTTTGAGATGCAAAAGGTTGGATCTTCCAATTATTTCGAAACATTAAATACCTCTTCACCTCTCAAGCTTGATAAGAATAAAACGGTTCTTAAATACATTTTAAACCCCTTTAAAATAATTTTTGCTACGTCCATGATGTTCCTCTCGAAAAAGCATTACATAAGAGTGTTTTTACTTTTTCTCTATCTCTTATAATAATGGGGTTATTGAGAGTTTACAATTTGCTCATGTTCCAGACTGGTGGGTGAATAAATAGGCTAGTAGCCATATTTGCTGTCAATACAGACAATAGTCATTACGAAATGCATCCTAGTGACGAAGAAAGGATAAATTGTACTCCTCCAGAAATAAGTAATGCAGCTGAAGATGCGAATAATTAATAATTTATTTTCCGGCGGGCGGTAAAGTGCCATTTTACGCCCGGCGGGCGGTAAAGTAGTCCGAGGGCGATAGAGTGTCATTTTACGCCCGGTCGTGCATAAAAATAAACACATTCCTTGATCTCTATGGGTACAGTATTTCAAAGCATTATGAAAAGCAAGATGTCTGAAAAATTTCGAACATTCAAACATTCACTTAGGACATCTTCTAATGTCACCTAAAATCGTTCAACAATATAAGAAAAAACATAACTCTGAAATGTCACTTCTGTTTCTATGCAGTCTTGTATCAGATTGATTTGTCATATTATTATGGTAACTTCATGAATGGTTAGCGATGGTATAGATTTTTATTTCAAATGTATGGAAATAAATGCATCACTTCTTCAAACAAAATGTTCCAATACACACTAATCATGTAAAAGGATTTTATCACCAAGCTCAAGATAGATTCATCAAGTACTTGAAATTGAGCATCATGTTTTTTTCATTATATATAGAATAATTCAAATAACATACTGTGAATGTAAGTGTTTCAATCTTCTTTATATCTCAAGGCAAATGTTTTTGATGTGGAAAAATTTACTTTCATAATAATTTAATTAGAAGAGTCTGGTTGATGACAGTTGTCCATACCAAGAAAGTAGACAAAAACGATATAGTAGTTGCTTTTCAATGCATGAATCTTAATTTGAAAACGTGCTAGAATGATGTAATTCCAGTTTCAAAACATGAAAACGCAAAACCTTTATATTATCCTCAGCCTCTCTTCAACTCACCAATACAAATGTTCCCCTAGATCTTTGGTTTTCTCTTGTGCCACTTTCTGATACACAATCTCGGTACGTAAAGAAATATTTTCCCAATTATAATATTTCCGCACACGCATATTACATTCATATGGACAGACAACCTTTCCTCGTTTCAGGTCCTGAATGGCATTTTCTAAACCTGAAATCACATTTTAAAATCTAAAGGAGGATTTTCCTGAGTATATTTTTTCAGACTATTTATTGGGTGTTCGGAAAATGTAGCTTCAAAATTAAATAGCTTGTAAAGCATGCCAACAAAGTGAGGAGGTTTTCTCTTTATTCATCAATCGATATTTTCACTTTTCAGATTTCTTTTAGACTTTCTCCTAATTAGTGTGAACATAATGACATTACCTTTCATCAAGGCAGGAACATTAGGTTCGGTCAGGTATATTAAGTCTTCTGGCAAGACCTCAGGAATACCACCCACTTTTGTAGAAACCACTTTCAAGCTAAAATATATCAATTCAATGGATTAAGTGAGTGAAATTTCAAAATAACGTCCAAATAACCTGATTATATATAATTTGATTAAAGTCCCTGTAGATTTTTTTAACGGTCTGTATGGCAATATTGATACATATAAAATAAATCCATCGTATAGCACCATATTTATATTTCAATTTGATAATGGAATCGATAGTCTGATCATAATTCTGAAGATCTTTAAATAAAATGAAAATATATGAGCCTATTCTTCACAACTTTCTAATTCATATTTCCAAAGGAAGATGCAGTGGATAATAGTTACCTTAATAATTTTTTATCTATTTATTTATTATATAACAAAAAAAGTGAGAGAGCAAATGAATGGTCGATAATCGAGGAAATTACTATGCCTCACCCACAAGATGCTGCTTCCACAATAGCCATACAATATGCTTCTGTCAATGAAGTATTCAGAAAAATATCACCTTGGACAAGAACATTTCTTACTTGAGAATGTTCCAAACTACCCAAAAGAGTCACTCGATCTTGCAGGCCACTTCTCTCCCTAACCTCTTCTAGCAACCTTAAAAATAATGAATACAGCTTGATCTACCAATAAAACTTTATCTTAGAGCTATTACGGAAAAAAATCAGTTCAAGTCTTCATCAACGGAAAAGTCTGTTGACGATATAATATATGTATACATGGATATATCTCCACTACATCAATAAATGAAACTATATTTTGGTCAGTATTAGCTATTTTAGCACTCACAAAGTTCGAGTATTTCACAACTAAAAACATTTTTCAGTAAGCGGAGTTTATTTCATTTTGGAAAAATTCACTTTGGACAATTTAACCTTCAAACCGGCATTTGTAAACTTGATGAAAACAGTCTTAAGATTATGTTCATGTTCTATTCTAGTTTTACCGGTAACTATGATTTCATTCAAAAAATTGAATACCCCGTCTATACCTCTCAATAATGAGTATTCCATGCTACAATTTTAGATGAATAATCATCTAAAACGAGTTGATTATGAGCATTACTGAGATCTATTACATTGACTTCTTTTATTAATATCTTAAAACCAACATAGATGTTAAAATATTATAATATGTCTATAATCATCCTGATATGAAAAATTTTGAAATCTATTAATGCAGTAGCAAATCTCTATCATGGTATACATTTCCTCTATGCACCATGAGCAAATGGATTGTTATTTACAGATCACATTGTTTTTCAGATATTTCTAATACTCCATTAATCGTAAATAAATGGAATTTACCATCGTTTAGGGCCATCACCAGCAATCAAGAAATAAACTTCCTTGTATTTGAGGCATAAGTCAGCTATGATTTGTGCTGTTAGATCAACTCCCTTTCTGTAGACCAATCTTGATACAACAACCACTGTAACTGAAAACAAATGATGAAATATTATTTCCAGACTTCATTAGGCAAATTATTGTTAAAATGGATTAAAAAAGTTCATACTTTCTCAAAAGAGTTGGCAATAATAGAACAACTTGGGGGAACATTAAGAAAGTCTTTTACTATAGCTGAAAATAATGATGATTATTTTTCAATTTTGCAATTTACATTTGTTTGTTTTGAAAGTGTCAAAAGATAGTACTGATGAAAGCCCACAATGTTCAATGTTTTTTTCCACCTCCTATAGTTAAACTTTTAGGTAGGAGTCAAGAAATAAGAGGACAGGCTGTACATAGCAGATGAGTTATAAAACTTGATGCATGATATATGTAAATCACCCAGTATGAAACCAATATCTTGAGGAAAATCAACACAAAGGTGAATTCACTTACTGTGATTTTTTGTCCTCTGACTAGGATCTGGTAGGAAAGAGTAAGTATCAACTGCATTTGGTATGACAGAAACTCTTCTAGAATCCACCTTAGCTCGTAGTACAGTATTCTCCTTCCCAGTATGTGAAACACAAATACAATGGTTGCAATCAGAAAGGGCTATTTGGATGAACTTATTTGTGATTGCAGCACTTGCATCAGCAAATCCAAATAAACTATGATCTGTGAAGACAGTCTACAATACAAAAACCATTCCATGATTAAAAGCAAACTTATTTTAGTTTAGGCATGATGAGTAATTATTCTTTACATCTTGGTATGCATTATTAATTCAACACAGCCATGATTTGATTTTTTTATTTTGTGGTGATGCCAATAAAGGTGTATTCAAGATTTGTAATTATTGTTTAAGACAGGGTCTGGCAAGAATATAACCAGGATAAAAATGGAACTCTGAGAGGAAGGTGGAAAATATATAGATCCATATTGAATTTTGCAAATTATTGCAAAATCAAACTATGTTTAATCCTCAGTATAATCTATCTTTGAAAGTTATCTTCCTAAATATATCTTAAATTCAGTATCAAAATCAATATTTGACTTTGCAAATATTTGTATTATTCTTTCATTGAATTCCAAAAAGTGGTCTACCATTCAATGATGCTCAAAAATAGATTCTAACTAACAGAAACTAATAAGAATGATGAGTTATTCATTCTTGAGATTTGATTTCAATAGGTATTGAGTGGGACTATTCAATTTACATTGGTAATAACTCATACCTTATGTCCCATAAGGTTTCCAATCAGCATTGCTTCATGAGCTAGTGCTGAAAACGCAGAATGTCCATGAATGATTTCAATTCCTTCTCTGATGAATATATACCTTATTAGAGGTATGTTACATATCATTGTTGGAAGAACACACTGATTATAAAATACTTTGATAGGGAGGTAGTAGACTTTCAGGCCATTTGTCATATATCTAACCCCAACTCGATCTCCATAACTATGTGTGAGAACAACAACTTTGTGACCTCGTAGCAACAGGCATTGTGATAAGTTGTAAATGTGTTCTTCAACTCCTCCCATATTAGGAAAAAAGAAGTCTGATACCATGCTGAAAACAATGTATATTGGAAAAATACTTTTAATTGAAATAATAATATATTAACACACCAGATCCTGTAATACATTTTGGTACAGATATCAGCAAGTTCTCAAGGTGTTCCTGTTGGTACATATCGTATTATTTCTGGAAAAAAAAAATTAGACAGAATCGGAAGTAGATGAAGAATAATTCCAAGTGCCAATACATCGTACAAATATTGCAAGAATTAAAAATATATATCAGTATATCACATATTCCATATTATATATAATTCAAAATAAAAATATAGGTTAGAAATATGACAACTGTTGACAACTGACAAGGTATTTGCCCTAAATTCTTCTTTCTATAGTCAACCAAATCTTTTAACCAGCTTCCGCCAAAACCTTTATTAAAAAAATACCATGCCCAGCAAATACATTGAGAAAACTCAAATCAGAATGGTTTTTCACCTCTGATTGAAGTATTTTTCCATTCATCATAATTTCCACTGCTTTGCAACTTGGCGACAAAACGACTGAAGAAACGTGGTCTTAGTTCAATTGCTGACTATGGGATGGCGCTATCGTTACCCTGACCGTCTTAATGCGGAGAAAATTTTAATTTCAACGTCAGGTATATCGAAATCTATTATAGAGATGATATATTATGTAAAAATATTTGAAATCAGCAAAACAGAATCTTTAAAAAAAAATTACCAGAAACCGTCAATTTAATTCAAAATATTCAGTTTTGGACATTGAATAACATTGTATAGGAGAACTTTTTCTTTGAGCTGTTGAAGTTTGTGATACAACTAACAAACTGCCTCTCCCCTGTAGGTATATAATATGGCATATATCATTTGAACCGGCCCCCTCTCTATACAGGGTGCCCGTTTTTTGAGCTTGACCATGATGGGGATCTCAGTTATTATAAGTGATACGAGGTCGGTTAAATTGGGGCAAAGTTGCGCACTTTTATGCTGAATAATTATGTGAAAGAAAATTTCATGTATTATTTTTCGTTTTTGAAATATTGGATTAAAACGGAAATTTGTACTTTTTGTTTTCATTATTTCAATCGAAAACGAAGCGAACTAGACGTTGTTATAACTAGGACGTTCTAGAGGCACTTCTTCACAAGGAATCTAAATCTGTCATCGTATTTTTCCATTGCGTTCTTGATGTCACAGTTACAACACTCAACTTTGGTTTTTCTTATAGTGGCCATAATGGATTTTAACATTTTTGAAAAGTCTGTTTTTTTTCCTGATTACTATTATGTACCTATATATCACTTGATATGTTCGAATCTTACATGCTGGTCAAAATTGACAAAAAATCGTTTTTGCGAAGAGTGCTTTGGAAACAATGCCAAAAATTTTGTTTAACAAACTGAATTCTGATAGTTCAATTGAACTCGAAAGCCTACTTACATGAAAACCAAGGTTATTCTGAATTAGGAACGACATTTAAAGTTATAAAAGTTTTTTCTTCGCAAAACAAAACAGTCATAAAAGATGCTCGAATATTCCATCAGTCACTTCTTAACACAATTTCATTCTTTACTCCAAGTTCTGAATAGCTCAATCGATGGGTACCTGCAATTCCGAGAATCAGATCTTAAAAGAAAGAATACTGAATTATTGTTTATGGGGACCGAAGGAAGTTTTCTTAAAATTGTACCCATCGATGATATTGCTGAGCTAGAAAGAAGAACGAGTGAAATTGTGTCTTGAAGAGAATTGTGGAGTATTCGAGCATCTTTTATAACTTTGTTATGTCGTTATGTATTTAATAATTTTGTTTCGTTTTGCGGAGAAAATACTTCTAGCTTTCCTGTCAAGTTCGTTACTAACATTGAACCTTTCCTTTTCATAAAGGTAATCTTGACAGTGAACGATTAATTCTTATCCTCAATTGAAATATCAAAATTTAGTTTTTATTAAACAAAATTGCTGGCGTTATTTTCAAAGCACTCTTGGTGAAAACGGTTTTTTCTCAATTTTGATTAGCATGTAAGATTCAAACATATCGTGTGTCATATCATATTGTATTCAGAAAGTGACAGACTTTTCTAAAATGCAAAAACTCAATATGAAATCAACATTTTCAAGTGGCCCAGATGGAGTTCCTTCATTCTTTTTGAAACAATGTGTTTACTCATTATCATATCCACTCTTTCTTTTATCCCTAACTAGTGGTATATTTCCTGATATATACGCCCCATTTTCAAAAGTGGCTCGAAAGAGGATGTCAACATACTATAGAGGAATATGCATTCAATCAGCAATTCCAAAACTGTTGGATAGTTTAGTCAGTGAACTGTTAACGAATGTTTGTAGATCTATAATTATACCAGAGCAGCATGGGTTCACAAATAATGGTCGATCTACTGTTTCCAACCTGATTTACTACCAGCACTACATAACTAAGGCACTCGAGGGGTCTGCTCAGGTTAATGTTATTTATACCGACTTTTCCAAAGCCTTCGATAGGGTCTCCCATAATTTATTGATAAAAAAACTGTACGCTATTGGGATTAGTGGTAGGATGTTGGAATGGTTAAGCAGTTATTTGATAGGTCGTTCTCAGTCAGTTCGCTTAAATGGTATAATCTCTGAACCTTTTGAAGTAAAATCAGGAGTACCTCAGGGATCCCATTGTGGTCCCTTGCTGTTCCGTCTTTTCATCAATGACATTAATTCTATAATTCATTATTCAAATTTTCTCCATTTTGCTGATGATCTGAAGATTTTCAGAGTAGTGAAAAATATTTATGATGCAAATCTTCTCCAAAATGATCCCAATAATATATTAGAATGGTGTAATGCAAATTGTCTGTATCTTAATAATAGCAAATGTTTCTCAATGGTATTTAGTAGATCACAATTAGCAATTCAATTCGAGTACCAATTAAATGATGATGTGTTAGATAAAAAACAAGAATGTAAAGATTTGGGAATATTATTAGACAATAAGTTTTGTTTCAATAACCATGTGAACTATGTATCCCAAAGAGCGCTCAAAATGCTTGGCTTTATTGCGAGGTCATCTAAAGATTTTTCCCCTTCTACTATAAAAGTTTTATATTGTTCCCTAGTTAGATCCATTGTTGAGTACAACACCATAATTTGGAACCCATACTATGTCAAGTATATTCATCAAATAGAAATTGTGCAAAGAAAATTTCTGAAAATCATAGCTTACAAACTAGGTCTAGTTGTTGGGGAATATAACTACAATGAAGTAATGAACATGATGAGACTACCAAGTCTGAGTGATCGCAGAAATTTGACATCATTGGTTTATCTCTTCAAAATAATCTCTGGCATAATTGATTCTCCGGAAGTTCTCTCTATTATACCATTCAATGTTCCAAATAGGGAAACTAGGCAGAAAAACTTATTTGTTGTACCACATCATTCAACCAACTATGGTTTTTATACACCCATATCGAATATGTTGAGATTGGGAAATCTATATTGTGATAAAATTAATTTCTTTTGCGAAAATCCAAATATTTTTCAAAGACAAGCATCGAGAGTGTTGTTCAATTAATATTTATGTAAAATCAATGGCAATTATGTAAATTAAAATCTATTACTGTGATTATAAGTTTATATATGTGTATAGATATATTTATATATATTTTAGGTGATATAGTGAATAAGTTAAACGTCGCATTGTCTATGTCATGTGTTCTTAACTGTATTGGGGTAACCCGTTTATATATAAATTAATAAATATGGCACCTATAAGAAAATTCAAAGTCGACTGTTGTATCTTTGACATCAAGAACGCCTTGGAAAATACGATGACAGATTTAGATGCCTTGTAAAAAAGTGCCTAAAGAACGTCCTATAGTTAAAAACGTCCAGTTCTTATGGTTTTCGCTTGAAAAAATAAAAACGAATATTACAAATTTCAGTTATTTTCCATTAATTCTAAAACTAACAATGATACATTGAATTTTCTTTGACTAATTAAACTTTGCCCCAATTCAACCGACATCGTATCTCTTATAATACCTGAGATCCCCATAACGGGCACCCTGTATATCTCAGTTATGAGTGATATCAAAGATATAAAATATGATCTTTGATCATTACGATTCCAACCAAATTTAGACTGGTATGAATAACCATCGAGACGAAAATTATTTCGCTTTCATTGTAATGAAAAGGTGCAAATTCTTAATTAACTTATGGGTATCAGGATACAAAACACGAAACATGCC
Organism: Chrysomela aeneicollis; assembly: GCA_029955515.1. Classification (NCBI taxonomy): domain Eukaryota; kingdom Metazoa; phylum Arthropoda; class Insecta; order Coleoptera; family Chrysomelidae; genus Chrysomela; species Chrysomela aeneicollis. The sequence continues at coordinate 8,631,283 of JARUHQ010000017.1, forward strand.
TCAAAATTTCTTCGGATTCGTGATTGGGACCTCAAAGTTACTATTGATATACAGTTCTTTCCTGATAATATCAAGTCCTGAAAAATCCAAATTTGTCTCACTCTATTCAAGGAAAGTACACGTACCTACCAAAGATTGGAAGCATCCACGTATCTTTCGTGATTTTAGAAGTAGAATCATAAGATTTGCATAATTTGTATAATTCTTGAAAGATTTTTCATTCTATACCTCAAAAATAACGAAAGATACACGGTGGGGTGCTTCCTTGAAAAGTGAGATAGATTTCGATTTCTCATTGAAACACTGACAGGCGAAAAATGTTGAATTGTTCAACGTAAAGTATCATTCTGGAACTATTAATTATAAAACTCCTATATACGTAGTTGAGCATTTGAAAGAACAATCAACTTGATAATGCAAAAGCCCGCTACGTATATTTGAAGAAAAAAAAAAGTAGGTAGTTGTCTTATTATCTGAGTCTTAATTCAACGAACGAATTTGGAGAACGGTAAGGAAAGGTAATCAGAATATTTATCATCGAATTATTTTCCCAGAATACTAGCCAACTTTCGGAGTTATCATGGGTCATATGAGGTACTAATATTGATCATCCATTCATCTCTGTAGCACATATCAATCTATTTATTTACTCCAACCATTCGTTCACTGGTCGTGACAAGATTAGCTATATGCGGGTAAAAATTGTGCATTGCGAATCCCTCCTCAATAAGTAACCTTGTGAATTCGGGTCTAATATAACATTTTTCATCAGCCATTCATCGGTGTCGCAATAATTGATTCTCGAATGCCAGATAATAGTTATTTATGTATTAAGGGAATTATGAGGGCCTTAATTACCGATGGCAAAGTTTGCGTCCCGAGGGCCATATTTAGAACGCAATAAATGTTTAAATTCATAACCTTTCTGGTATATTTGAATTAGGTAGCGTTGATTGTAGCATTGTTGGTTGTTGCTAGGTTGTCGCTATGTTACATGTTTATAAGCAAACTTTATTTATCAATCAATGTTTTTCCGTTAAAAACGTGTTTATTTTTTACCACAAATCGACGATCTTTTTCTGATATAATGGAGGATATTATAAAAAAAGCGGAAAAAGCAAGACAATCATTACTTCCATCGAAAAGTGAAGCCCTATATCAAAAAGAATACAACTTATATCTGAAGTGGCTGACACAGAGAAATGTTATGTCAAAAGATGCCAACGAAACTGTCTTTCTGGCATATTTTCAAGAACTGGTAAAGTATTTTCAGTATTTTCTGGTAGATTTGGTAATAATTGTATTTATTCGTTGCAGTCAGAAACGTTTAGCCCAAATTCGTTATGGACTAAATGGTCAATGCTCAAATCGATGGTGACCATATATGAGAAAAGAGATATCACCAAGTTCAACGAACTAGAGGCTTTTTTGAAACGGAAAAGTAAGGGGTATAAGCCGAAAAAGTCTGCTGTCTTATCTCCTAAAGATGTCATCAAATTTCTAAAGGACGCCCCTAATGAAATTCATTTATTGCATAAGGTAATTTTTTTCTCATAATTTTCTTTTTCGTTTGTTTATTTCGTTTTATTTGTTATAGGTTGTTCTAATTATGGGTTATTTTGGAGGATGCAGAACTCAGGAACTTCTAAATATGAGTATAGCAGGATACTGTTATGGTAGTGAACGTACCGGAAAGTAAAACTGGTGTATCGAAGAAATTTACAGTTGTGGATGAAAAAGAGTTCTCTGCTTTGCCTTTATTGAGACTTTATATGTCCTTGCGTCTTGAAGGTACAAAACGATTTTTTTTGAGCTTCCGACAAAATAAATGTACAACTCAGCCAATTGGAAAGAATATGTTTGGCAAAATTCCCAGCAAAATCGCAATGTATTTAGGATTGCCAAACCCACTAACCTATACGGGACATTGCCTTCGTCGCACTTCTGCTACTGCCCTAGCCAATGCAGGAGCAACTATGACAAACTTAAAAAGACACGGAGGTTGGAGAAGTTCCACGGTGGCAGAGGGGTATCTGGAGGACAGTATTGAATTGAGAAATAAAACGGCGCGTATGCTGTCTACTTTGCCATCAGAAGAGGCAGGCACCTCGACTGTAGTGAACAGCAACAGCACCACCCATAAAAAAGAAGAAATTGTTTCCAGCGGCGGAAGTAATTTTCAGGGAACATTTGAAAATTGTACATTTATTATTTGTAATGACGTGAATAAGGAAAATATGTCTTAGTTTTCATTACATATAAACGTTTATAAGCATTTCTTGTATCATTTTCACCTGTAAAAGGTAAGAGGGAGTTTTTGAACGATAATATCCCATGGGAGTTATGACCCTCATTATAGATATCGTAACTATGACGATATAAGCTTATAATGTCACTGTCAGAAATAAATGATTATTCTCCCTTCTCGTAATATTCGATGTATGCCTTATTGAGACGATTATTGCATACGTATATTCACCTACCTATATATCCTCTGTTCAATTGAAAATAAACTTCCATTAAGACGCGCCATTTAAGTTCCTTCCAATTCTCCAATTTCCCCGCACCACCAGCCCTCAACATATAGGTGTCTACAGGAGGAGAAAATTGTTTTTCCGGAGTTAAATTGTTCCGAAGAAAGCGCCGAAAAATATTCACCCTACGAGAATAACCTGGCGAAACGTTCGTCGATTAATTTAGACTGTCATCAGTTTTTTCTTGACGCGCCATTTCAGACTACAGATTGATTTATGTGTTTCGAATGAAGACCTAACATGATTCAGATTAGCTTTGAAAGCTTTTGTAATCATTCATATAGTCTTTACTTTTATAAGCTAGTTTTAAGATTTTCCATATGTCTGGAAACATTTTCTCTTTTTTTTTCCAGCGTTTGAAAGCTTTCACAATCTTGGTAAGTTATCTAAAGCACTGATCAAGACTTCTTCTCTAATATTCTCGCAAGGCATATTGGAATAGGGATCTATGAATTTATCTTGCTTGCTTATTTGGAGGAATGGTACATTATAAGTCTAGGGAATGAGTATATATAAATAGAATGAAAAGTTTATCATCATTTGTCATCATGTTATATTTCTAATGAAATTATTGAAAAAAATTTATGACTTTATGACCTTATTGCAAAGAAATTTACTTTAAATCCCCAGGGACTTGTTGATTTTGGATCATAAATGGATTGGTATAAGAGAAAAGATAGTTGTCTTGTTATTTGGGTAGCAGCTACTGACTTTGCCAAAAATACCTTGAACTTTTATAGGTGAGGGTTGTTTCGAGTTATTCGATTTTTACAATTTTACTACTGGTTACGAGTTCATGAGTTAATGCTGTGTTGTTGGTTATTAATTCAATAATAATAATTGTGAATAAATTGACATATCTATATCATATTTATTTATTAAATATATTGTCGAAAATATTATTTTACAATTCTCATATTTATTTGAGAATCAATTTGAACTAAAACATTGCCGGACAAGGTTTTTTGCGATAAATTCGGAGATAATATCTTTTTCTAGCTTTTCTGTAAACAAAGAATGAATGACCATGTACCTACACCATATTTCATTTTCATATTTCTGGAAACATAGTTATTTTTCTAATATATCTTTGGGTATACATTCTCCAAGTTATTTGGATTCTTCAGTTCAGTAGGTATATAGTTATTACGCTATAGACGGTGCTCCTCCGTATAAAGCCAGAAAGGTTGGTTTTTTATATCGATTTCAGAAGAGTTTTACTCTTTATTTCATTATTTCTTACATCTTAAGATATAATAATAAGTAGACATATAATAAACGTTCGCCCTGCAGTCTCCAGACTTAGTAAAACAAAGTTGTTTCCAAGCTGGCCACTAGATAATATATATATATATATATATATATATATATTATCTAGTGGCCAGGATAAAATATCACCTACCTACCGATCATGAATTCTATTTTATTCCTTATTATACACCATGGTGGTGATCAAAGATTATCAATTCAAATCTAGAATTACAATAAGAGCTATACAAAGAGCTAGAACATAAATTCAGAAGTCAAGTTTATGAGAAAATCATTCTACAAAAGAAGTGCAGATAGTGACAAGAAAGCTATGAAATGAAAATTAATCGGAACTAAGTGATTTCAGTTCTTCTAAAGAATACAAGAATGTATTCACAACATATCTAATAATATGACGAGAAAATACAGTTTTGCTAGTTTGTAGTGAGAAGTTATAGATTCAAACATACCGGAAATTAAGTGCAAGAAATTGAGGGGGTCGTTTCAACTGACAAAATATTGCCAAAGGTTTTCGAAACATTTTCAAGGTTGATTTTCCAAAATAAATAATCTTATCATTCACTTTTTCTGTAGTATAAGGTTTTTCTTTCAATTAGGCACACTTGATACTGGTGTTCTTTCGTATCTTTGATCCGAACTAGACTTGAATCCCTCAAAGCCAAAGAGCAGTAATTGCCATTGACCTTCAAAAGGAGTACATAACATTTTTCTTACTATTTCTCTCTTATTAAATCATAATAAAATAAGAGAAGGTAGAACAAATTAACAAAATTCAGTGGGATAATCATCTTGTTCGTGTTAAATTACTAATTAAAACTTCCCTATTAGTGAGTTATAGAAGAATTGATATGGAAACTTTTGCTACTAACATTTTGCGAACGAGGATACCCTGTATATGATTTTGTTCACAGGTAGTGAAGACAATTGTTAAGCTTTTATTTATTTCGTTTCGAGTTCCATTTGAATGCATATGTATGAATGAAATTTGTACTTATTTGGATGACAGTGGGTGGCTAATTAACAGAAATATATCTGGCAGATGTCTGATATTTCAGTTTCTTTATATATCTCCGATGGGATATCTCTCGTTTGTTTATAAAGAGAATAATTCAATTTCTCCGAATAGCATTCCCCACCTTAGAATTCTATAATTCGATATTGATGATATTATTGCATAGTGAATTATTTTCAATTGAGGTGTGAGAGAGAGAGATTAATGAGATTATGGATTCATGTAATATAGATCAGAGAGTTTTGATTATTATTAGAGTGATAAGAAGATCCCATTTTAAGTGGTGGTGATTGTTTTGTAATCATTGATAATATCTACAGAGGTGTGATCTGGTAGAATATTCATATAGCTGGATATTTTTGAATAAACCAATTCATAATTTTTTGGAAATCCACTTTATGTATGAGTTCAATCTAGGAGTATGCAGTAAAGAGTACTGCCGTATCATTCGCAAAACTGAATATAGCTCTACTGATATTTATCGAAAGTATGTCGTCAATAAAAATGAAGAAAAGGACGGGTCCCAGGACTATACCTTGGGGTACGCCACACCAAATCGTCCTTTCGATACTTCTTCGGTGACCATTATTCACCATTGTTCGCGATCCTTGAGATAGCTTCACTAGGAAATCATTCATTGCCTCCAAAAGCTTTTTGTGATCAACAGTATTGAATTAGAGATGTAATCAAAAGTTTGATTCACAAATTAATATTGGACTCCGTAGACCTAATCAAGACCATTTTGTCAAAGTGTTCATCCTGACTATCTATATGTGACACAACGAACTTTGCTCTTAGAGCTCTAAAATATAACAGCTTGCCATCAAAAAGTATCTACACTGAGATCTACACTCTTCAGGTTGGCCAATGCAGTAGGCCGTGTTGAAGTTTGTACTTGAAGGCAATATCCCTGTGACTAGATATGAGATTATATTCATCTTCTAGAGCGAAAAGAATCTTATGAAAAACTCGACATTTAGCGATCAGAATATTTTAATAACAACTTGTCTATCTGACATCTCATATATTGAGTGTAACTTTAATATCAAACTAATCAGGAAAATGTAAAAGAGAATCATTAATTTCAACACCTTCCCTCATTGGCTGATTTGTTGGATTTTCTGATCTATGCCCATATTCTTGCGAAGAGTTCGAAGTCTTGGCTTGAATAACGGTTAATACGGTTAACGGTTAACGGTTAACGGTTAACGGATAATATCAGCTATCTGAAATTCAGTTGAAACCTTTTCAACTTCGATCGACCATTCTGTGACAAGTTCTCTAACGAAAAAATGTCTTGTTCTGATATGTTTCGTGCGACGGTGATATTCAGGATTCTGTGCCAACCTGATTGCAGCCTCGTTATCAACCATCAATTGAGGTACACCTTTCAGCTCAATAATATCGGAGTAGAGACGAATAAGCCATAATAATTCTCTAGCTGCTTCGCTCGCAGCAACAATCTCAGCTTCAGTTGTTGATATGGCCATTGATGTTTGCCTCTGACTCAGCCACGATACTGCTCCACCAGCATACAAATATACTACACCTATAGTTGAACGCCCTGTAGTATCATCACCACCATGATCTGCATCGCTGAAACTCTCTATACAACCAAGCTTATAGTGAGGTTTATAAGTGATTCCGTAGTTTGTGGTTCCTTTTGGGTAACGTAATATTCGTTTAACTCGGATCCAATCAGAATAAGAAGTTGGACTTTCAAGAGTACTTGATACAAATCCAACTGCATAAGCGATGTCGGGTCTAGTACCAGTCATAAGGTAAATCAAAGCCCCTACCGCTTGTCTATATGAAAAATCTACTTCTGAATTCCTTCCCTGGTTGACTATGTTCATTTATTATTGGGGTGGAAACTGGTTTACAATCTGCCATTCCAAAACGTTCCAATACCTTTCTTGTATAGGTCTCTTGGCTTACTCGAATTGATCCATCTTCATGCCTCTGTATTTCCAATCCAAGAAAGTACAAAGCCGGTTCAATTGTGATTTTGAACTCTTTCTTCAAATTTCTCACAAAATCTTCTTTCGAGGCTAGAAGACCATCATCCACATAAAAAGTGCCAAAAGTATTATATCCTTATCTTTTCTTTTTATGAAAAGACAGGGGTCAGCATCACTGATCTGGAAATTTTGTTTATTCAAAAATTCTCCAAATCTCTTGTTTCAGCATCTGGGGGCTTGCTTGATACCATAAAGGCTACGCTTCAGATGACATACTCGATCTGAATCATCTCTATATCCCTCTGGCTGTTTCATGAAAATGTCTTCTTTCAATTTTCGATAAAGGAAAGCGGTTGAAACATCAAATTGAGTAAGTGACATATTTTCGCTTGCTGCGATACTCAATAATGCCCTAATTGTACCAGATTTTGCCACGGGACTAAATGTCTGGTCATAATCTTCACCCTTTCTCTGGGAGAAACCCTTTATTACCAGCCTAGCCTTGTATCTATCCACTGAACCATCCGGATTCGTTTTGACCTTGAAAACCCACTTACAAGGGATCGCCTTCTTGCCATCTGGTATAGTTTTTCCAAATCCCAAGTCTCGTTTTCTTCCAATGATTTCATCTCATTTTGCATAGCTTCTAACCATTGTATCCGCTGATTACTTCTCATTGCATCTCCATAACTCAACGGTTCTTTAATTTCCAAAATGTTCGTTGATACGTTCAAAACAAACTCATCAAATCTAGACGGCTTTCTAATTTCAGACCTGTCTCTCAATTGTCTAGTTTCTACTTCAACTTCTGAATCAGCCTGCCTGTTTTCTTGGACATTTCCTTCTTGGCAATTCCCCTCTTTACTTTCCTTGTTGTTGCTCTTTCTGTTCTCTTCAGTCCAGTTATCTGTCTTTTCTCCTTCTGTGAGAGCCGGGAAGATAGGAAGTACATTCGATCTATCAGAGTCAAGTAGTTTATCATCGAAATTAACATCTCGAGATCTTATCAGTTTCTTACTTTCTTTGCACCATATGTGATAGCCGTCATGATTGTCGTAAGCAATTAATATACCTTTGACAGCCTTTTTGTCCATCTTCTTACGAGAAGATTTCAGGATATGAGCATAGCAAGTATTTCCTATAATTCTCATATGTTTCAAACTACATTTCTTGCCGAACCATACTTCATAAGGAGATTTGTCATCAATACTAGAAACACCTGACATGTTCAAAATATATGTTGCTGTATTTATCATTTCAGCCCATAAATATTGTAGTAAATCCTCCTGTGCATGCATTATTGACCTTGCAGTCTCAACAACAGTTCGATTATCTCTCTCACAACATCCATTTTGTTGCGGCGTATAGGGCATCGTCAACCTTTGTCGAACTCCATTCTGTTGTAGGATGTCTTTCACTTTCTTACTATGGAATTCACCTACATTGTCGCTGAGAAGCTCCTTGACTACATGTCCTGCAGCTTTGGATTCAGCTAACATGATTTTCAGCTTATCAGGTACCTCGGATTTCTCCTTGATGAAATGAATATAACGAGAGTTCACAAAAGGTCCACATACATCTGAATGTATTAGTTCACCTGGCATCGTTGCACGTTCTCTAGTCCCAAATCTTAGTCTATGAGATTTGCCGTAAGTATAAACAGCCTTCACACAATCCACTGTCCAGTTTCACGTTTATTCCAAATTCACGTGATAGAACAGATTTAATGTTTATTTTGATGACCAAGTCTTTCGTGATATAATTGCAACACATTGTCATTCGAAACAAGATTAACCTGCATTTCTGTATCTGGCTTTATATTTTTCAAAGACAGTTTGAATAACCCACCATACTGGCTTCGAGTACCAACAAGTTACACTTTTCCATCGATTATAAGGCAACATGTTTCAGTTTTCGAAATAAATTCACTCTTAGGATGTTTATCTTGTGCAGACAGAACAGAAAATAGATTTTTTTCTTTATACTGGGAACATACCATACATCGGTTAGCGTGAATTTCTCTGATTTGCCTTCATTTGATGCTTCTACAGTGATCGTGCCTTTCCCGATAGCTTCAATGGAATCTCCATTTGCTGTTGTAACCGTGTGAGTTTCATCAAATGATTTGAATTCTCCTTCCTGTAGGAACTCTTATGAATGGAAATTGGAAACAGAAAAGAAGAAAAAACCACCTAACTTGGTTTAAATTTAAGTTACTAAAGATCCGAATGCTATTTATTGTTGAAAGGATAATGCTTAAAATTAAACGGTCCTTCTCAGGACCATAACTATCTTTCTATAGAATTCTCAGATTGAATGTGATGTTTTTTTTTTCAAGTTGAAACATTAATTCGTTACCAAAATGATCACCAAAAAAAATTCATTTATCCTTGCTTCTGAAATTTTGAAATTCTGGTCCTCTCTGCTCCGAAATATTTTATTTATTTTACCTGAATCGAATGTTTTTGAAATCGAAACGGCAACATCGCAATAGCAGTTTCGCTGTTTGGAGTTTGCCAAATAAATGTAAACATAATATGTCTATTGAATAATTCAATCAGTTTATTCCTATTTCAAACGTTTTGAGAATTATTAGTATTCATAAATTACTTTAAATGTGTTGATAAAAGTAGTAGATGTTCAACAAAGTGTGTTTCAATCGTATGGATGCATTTATTACTCCGTCCAATAAAGATTGTATTTGAGTTTTGATAGTGAGTACCACGACATAAATTTGTCATAAAAATATGGAAAAAGGTCTTTCCGCGGAAAAATTTTGATGGATATGGTATTTTTATCATGTTATGAAGCATCTGTGAAAGTTTCGTCGAAATCGGGCTTGGACCCATATTCCCTACCTTTACCCTATTCGCTGCTTCTTTATCCTTGGCAATCTCAACTTGTAGTTCATTCCACAAATTCTTCAGTTTTGACGTATGAGTGGCAATGTCATCTCCTTGCTGTCGCTTATAACTGAAGAACTGCGTACATAGGTCATAAGTCTTAGGATAAGTACCAATAATAACGGGTGTCAACCGTTCGGTTGGCAGATGACATATGACAGCTTTGACAGGTAAGAAGGTTTCGGTACGCTGTGGTTGGTTGGTTCGTGCGCTTGTCAATTATCATAGAAAACACTCCTGTAATTTCTGTTGGAATGTTGGAAATTCAAATCTTTAAATTAGGGTGACGATGGAAGAGGAATTTCTAATAAGGGAGTCATTGCTCTCTAGTACAGACAGCGGTAATTTTGCACTTATCATGCGATCTATATTTTGATGGAAATTTTTGTTGGAACTTACGTATTTTGACCTGAAAAACACGAATTTCATAATATTATCGTGAACATGTCTCTAGTTTTCGAGATAATCGATGCCAAAGTTCGAAATTTCACCTTCTTTAACTGATAACCATCTTTCTTTTCGACATGTATTGAAGAGAGAGAACACTTATCACTGACTGGTGTTGCTATAAGGCAGCTGTGAATCCACCTTTATTCGCTCAAGATTCGCATCGATGTTTTCAAAATGGCCGTTGTTTATGTAGCCTAGTTTAAGAAATAATAGGAAAAATACGGAAAAATTACATATTTGTGATGTTTTTCTTACACAAAAATAATAATTAACCATGGTTAATGTATGTAATATGTCCTGGGATCTAAGAAGATACAAATACTTGCCCAAAAGTTGCCATACAAAGAAGCTGAAATTTCGAACTTTGTCATCGATTATCTCGAAAACTAGAGATATGTTCACGATAATATTATGAAATTCGTGTTTTTTAGGTCAAAATACGTAAGTACCAACAAAAATTTCCATCAAAATATAGATCGCATGATAAGTGCAAAATTACCCAGACAGCTCTAGTGATAGTGATGAGCATTTGGAAGTTCGTGGTCGTGGACCCATAGGTAGGTACAATGGTGGGTAGCAGCAACATTGATTTTCATTATTCATGATTTATACATTATAGATTCAAATGCAAGACCAAAGATACAAAATTATGTTGAAAATGTTGTTGATCGATACACAGAAGAAGACTTCAGAAACAATTTTCGAATGAATATAGGATAACATTTCAAGATGGAAAGGGTTCAAGATGAATTATCCTATGGACATCTTGGCAGACCGAAAATATCACACACCCAAAACACAGTTAGGTATAGGATTATGGTATTTAGCTACACCTGATTCGTACAGGTGAAAACTGACTTGATAAGGTCTTTCTGAAAAATGTACAATGCATACTTTTGATTTCAGTTGAACAGGGATAATAATTTCATATTTTTTATTTCAGATCTTTTTGTGGACGTTTTGGGATAGGTAAAGCTACTGGATTAAGAACTGTGAGAAATGTAGTAGAAGCACTGTTTAAGTTAGGTCCTACTGTAATAATGTGAAGAAGGTTTTACTAATGCAGGATTTCCCTATACTATTGGTGCCATTGATGGATGCCATATTGCAATTCCCCAACCAAAAGAGAACCCACTGAGCAAGAAACACTATACCTATACTATTGGTGCCATTGATGGATGCCATATTGCAATTCCCCAACCAAAAGAGAAATGGTCTATCATATATAAATAGAAAAAAATTTGCCAGCTTAATATTGCAGGTATTAATTTTTGGTGATATAATATGAAAACAAATCTTGTATAAGAAGTGTTTCAGGGGGTCTGTGATAATATAATGCAATTTATTCATTGCTATGCTGGTGAAGTAGGTTCAACTCATGACTCAAGGGTATTGAAGAAAAGTGAAGTCTGGCAGAAACACACTACTGACAGACATACTACTTTCCCAAATGATCGTCATATCATAGGAGATAAGGCATATCCTTGCATCCAACATTTAATAACTCCTTACAGGGATAATGGTCATCTAACCAGAGCCCAAAGATAATTTAATTATAAACTCTCTTCAGCAAGGAGTGTGATAGAGAGGGCATTTAGCTCCTCAAAAGAAGATTTCGAATTTTAAAATATTTTGACATCATTTGTTATACTGGGCACCAAAATACATTATTGCCTGTTATGTATTACACAATATTTGTTTAAAAAATAATATCATGATACCTGAGGACATTGTGGAACCACGAAATAATGAACCAGATGATGATAATCCAAATATAGACCAGGCTTATCATGCTCAAGTTCAAGTGGGCCAACAAAAAAGGGACAGATTATGTTTTCAATTTTATGAAGAACTTAATGAATAAATAATCAGAACATGAAGAATGAAAACGATTTTGCTTTCTGTATCAATTTCGATATTTTCGTGATTAAAGTAACACGGATGTTTGGCGCATAAGTCATATTCAATTATTGCATGAATTGTGCCAAGAACATTGGAACAATGTCCACATCTGAAAATATCGTTTGGATTGCCAATCTGTAAATCAGAATGAGTAGATATTAGGTATATTCAAATTTGTACTTGAGCATATAAACTCACGTCCATCTCCGATATCTGTACACCAATACAATGGAAAAAAAATATTTGATTTTAAATAAATTTTCCCAATATTCGTTGTGTGTCACAAGTGTCAAGAACCGCTGTTACCATAAAATATCAATCGGTTGTTCGGTTGACATATAAAATGTCACCTTTTCAGGATTGACGTTTCATAAGTAACCAACTTTTCAGGAATTTGTCATCAACCAAAGATTATGGAACGGGAAACTGGAATCTTGGTTACTATTGGTACTTCTCCTTATCTTCTGCATTCCCATCATATAATCTATGAAGTTCTAGCCATACCTCACGTGCTATTGAGAATCGCATCACTTTCTGAAGCGTGTCCTCAGTCATATTAGTAGTCATGACTAGAAGTGCATAACTATCTGCTTTCGTGAAAAATGCTAAATCGGATTCATACTTTGACCTGTCTTCTGCAGTTGCATTTGCTGATGTAGGTCTACCTTCTAAAACATTGATTGCGCCAGGAATTCCACGAAGCAAAATGCACAATTTATATTTCCAAGTCGTCCAGTTAGACTTTCCTTCAAGTAGACCAATTTTGATCCTAGTTGTTTCCATAACTGTCGCTTAATTCTTACAAGACGCAGAATCGAATATGATCAGTTCAGTTGACAACTCAAAATTTCTATTTTTCACCAGTCCAGCGGGTCTGGGTCCATAACCTGTTGAAGTTTGTACTTGAAGGCAATATCCCTGTGACTAGATATGAGATTATATTCAGCTTCTAGAGCGAAAAGAATCCTATGAAAAACTCGACATTTATCGATCAAAATATTTTAATAACAACTTGTCTATCTGACATCTCATATATTTGTTGAGTTCCGAAATTCCCAACCAGTACTGTTCAGTACTGTAGATCGTTCTGAAATTACTGAATTATACTGGTGGTAGCTTACTCCTTAAACCTGAATTCGTTCCGAAATTGCTGACTGTCATCAGTAAATTCAGTAATATCGGAACCCGACTATTGAGTGTAACTTCAATATCAAACTAATCAGGACAATGTGAAAGAGAATCATAAATTTCAACAGGCCGTACATCATGGATGGGTATTAGGTGATTGAAAACTGATTATTATTTATCAAGGAGGAAGCTCTGATAATCATGAGAGACTGCTTTGGACAATATTCAGAAAAACATAATCTCCGCTTTCACCATTACATTATGCTCTACTATTTTGTCAATTTAATTATCTGATTGATTCGGAATTCTGTCCGAATATAATTCCTATCTTGTTTTCCTCTGATAGAGTTGGATTTTCGAACACAGCACACTTATAATAATTATGTAAGCTTTAAGTAAGAACTACTGGAAAAACATTCCAGGAAATATACATGGGAAACAATACATCAAGGAACCATGCCACAGACGAACTGCATATCTGCTAAACATGAACAGAGAGCAGATAAAAACTGTTATAGGATTCATGACCGGCCACGCCCCAATCAAGGAGCACCTTACCAGGATGGGACTGTATAATGGTAACCCAAATTGCAGGCTATGCGGAACGGAACCAGAAACAGTATCACATATATTATGCAAATGCGAGGCATTGGATCGCAGAAGGCAGACAATTTTTGGGCAACCAGTTGGCGAACCAGAAATATACAACTCACATCCAGTGAAGGACTTGTACAAACTTGTACAAGGCACTGAGATAATGAAGTGGGTACAATGATGATAAATAGGCAAGATACAATGGGCCAAGTGTCATCGGAGACTTCGGTCAGACGAGCCTACGAAGGGGGTGGAGTTTTTAGTGGGTAGACCTAGCTGAGATCAGGGAGTCCCACACTATCATATGGGGAATTTGACCCATATGATGTCCATAAAGGATTTCAACCACCTCTGAAAAAAAAATGTAAGCTTTTATGCGGCATACTCAGTTGATTATTGTCTGCCTTGACTTCTATATAATAGGTCAATGTTGTGGTGTACTCTTTTATATCTCATCGAATGATGACACATTCATTAATTTGAGTCGTTAAAAATCGAATATATATTTTTGTTTGATAAACCGCAGCTTTAAGTGAATGAAAACTATGTATTAAGGTATAAACATTCTCGAAGGAAAATCAGATCTAATGACAGTGAAAGGCAGTAAAAGAATAATGAAAAAGCGGCGTCCATAAATCCGTCCTAAGGGTATTTAAGTTGGGTGCTCTAGATTGGATCGCAATTCGAGTAGCAAAATGAAGTCTGAGTAACGTTTTAAGTTGATTGAAACACTGACCAACTGACGTCAATTATAACGTATTTTATGGTCCAAAAAGATATGTTATCATATTACAGTCACGTTTGATAAATGGCATAGAAGAGACATCTTATCAAAGTCCATTTGAAGGAAAACTTCATCGAGATAATATTATTATAGTTGAACAACCAATCACGTGAAGGCATATGGAATTGAAAACATATAATAGTATATTATGAAACAAGTTTTATAAGATGCTTTTTTGTCGCACGCGTTGTTTTGATATGGAAAAAAAATTACACCAGTTAACACCGTCTGGTGTCCTCTGAGGTCCTTTTTGTTTTAGTGTCAGTAAACACCGGCATATTATTCACCACTATAGGTGTTATTTGACCTTTTCCATAGGTGTTTTTAATAATCAAACCCAGTTGTCAGAAACACTAGTGTTCAGCAGAATGAACACTACTTTGGTGGTGTTGTTTATGCATTTTCGAATTTCACGTTATGTGATTTTCTTGATGATGAATTCTACCTCAACGAAATTTCTTTGGTGTGTTTAAACACTGAGCAGGTACATGCAAATACTTTTCTGGTGGCAAGAAACACCATATCATGAGTGTCATGCGAATCAGTGCTTTTCTTCACCACCTCCAGTGTTTTTTACTAAGTTGGATCACCCATTGATATATAATTTATATGATAATAAACTAGAGTCAGAAAAATCTAGGCACAATTCGGATGATAACGAACTGTTTCGGCTTATTTATCCAGATCAGTGGTACTAGGGACTAGGCCAATTGATACTGATCTATATCAATCAGGTACGGTAGGAAGGACGTCACACCATTCAGATGCCTAAATACAATAAAAATATTAATTTATATCAAATCAGGTGTTTTCAATACTCAACGAATGATTATTGGCACTAAATTAAATGATTCATACACCACCTCGATTCCATCGTAATATGACACGGTTTAACTTGGAGTCAATATTACATAATAGGTGTTTTCTATGCGTTAACGTCAATGATAGCACCATTGAGAATATTAAATTTCAACCATTTGGTGTTCCTTATGATTTTATGTTTCAGAATCGTTTTAGTTCACCAAATTCGTGTCATTTTTCACTACTTGGATCAGAATTAGCACCACCAAACACTCAATTTTGAAATGTATAATAAAAAGAACACAACTTTGAAATTCAGGTGTTGTATTCGTCGGAGTTTGCTGTGAAATCTATTTGATTGAAATAACACCCAAGTTTTTTTTACTGTGCAAGCGTAAATCCCAGTTTACTGTTGAGCGATTTTGATTTTGCGATACCAGCGGTGAAAAATGCAACGTTGTTATTTTTTTATTGGTCAATTTGAATCAAATCACACTCTGGATTGAAATTTTCACTACTAGTATCACCAAATCCAAATCGATCAGAAGTTAGATGGGCCTAACTCTTCTGACTTTCATTTGACAGTTCGATGGCACAACCTCTGAAAAAGAAAAAATGAGAAATGATATATATTCTTTCAAAACCAAAGTTGATGTTTACCAGTGGGTTATTTGTTTTCTTTGGACTTCCCTATTCACACTAATTCCTCCCTTCGCATCAGTTGAGAACGAACTTCAATCCATAATCATATTCACATTTAAGACTTAAAGAAATTGCCGAATATCGCAATTTTGTTCGAGAACGACCGAAGCATGAAAAGAAAATGTTGAGGGAGTCCTCTGAGACAGAGAAGCACTTACAGTATCGGTTTTGAAAGTGCGTGTCATCACTTTCTCTTTCGATGCCTTTTTGTCAGCCCAAAAAGAATGTAGGACCCATCGACGAATCTCTTCATAATAAAATTCTGAGGGCTATGTTAATGCCATCTTCAACATCGTTTAAACGACTATAAAAAAGCAGATATAATAAAGTTACCTGCAGTCTTTTTGTCTATACCAATTAACAGAACACAAAAAACAGAATGAGCATTTTCTTGAGAAAAACGGAGAAATAGGTACATTGCTCTCATTTCAATTTGCCCCACTTTCAGAAGGCTAATTTTTTGAGCTGAATGTTCGAATAAAAAAATAAATTGTTGTGTTTTATGCTGTTCGGTCAAAAATTTATATATTGTCAAATGTCAAAATTATTGACACAACACAACCTACAGACCGCACTGCACTGCAGCCTGCACTGATGAAGGCCAATAAGCCCGAAACCGGTCTGTTGGTTGTCAGGCGTGCCTGTCTCAATGTAATCATAACCGCGTATTAGGAAGAAAAACACATTTTTTTCTTATTTAACTTAGTTAATCGGTGCATAATAGACTACGAGTAGATATAATTCAATATTCTGCGTGGTATTTGCCAGGAGGGTAGTTTGTTTTCTGCTCGTAGTTTACCTTTTCAAACATCCTAGATGTTTTTATGTGAATTGTTGACGTACAAGATTTTAAATCTCATTTTGATTGTTGCGTTACTTAGAGCAATTCGTGGCTTTTTCCTTTGTTGAACCATCTAAGATGATTGAAGCACGCAATATGCAATAAATACAGATCTAGATGCAATTTTCCGAATCTCCTCGCAGCATTTATTGAAAATAAATCCCAACAAATCCTCAGCCATGATTTTTTGCAATGATAACTATCAAGATAACACGATAAATAACATGACACTTGAAATTGATAGTTCAAAAATACCCTTCAAATCAGCTTGCAAGAATCTTGGTCTAAAGGTTGACTCTAAACTGCGCTTCAAGGATCATATCAATTTGAAACTGAGAAATTCTTATTCAGCCCTAAAACTATTAGATCCACAGAGACATTTCCTCCCAATAGATACAAAAAAGAGTTCAATCACTGTGACATTGTATATAAAAGCCTGTCTAGATAATACTGATATAAGTACGTCGAGTTCAAAAAGTCCAGAACTGTTGTATACGGCTTATTTACGGTATAAAAAACGCGAGGGAGTTTCTCACAAATTGAAGTAGTTGAATTGGCTTAATATGAAAAACAGAAGGCTCATATCACATGGGTTGTTTTTATCACAAATTGTTTCTTACCAAAACTTTGCCCTATATTTATTCGAAAAAATCAGACCGCACGGATGTGCATAACCTCAATATTAGGCGGCTAACCATTTTGACAATTCCTAGTCATTCCAAAACTATTTTCAAACGGTCTTTCTCCTAAAATATTGTATCGTGTATTAACAATTTGTACAACATAGACTCATCTCTCCTCATTAGATCGCAAACCTCATTCAAAAATAAATACAAATGTGTTCTGGATACTCACTAGCCGAGAGTAATTCTCATGTAGTTATTCTTATAATGTTATTTTTATTACTCTTCTTCCTCTTTCCACCTTTTTTTCTCTTTTTCTCTCTTCCTTCTTTATCTACCAATGATATACTTGCCAACTGATTTATTTTTCTCTTTCATCCGAATGGCATTGGTGGAAAAACAGAAATGGATGCGTTCCACATGCTGAACCTTTTATGCCAATTGTTGGTCACAAATATACCTACACTGTATATCCAAATACCATGATGAACAATAAATGTATTATTATTATAACCTTTGCACAAAAATATTATACATCATACATCATCAAATGGGATGTCGAACACGTCTACCGGATTTACGAGAAGATATGATGAAAAATGCCTAGAAAGTAGAATATCAATGATGATATACGTCGTTGAATAATCTAATTATTTCTCGTTTTCAACGAAATTCAATATATGTTGTGGGTATCATCCGATATTCCAGAAATCGTGATTATTGTGTTACCGTATTTCAGATTTATATTGAAGGAAGTATTATTACGAAATGTATTGTACGTTATGATATAACATGTATTCATGGCATTCCATTTATGATTGGAAAAGTTCGCGATTTTGATTAGGTCCTCTGAACCCCTCCTTCACAGAGGTTCTCGATAAATCTTTAAGGCATGTAGGGCTTGAGAGAGGATTGATTCGAAAAGTTTCTAGCCCATTATTACTTTTTACCAGAAAACTATGAAAGCGTGCCTTATTCGGAACTCAAATGATAACTTCACCTGTACATAGTTGGGGAAAGAGTATGTGAGTGATCTAGAAAAATTTTGTGGTGAATTGAATAATAGCCATATAGTAGCTTTGCTGGAAACATTTTGTCTGAGTTCTTGACATCACAGGGCGATGAGATTGTCCTTTCCAGGAACTAGAGTAAATCTTTCACTCTTGCAGAAGAGTGCTGGGCGTTCGCAAAGCAAATGTTCTGCAACTATCACTTTGTAGTGATTCTTCAGAGGGCAGTATCTAGTGAGACGTGCCTTTACCAGTTTCAAATCTTTTGTCTAACTCGGAAAGCTCTTCTACTTCTCTTGGTGATAGGTTCACTAGCCTCTTCGCTTGTATTCGTCCTTTCACAACATTCCAATGAGATTTCATTCCATCTGTTTTCCAGCGTATAGAAATTCTTCTTCAAAGAGAGATTAGAAGATACCACAGAATAATTCTGGGCCTGGAAATTGTGTGTTTGCCCTTTCTTTGGCAAGTCAGTCTGCTTTCTTGTTGCATCTGACTCCCTTATGACCTGGCACCTATATCAGGAAGGTTGTTTATTGCCAGTTGTTTCAGGGATTGTTTGTCACAAGAGAATGATTTTGGAGCTCTGAGCTATCATTAGCGAGTTGGGGCTTCAAGTTTGCATATCAACCTCCTGAATAATGGAACCAGAACTATTTTGATAGAATTGTCATTTATGACAATGGAGGGACATTGCACAACAGCTTCTTCATGTATTGAGCGTTATATGCATGTGATTGGAAATTACTTGGTCATATGTCTACCTCCTAGGATGATGAACCTGCGTTACTCCTGAATGTCTTTCCCCAAGTGTTACCACAATGATTCTGATGCTTTTCCACATTGATTGTAATCTGGTGATCTTTTTATATGGAGGCAAGATGAGTGTTATCAAAAGTAGTCGATCAAGGCACAAAGAGCCCTTTCATTTTCTACAAAGCATTGTAGAGCATTAATCGTGGACTTACCAAACTGTTTCTTGTAGAGCGGTCCCAACTCAAGGAGTTTATTTTTGATATATCAGCTAGGCTTCTGCTGGATCTATTTGCTTTCTGGTGAGCACTTTGCTGTGACTTCGCCACAACCTTTCTAGGAAGGGCTTGGCTTCTGTAGAAGAACATTCCTAAGGGTAAACAGTGTATCCTGTGTTCGTTGTTTTGATCAGATGGATGCCGTTGGAGAGTTATTTTGAAAGAACGTTATCAGCAGTTGTGTAGACATAGTCGGTACCAAACATATTTCAGAACTACAATTGAGTTGCCATTTCCAATGAAAGTTTCAAACTGCATCACCTCAATATATGTGTGTATTGGGCTACAGAGGGATTCAGCACGACTTGGAACATTGTGAGGGGCTAAAATTGGACACTTGAGACGTTCTTCGCGATTATCAAGTGATATATTCTTCAGGAAACTCGACTTTCAAGTAAAATTGTCCCAGAGCACTTGGCTTCTGTGAAACCAAGAAAAAAACCTATGATATCAATATACGAGGTGTGGCGTGTTCGTAGATATATTGTCACGTATGTGACTTTTATCACTTGCTTCTACTGCTATCTACTGAGGGTTGCTACTCAATTAAATGACTCATTAAGGAAACATGATAATCCTTGAAGAGGCATTTTGGGTCTGGGAAATTAATAAAAAATTGAAGAAAGTACTTACAATAATCTCACATCATGTACTTCACGATGGGGATGCCCCAATTGGGACATCCCTGGCCACGTTTATACCACGCGCAAGTTGATGCCTATTCACACCATATGCCATCAGTAAACAACTTGGTTATGATTTGGTATGTTTGGATCGTTTGGTAATTTTATGTTTACTCAGTACCTACCACTGAACTATTCAATCAATCAATCAATCAATCAATCAATCAATCAATCAATCAATCAATTTATTAGTTAAAGAAGTGTTCAATCACAATACAGGAGCCTACATTGAAACATACTAACTTAGTTAACACGTCAGATGATGAAAAAAAGACAGAAATTAATCAACAATAACATTAAACTAGACTGTCTGAAGCAAAAAGCAGTATTTATAAACAGAAAATCAGTACTTGTAAACAGAAACGTCTACACAGATAACAATTAATAGCACACACTATACTTAACAAGACATGTTAAAAGCAACTGTTTTTTTTAACAATCAGTGAGAAAAAATCATTTCTGTAAAAATTCCTCAACGGAGTAGTGTGCTTTCAGCACAAGATGGTTTTTCAGCTTATCTTTAAAGGAATGTAAACTAGGAGCAGATTTGATATTGTCATCAAGAGCATTTTAGAGTTTGACACCAATCGAACCCGGATGATTCTGCGATACTGTTAGTCGAGAGAATGGTTGTTGTAGTTTATGTTTATTTCTATTAAGGTAGTCATGAAAGTTTCCACAAGTAGGAATATTTGTAATATTTTTCCTCACATAAATAACACAGTGGTATATAAACAAACATGGCAGAGTCATTATACCAATTTTAATAAAAAGTGGTTTGCAATGTTCTCTGAGGCTTACCGCCATCATTAACCTTACTGCTTTTTTTTTTGAATGGCAAATATTTCTTGTGCTTTGGATGTAGAACCCCAATGAATTATTTCATAGCAAATAAATGACTGTATGAGACTAAAATACACCATTTTCAAGACTTCAAGAGATAGTGTGTTTTTCAGTTGACGGAGTAGAAATATGTGTTTACTTAGCTTGCATTTTATGTACTCAATATGATTGTACCAAATGAGTTTAAAATCAATATTGATTCCTAGAAATCTTGTGTCAGAGACTTGTTGAATTGACGTATTGTTCAGCTTAACTAAGTAGCTGCTATCTATTGAAGAACTTTTAGTAACAAAATTAATCATTTGAGTTTTGGATATATTGAGAATGAGTCCATTCAAATCATACCACTCGGAGAGTTGATTTGTAGCATTCTGCGCATTACGAAGCATAGTGGGAATACTTTCAGCTGATATAACAAGATTGGTATCATCTGCATACACAATCGATAGAGAAGCAGCAGAACAATAAGTCGGAAGGTCATTTATAAAACAAATAAATAGCAGTGGCCCAAGTACTGATCCCTGAGGTACGCCTGTCGAGATATTTCGAATATCTGAGAAGGTATTATTTAGATATACTCTCTGGCTACGATCTTTTAGGTAAGTTATAATCCAATTTATATAATAACAGATCATGGTCAACAAGATCAAAAGCTTTACTCATATCAAAAAATAGTGCCAACGTATTGTGTTTGCTATCAAGAGCATCAGTAACATGCTTTAAAAGCCCATCAATGGCAGTGCCGGTGGATTTGTTTTGTCTAAATCCATTCTGACTTGAGCTGAATAGGTTGAGATTTTCAAAATATTTGTATAGTCGTACATAGTAGATAGCGAACTGACACAGAAGGGCATTAGGACGATAGTTACCACAATCTTGGCGAGAACCCTTGCCTTTATAAATTGGTAAAATTTTTGATATTTTCAAGACATCAGGGAACACACCTACCTGAAAGCTGTAGTTGATGATGTGACTCAGAGGTTCCGAGATAATATCGGCAACAGTCAATAGTATATGCCCTGGTATCTCATCAACACCTGCAGATCTTTTTCGACTGACTTTTTTGATGGTTTCTTCAATTTCATAGTTTGTTGTCGGAGAAAGGTATATGCTGTTAGCCTTGGATTTCATATGTTTAATGTTGCTTGCTGAGGGTTTGATGCGACCAGAACTAATACTAGAAAAATGATTACTGAATACGTTACACACTTCATGACTGTTGCTAATGCAGGATCCCTCACTATCAGTTAAACTGATAGCATCACCTACAGATTTATTCTGATATTCCTTAATTATGTTCCTTAATTATATTTTGGTTGGGGTCCGTGAAACAGTTTTGTAACTCTACTTACTGGCTGGAAAACATTCATTGTCAAATATGAATCTCAAATATATATATATATTATAAATATTTCTTTGAAGAAATAATCAAATGGCCCAAATTGATACTAGAGCACTGTTAGTTTAAAACGCCAGAAGGTGTCACCATCTTGATCACCTAACTATTTTAGTCTGGTACGCAACAATTTTCGGTACCAAACCAAGCTGAGTACCTGACCAACTGTTCCGTTTACACCAAGATGACCAAGGGTATTTGGTTGGTATGAAGTCATTAAGTGAAAGATTTACAAGGCTGTGTGCATTGATGTAATTCAAAAAAACCAGATTTGTATTTCATGCAAATTATATTTCAAAATTTGTAGCAGAGCGCTTTCGACTGTTAGGTCATCAGTGCATACCTGAAATAAGTAAGTATGATTTTGTAAAATAAGAAAACATTCTTATCAATGTGGTTAAAAACACATAAAAAAAAGATAAAAAATTTGATAACATTTTTCTTTTTATATATATGAAGGTATAAATCAATACTCACTTGTCAGGTATTTCAATAAGATTTCCATAAATTAAAACAAAACACATACATCTGGTAAACAAAGTTTCCACATTAATAAAATATGTTTGGTTTTCTCAACATTGAGATAAACCCGTTAAAATTTTGAAAATTTAAAATTTGAAACTTGTCAACGAATTTTACCTGTTGATTGTTCAATCGTCCATAGAGAAGTGATGATGAGAGTGAAGCAGCATAGAAATATAAGTTTTGTGAGGTGGATTATTGACCGTAAATAGAAAATAAGTCAGCAATTCATCATTGGGAAATTTTTCTCATAATTAATCCTTTATGGTTATTTCAATCTTCTGTGTAATGGAATGTAAGATCTGTTCAGATTTATTTGTGAGTTCAGGCAAAGATCATTGTTAAGCAACTCCTCATCAATATGTAAATCTTCTAGAAAATCTAGTCTGTTGTAATTTTTGGGTGATACTAATTTCAAAAGCTGAGAGTTTCTGTTGGGACTAAAATTATGGTTGCATAAACGGAGGTGATGTCCAAAAGCTGAGTTTTTGTTGGAATTAAAGTCATTAGTCTGCTTACCAAGAAAAACTGGGCTGTTGGTCGAGTGCGTTGAATCGCTGGCTTATAGTCTAGAGGGCCCGGGTTCAAATCCCGCGGCAGCTATTGTAAATATTTATTTATTTCTGTAGCATCGTTTAGCGGAAGGAGATAGGTGACCAACCGAACATTCTTGGTACCTAGATTTCAATCCTTCGGATTTTCAACGATAACCAGCCGAGTATTGCTTCGAATGACACTTAAAAAGCTAAGGTCCCCGTCTTCCTTAATCATACAAGTCTCAATGAGACTTCGAGGGTTTCTTTGCGACCAAGTTGGTGATTAAAAACACTTTTCAAACACTTTTTTCATTCATAAACTCTCTCGAGCTTCTTATTATGAAGCGTCCCTAATAGCACAAGATGTCCATTGGACATGCGTTTTGTGTACAGTATATGTCCAAGGTGTCCATGGACACCATAGGATATACACATGAAGATATCCAATGGACGTCCAGACAAGGTAGTCCATTTGGTGTCCATTTAATGACCTCTTCTTCAAAATATCGATAGCCATTGTCCAATCGATGTCCACATGGAGATGTCCATTGAACATATATTTAAGGTAGTCCATATGGCTTACAATTATAGACTATATGTTGTCCATTTAAGGTCCAAATTGAGACGTTTGTTGGATATTCAGAACATATGGCGTACATTCAATGTCCCCACGTTCACATTTTGAATTTTTTCCACACATATACATACATACCATTGCATTCATAAAAAGTATTAAAAATTGACACCGAAAGAAACCCTCATGTTCAAGTAATATAAACCAATGGAAATTCTGTTAAATTACTTTACTCCTATAGAAGTGGTTCGGATTACAGTATCAGCTGTTGGTCACGCTTCTCTCCACCATGCACGAATTTGGCTAATTGGGCTCGCACAACATAGGAGTAGAGATATCAAAATACCACACATTGTCTACTCCATCATCGTACAATACCTAAATTTTCTCTAAAATGAAAAATATGTCAAATTGACATGCAAGAATCAACACTAATGGAGTAATTTGAATAATTCTCATTATTGACCAAATTTCATGGATTTAATAATATAAATAAGAAGACAGTAGCAGCCACCATGCAAGGAAGGATGAATCACAGAGGAAAAGCAACGATAAGCGAAGTTAGAGTTTGGATCTCGGTTTGGATGGGTGACCGCGCTTGAATGCTAGTAGCTTTTTTCATTTATTTGTCATAAAATGGACATCCTATGGATATTTCATGGATGTCCAAAGCGGTGGAAAGTGGATGTTCAATGGCCTATATTTGTCCATACATGTTACCATATTGATGTCCATGATGGATACCGTATGGATAGTCAAAAAGTTGGAAATGCGACATCCTATGGATGTCCATACGTTATCCGGTGTACAAAAACTGGATGTCCAGTAGATGTCTGAGATGTCCTGAGGAGGACATCCAGTCCATTGGACTGAGTTATTGTGCTATTAGGGGTGACATTTGATTCTATATGTGATACAGAAGTTTATGGTCAAATACAATTCCCACATCATTCATTTCATATTTTTGATAACTTTGAATAGCTTCAAGTCATCAGCGTAATGAAGTCTCGAGCTGTTCATTTTTTTAACCATAGATCGTTTGAGGTTTGGAACACTGTGAGGCTCAATTTGATTCAATTGACCAAAAATCAATATTCCTTTTGAATTGTCCAATCATTGAAAGTGTAAGATGTTTTCAGACTGAAGTTGAATACCCTGTAGCAGGTACGATAGAGCATCAGAGGATATAATTGGGAGTGGGCTGAGCGGTATCCTATCAGGATACGAGCGCATTTCAATTTCACGTGAATTAAGTCGTCTAGCTTCAGGCAATATCTCGAACAATAACTTCGTAATATTAGTAAGAGGCGACATTGCACTGTAATCTCCGTATTCGATTATGACAGGTTAGGAGTGAGAGGACTATATCGTTATTAAAGCTTTATATAAAACCCCGTTGGGTAAACGTACTTACTCATCTGGAATTATCAAATATATTCTCAAAAAGGTATAATCATATTGTTGATTCAGAATCATCATCCACATTTTGAAATGTGGGGTAGTTACCTACTTTTCAATTATTTGACTTCATCATATTTTGATATCAACGTATTCCTGATAAGATTACTTACACCTTCAATCACCATGTCTCTAGTGAAATCAGAACAATAGTAGTAAAATATGTTTTAACGAAAGCGAACATAAAATTATATAAAGTAGAATGATAAAATAGCTTCAATTATTTCTTGGTTGATTCTTATTCCTAATGATAACGTATTGATTCAATTATCAGTTCCAATAGAGATTAATAGAATATTGACTAGGAAATTCACTCTCTATCCTTGCCTGTTTCCAAATCTCTTGATCTCGCCTACTTCGATAAACATGACAACTTCGATGACAACACATGGTTAAATCTTCCTTCACTCACCTTGGTTCCCAACCAAATTTACGGGTAACTTCAGCTTGAAATACGAAAGCTTTGAATATTCGGTTCTGGATGACATCTAATTGTTGCTGAAAACTGCATGGAGCAATTTTCAATGATTGCGATAGGAATATGTATCAAGAATGATTGAAACTACATTTTCGAAATAATTTTATCACACGCTAGTATGTTTTGAGGGTCCCACGCCAAATGAAGAATTTTTCTGCTGAAACAATAGAAGAGTCCGGGTCCACCTGGTCTCATTTTCACCATTGTCCCAATCCAATGTTGGACTAAACCCCAATAATACTTGCTCACAACTATCCAAACTTCGTATTAAAATATCATAACATCATGTATCTGTGGTTATGACTTCAAAAATACCCTGTATAATAATTGCCTCACCTATATACATGGAATCCATTTCTGTGATATGCTTCGTTAATGAATATGACCTCTGGGAAGAAGAGTCCAATAAAGCTGAAACAATTTTTGTTTTATTGTTATTGCCTTCAAGACGAACGAGGATGGTTCGTGATAATGACTCTGTCTACTACTGTACTGTGGTATATATATTATTGTATATTGTTCTTATTGCTTGTGAACACATTCCTAACGTCTTCAGATACCAACTCGCGACTTTATTCTCAACTTGTTTATTCACTTGCAAATCTGGGCATGCACATTATAAAAAACAAAATAAAGTACTCTTTGACGCTTTCAAATCGCCGCTCGTGCGCGTAAATAATGTCAATTGTCATTAAGTGACAGCATATTTGCGCTCGCATCCATCATTGTTGAAAACGAACTCATCATTCTGTTGCATGATGGAAAATAATAATAGTGACAGTGAATTGACTATCATGATGTAGCAGAAAGTGCGAACCTTTCAAATTTGAACCTCCTACCAGATAAATCGAAGAAGAGTATGAATTATGATGTGATAGATTCATCATGACATGGTGCCATAAAATCTCGCATGAAATGCTTGAATGCTAAAGATAGCAAAGTAAGTATCCTAAACTTGTCGTATTTCTCAAAAAACACCAGTTTGTTGAATATAAAGCGAAAATAAGTTTAGCTAAAACTTTCTGGTTCTTAACGTGTTATTTAACTGTGGGCATAGACATAACCTAACCTCAATAGCAAAACGGGTTAAAAGCGCGACTTCTCAAGCCGCCAGCCCAGATTCGATCTCTGATCGCCAGGGCAAATTCTTTCAATCTATTCATTGTCATTTTTCCTTCCTTTCTGTTAGATGTATTGATTATTATTGAATTGAATTTCGATGTAATAGTGAATAACTAATGATATTAACGATTTAGATGAAGATTATTCTGAAATGTAAGTTTTGGATGAATTTTTCTTGTCTAGGAACTGTGTTTGTAGAACAAATATTTCGTGTAAATCGAAGGCATTGTGTCTTGCCGCTCTCGAATGATTAAATACTGTCTTTTTCGAGCAGCAATATATCACTTTGCGTTCTGAATACACAAATAGCTATCTCCTTCGAAATCATATTAAAACGTCCTGAAGCACATTTCACAATTGAGTGTTGAGTGGTGCTAATTCCGATATTAGTAATGAAGAATGACACGAATGCGATGAAGTAAAACGATACTGAAACGAAAAATCATAAGAAACACCAAGTGGTTGAAATTTAATATTCTCAATGGTGCTATCTAATCATCTAATTTGGTGGCAATAATCATTCGTTGAGTATTGCATCCTGAAAAAAACAGATTTGATATAAATTAATATAATATTGTATGCGTAGGCATCCGAATGGTGTGAATTTCATGCGCTCATCTGTTCGATCTTAATACCTTAGAACTTTTGTCAATAGGTGGCACTGACTGACTGACTTGATACAGATCAGTATCAATTGGCCTAGTCCCTAGTATCACTGATTAGAATGAATAAGCAGTTCGTTATCATCCGAATTGTCCCTAGATTCTACTGAGTCTAGTTCGTTCGATTCGTGGAGGAAGTATCCAGCACAGAATATGCATCACATCACATCACACCACTGTGGTGTCAAATCGCACTTTTGGAAATGCATAAAGAACACCACCAAAGTGTTCATTTTGCTGAACACTATTGCTACTGACAACTGGGTTTGATTATCGAAAACACCTATGGGAAAGGTCACATAACACCTACAGTGGTGAATAATATTCAGGTGTTTACTGATTCTGAACCAATCAGGACCTCAGGGGACACCAAACGGTGTTAGTTGGTGTAATTTTTTTTCAACTGTGTAGTAGTATATGGTGTGTGTTCTATTTCGATTAAACAACAACAATTTCTCATGTACAGGGTGATACGCCTCTCAAAATTGAACCCCCTTTAACTTTAAAGATATGAAAAAATGTTAAAAAGGAAAGTTCTATGAAATAACTTGAATTTTGAATCACGTTTGTTTTTTTGATTAGGTACATGGTATTTCATTCTTTCGAAATAGACACCGACTTCGGTTTTGGAAAAATAACACTATGCATATTTTTTCAATATTCGATAAAACTTTTTTCTTACCAAAAATATGGAAATAGACTTTAATATCGACTCGACACCACCTGAAATTGAGAGATCGCTGTAGTTGCACATTACTAGAATAACATTTCGCGAAATAAAACAGAAAAATTATAATCATATAGGAAAAATGTCGGAAAGTACATTTTCTGACCCCTTTATGTGCAACTCGTGTTAAACATCTACTCGTACTTGTTATGTAATGAAGACATTTCTACACTTTTTAGTTTCAAACATTCAAAACAGCAATTTTTCTCGAAATGAGATCTTCTTTATCTTCCGATGTTACTTTTTGTGCTCCTTATATCTGTAAAAAGGAGGGAAAGCATGCATCATGTCGCAAAAGTGTAGCATATGATATCTTATTTTGAATCAGGTTATATGAGACTGTAAAATTAATCGTCTCGTATTCAAAAAAACAAAGTAATCAGTCCCCCTCTGAGGATGAATTCTAGCAGCTTTGAAGGAAAAATATTTCGAAACTATTTCTGAACAGCTTCCACGTGACTGATATGGGAAATAAATTGGAAACTATACCATATCAGCGCCCCATATTCTAGTTCAGACCTCACATAAGCATTAAATAGTGTTCAAGAAAACATATGGGTTGAAGTTAACAATCACCCCATATGTTTTCTTGTAGCAACTGTTTATATTTGGGCTGATGATAAATGCATATGCATTCGAAACATGTCCCCCATAACCCTCTTTACATAATGAATGTTGTAGAGATGACTTCGAGCTTCATTCCTCCACTCCACTTCGTAGATGCCATGGACTACTTCCTGAGATTAATGATAGGATATGACCAAGGTGGATATAGATATGGAACGAGTTCCATTGAAAGGCACTAGAAATATTTTTAGACTTCTGCCTACTTGATTTTGTAGAATTTTAGCCTTAGTTTCAAATACTAGTAATACTTCCGCGACTTTATATGGATGGCGCCACGGCTGCTGATTCCGCATGATGAATATTAATTTTCACAATTTCTCAGTCATTTTGATTTTGTGTGATTTGTTCAATCAATATTATGATTAAATAATCGAACAATATTCAAATTTC
The DNA here is from genome assembly GCA_029955515.1 of Chrysomela aeneicollis. Classification (NCBI taxonomy): domain Eukaryota; kingdom Metazoa; phylum Arthropoda; class Insecta; order Coleoptera; family Chrysomelidae; genus Chrysomela; species Chrysomela aeneicollis. Next base: position 8,660,846 of record JARUHQ010000017.1, read on the forward strand.
AAGATAAAACCACAATTATTATAAATCATCTGTCACTGTCACTGGAACATGAAACCATAGAATACGGATATTAATAGAGAACTGGATTATGATGGATATTGATATCATGCATCAAATGTGATATTAACGCCATCTCCGAACAATTAGTGAAATATTACCGGTGTTATGATCTTCGCTAAACCAGTCTACAGGTTTTGACGAAAAACAAGTGAAGAGTCGTTTCTATATCTATATTTACCGTTAATATGACATTTTGATATAATCAGATATAGACGGTTGCTCTGACACCAATCGAATATCAAGTCGATTCTATCTTGCAATCTTGAACAATCTTCAGGTTTTTCGATAACTTTAAATAGCTTCAAGTCATCAGCGTTGAGAATTTCGTAGATGAAAAGTAGGAATAATAGAGGCCCTTGGTAGGTATTCAATAAGAAATCGTTGATTGAAGAAACTGAACGGGTGAATGTGTTGTTTGTATTCAATTATGGAGTACATTGAAATTATAGAGCATACTAATTGAATGTAAATGAAGTACAAACAGAAGGGAATCAGTCGTCCCATCATTTTTGACGGGCATGTACAGGTAATGGAGGACGGTTTGCCGCTGGCAGCTGAAAACCGATGATTGGTCCTTTTTCCTGGCAGGCTATCCAGATGACATCAATTAACTTGACAGAGCACGTTCTGTTCTGTAAATTATACTGTGGGACTGTCATCAGATAATTCCACAAGCAATAAATATAATGATTTTCCCCCTCGTTTATCGAGATAATGAAATAAAATCTGATTTCCATTAATTTTCAACGCATTTTTTCAATAATATACGGGGTGCCCGCTCTTCTAGCTTCACCATGAGGATCTTAGTTATCGTAAGATATATAAGGTAGGTTGAGTTGAGGCAAAGTTGCACATATTTATACTGAACAATTATCTGCAAAAATATTGGAGTGTCGATTCTGATTTTCGAATTATTGGAAAAAACTAGGCACTTTCCTACAAGTAACCCGAAACTGTCATCGTATTTTTCAGATACTTCTTAATGCTAGAGATACAACACTCAACTTTGTTTTTTCTTATATTAGGTGCCGTCCTGATTACAATGATCTATACGAAATGATCGATTCTTATGCTGGTAAAAATTGGGAATTAGTCGTTTTTGCGAAGAGTGCTTTGAAACGAACGAATTATTTTGTTTATTTTGTGGAAATGCTCTTGAATTTTGACCAATACATTCTGGAACTTGTTTCGGATAAAAGTTTTTTTGTCTCATGACAATGAATATATGAATCACACAATTCAGCTAATTGCAACCATAGTTATAACATGCACACAAACACTTTATCGATAAATTACAGTTTGAAGTCTAAAGATCGATTTTATTTATTTATTTAGCTTATGGCGTGTACAGGGTGGACCAAATTCGAGGCGTAACATGGGGATCTCGTAAACCGTAAGAGATACAGGGTCGGTTGAATTGTGGCAAAGTTTTCAAATACGGACATGGATTTTTTATTTTGGATTCGGTTTTCTTTCCGTACCCTGATGCAATTAACATATCATAACTATCGAAAAAATTAGTATATATGAGAAAAATTGCCTATTAAAATGAATGCATCTATTCAATATATATTTGAATAATTTATTTTCGGTTCGAACACATAGTAGCATCATGAGTTATGCAGATGATACTGTCGTATTTTACGAAAGTAACAACTGGGACGACTTGAGAAATCTAATAGAAACTGATTTTGGTAACATCAAAAAATGGTTCGATAATAGACTCCTATCAATTAATATGAAAAAAACTTTCTACTTGCCATTCTGTAGCTTATCCACAAACCTCCCACTATTTGACAACATAACACTAGAAGATGACCTCGAAATCTTAGCTTCGAAAAGCATTAAATACTTGGGTATAATGATAGATAGCCACCTCAGATGGGATGTGCATATAAATTATCTTGTCAAAAAATTACGTAGTGTTCTATATAGAGTCAAACAAGTCGCAAATATGCTTGACATCAAACAAACAAAAATCCTCTATTATAGTTTAGTCGAATCACATCTGGACTATGGCATTATAGGATGGGGTGGGGTATCCAAAACATACTTGAAATCACTAGAAATTATGCAAAAGCGAATTCTAAAACTGATAATGTGTAAAAGTAACCGATACCCGAGTGAAGCGCTATACGAAGAGACACAGGTTTATGATTTGAGGAAACTTTATTTTTTCAACTTAGGAAGAACACAATATTTACATAAAAGGGAAAACTCAACTCAGTCTCACCATTGGGAGACGCGACAAAAAAATAAATGTATTCTCCCATTCATGAATAAATCAATCGGTCAGAGTTGTTACCAATACCTAGGACCAACAGTATTCAACTGCTTACCAGATGATATTAAAGATGAACCTACAATCCAACGTTTCAATAAATCCTTTAAAGATGACATAAAAAAATTATAACCCTCGTACATAAAATCAATAATAGAAAACTAACAGAATTAATGAATTTTTACTATATTATTGTTATGTCTAAATGAATGTTTGCATTTTGGATGAATGATATACGAATACTATTATGTATACCTGTTTATGTTGAGCCTATGATTACGTACTAATCTCTCATACATATTTTAATCCAAGTTTATTAAATTTTATATATTGCTTGTCGTTATGTTAAGCTCTTATTTATTCATTGTTTTATATTAGGATATTTACTACTAACCTGGTCATTTATAATTATTGTTATTACGTTGAGTTTCTGTTTACTGTTTATATATTATATAACCTTTTCGCTCTACACACAGGTATATATGTGATACATACTCATACTATACCTCGTAGACTTCAATTATTCACAAATCATTTCTGAAATTTTTTGTACAATTCTTATCTTATGTTGTGAATAAATTATTATTATATCCCAAGTAGCATTTTGGCGACGATTACCACATAAAACACCAAAATTAACGTTATACTTGGTGTAGAAATCAGTCATTTATGAAACGACGCTCTCTAAACCACATGACAACGTTGTATAAGTGTTGAACATGACTTTAGTTAACCGACGACGTTGTTACAAGGTTAAACCCAACCGATTTCATGTAGTAAAAATTTTGGGAATGGGAGTAACGTTCTTAAAACGTTTGAGTGATGACTCTAGTTATGTTCAACGTTTTCCCGACGTTGAGCCGACCTTGCGAGATTTAACTTGGCAGTGAGCAATTTTTTATAAAAATTGTAAACGTTTTCGTGGAATCATATCTTTGCAGTTAACTTTTCCAAATACTCACTATAGAGGACATGCCTCATGACAACAAGGACATACTGTTGGCTAAAATGCTTCGAAGAAAGAATAAATATCTAGTAAGAGATGAAAAACTTGTTCCAACCTAACCTCAAAATTGTATTGATAAAATTATGCCTGAAGACCGATAGTTTGGAAAACTTTATTTATTTTGGAACAAATGCTAACCTGGATGCAGAGATTAAGGAAAGCAACTAATTTTTCGAAGAACACTACTGAAAATTGTATGACACATCAGAAAAGCCCGTTTTAAAATGTGGAGCGAGGTGTTTTCGTTATAGTTGGACTTCGTTCAGTTTTTGGTCGGATAACCAACTTCAGTCGCGCTTTGGTTATGTTTAGTTGTCTGGATGACTAAGGTTGAAAGCAGTATATTTTTCAGTTATGTAATATCCTGACGTCTATTATAATACTACGCCATTTTTGATGCGTAATTATCTTCGGAAACATTGTCGGCCATTTAAATTTGGGACATAAATAAACATTAACAAAGGTTAACAGTATTCAAGAAACGATTAATATATTATTGTATCCTTTATAAATCGCGTTTGGATAAATATTAACTTTGAATAATACATATCCAAATTATTTTTTTGTTTTTTTATCTTCGAGTTTTGTTAAATTCGCAACGGATTGAAGGCGCGCGTGTTTTTTGACGTAAAACAATAGTATATTTGACAATAAACTGAAATGCGTTGATAATTTCTGTTTGGAAATAGTTATTTTCCGGCAATATAAATAGAGTAGGTACCTATCATGAGCACATGAGTAAAACATTGGTAGTCGTCAGAAAGTTTTTACCAAGTGTCCATTTTGGGGATCAGTAATGATTTGGTTGGAATATTTACTAATTTCTGAACACCGTGATGGAAAGTGAACTGTCATCGTTGCGCAAGAGGGCGCAAGTGTGTAGTTGTTTTTTGGTAAATTCAGCAACGTTTAAGAAACGACCAACTGCTACCTACAGTTGAAAGTGAAGTTTTTCAAAAACCCAAAAATGATTGACCAAATTAGTGCAAAACAGGGTCGTGACAACGTAGTATTAAGGTCGACTACGTAACTCATGTTTGGTTGCGCAACTTTTTCAAACACGTCGCCGCAACGTTAAAATGCTGCTTGGGATTATTATCTCTCTCTCACACATTGACCTTGTTATAGGTTTGTTTTCGTTGCACTCGTCATTGAGAGCGCTTCAAATATTCTAGTTTACATTGAAGTAAATTCAAGTAAATGTGAGTAAATCAGTTTATAATTATATACCCAAGTATCTGAAATAGGTATACTTGTTGATAAAAGGCACATCTTTCGATAATTTCCAAAATTGTTGCTATAATGATCCGATTTCATTGAATTGTTTTTGCTTTCTGCAAGTGCATTCAACAAGATGGTAATAGATTCAAACATTTCATTTAATACTATTTGGTTATCAATGATAGTTGAATGTGAGTCATTAAATGAAATGAAAGAGAGCTGGAAAGATGCAATAATTTCAATAGGCTTTTTTTCTCATATTCACCAATTTTTTCGATAGTTGTGATATGTCAATATCATCATGGTACCAAAATAAAAGAAAATCCAAAATAAAAAATCCAGGTCCGTATTTGAAAAAATAAAGTTGGTGGTAGGCCGAAGACAAAACGTCGGACTGCAAATGTGACAACGTCAACTTGTAGAAAAGAAAAAGTGGCAATGATGAACTGCCATTTATTTTGAATTTTTTTTTCTAATAACACCAGGAAAAAATCAAAACGATTTCACGAAATTTCAGTTTTTTTCCGGAAGGAAACAGGAAGTAGTAGGAAATCTCCAATTTTCTCGACAGCATTTCATTGAGCATAAAATTACGCAACTTTGCCACAATTTAACCGACCCTGTATCTCTTACGGTTTACGAGATCCTCATGTTACGCCTCGAATTTGGTCCACCCTGTACAAACATACATAAAGAAACGAAATGTGCTAACACAACAAGAGTTATAATGTATAGGCAAAAATTATTTGTGAGTATGGTCACAGCTCCATATTTAGTTGGTTAAGCCATTGGATGGCCTGAGGTGTTGCATGCAAAAGGTCGAAAGTTGTACCAGAAAATGCTCTAGTTGGACATTCATAGGTAATGTGATGCATTGTTCGAGAAGCTGCGCCGCAATCGCATTCTGGACTTGCCCTCATCCCCCATTTGAACAAGGCCGATCCGCTTCTGCCATGACCAGTCCGGATCCTGTTCAACCGAACCCATGTTTTTCGAGGCATGTTGAAACCCTGTGGTGGATTATCCGGATCTAGCAAAGAGTAGTAGGCTGGACTAACTTTGCTCTGCCAGTTCGATATCCACTCATTATGGCCGTTATAGTATATTAAGTATGGAGAACGGTAAGGATTTTATACCGATCGAAGACAATTGTTTGGAGGAGGAGCGGAGCGACGACTCCAATTATTGTCTGAGATCGGTTACCCTTAACATTCGACATGCTTATAACGTTTTTTGCACGATTGATACCATTATAAATTATGAAAATAAATTAAAATTAAGAGATTCTTTAACTCGACGGTAAGTGAATTACTTACCGTCGAGTTGGATTACTTACCGTCGAGTTGCTAGTAAATGTCACCTACTGACGTAAAATCTGTCACGGTAAACAGTCAAAAATGAGTTGGGCTGTTGTGACAGTTGAATTCCTAGATTTTAGTCGGTTGAATCTAATTTTATCTTGATGAATTGGTAATTCTAGGTTTCCGCTGATCTTTTGAAACTCTCGTACTAGTATCTGCTGTCTACGGATTTTCGTTGGTTCGATATGACACAACACGGGTAGCCAAGATCGATTTATATGATTAATAGGTATAGGTGCGATTCTAAATCTTTCTTGATCATCCTTATCTATGTGTGCGCCGAATGATCAATGAAAAATTCAAAATTTGGGAGAATTCGACATAGGTATTTAAAACGTTACCATAGTGTACCTCAAGAAAAGTAAAATATCAGCATTATGCGATTATGTAAAAAGTGAATTGGGTTTCAACTTAATAATTAACTCGAGATACCTATCATCTTTATTTTCCGCAAATATCTCTGGAACATCTACATTTAGGCATGTGGAATGTTACTACTTCTGAATAAAGTACCAATGAAGCTGATTGATGTCACGAAGCAATTTGACATTTCATCTGTCTAAGAAAAAATATGAAGGAAATCGTGGCGAAATTTGGTTGACGAATTTCAAAAGTGAAAACTCCAAGTAATTAAATTCATCAATCTGGAATGGTGTACCAAGTTTTAATTCTTTTTTTACAGGGGTTCCGAATAAATTAATATAAACTTCCTTATTTTATCGTACTCTCAACACCCTGTATCTCAGAGAGGATGCATTTCAGGACATACGATCATAGGAACTTTCCACCTCAAAGTATACGAGGTTTGTCTTATTCTGGATCACTCTATATATAAATTGAAACTCAGGTAAAACAATTATAGTGTAGTTTCGTAATTTCATTGCATTGCTGTGAATTGCATTGTAGTATAGTGGTTTCATGGGGGTAAATGGTGAAAAAAAATGGTCTGAAGACGAAAGGCAGTAGAAGAATGTCAGAATCAGAACGACATAAGGCATATTGTCGCTTCTCTGAAATCATGAGTCATACATAGAAAATATAGTCAGTATATACAGTTCAATCACATAATTTCGCGTGTGATTGGTCGTCACAGGTTAGTACGTAAAGCTCAATCAAGAAATTTCCTGACTTTTTGATGACTAGAAATAATAGTTATTTACACTACAAGGGAGGCAAGTGATACTTACCAGTCGAGGATATAGTTTGCGCCCGAGCGATAGCGAGGGATGGCAAAATAGTCCGAGACTGGTCAAGAATACTGCCTCCCGAGTTTTGTTTAAATTTTTCCTACTCCAGCTCCCACAAATTCAAGAAAAAATGTTTTTAATTATAAAACTTGAGCAATTCAACTTGAATACCCTATATGTATTGGTATGACAGGTTTCCTATATAGTGTTGACACGTTGATTGCTATGTGAAATTAATAATCTTCATAATCAAATTATCGTTCTGTCAGTGTCGGTTTATTTTATGAAATCGAAATAGTATATTATGATACAAGTTTTATAAGACGCTATTTTGCCGCACGCGTTGTTTGTGAACAAGTGCGACAACGTGTCTTATAAAACGTGTGTCATATGCAATTTTTTCTATTTTGAATTGATTTGAAAAAAAATGGATTCAATATCGATAAATAAAAGAAACATCTTTGATTGGTAACAATGATGACATTGAAACATTTGAAATCTGACGCACAAGCGTAAAGCCCAGTTTACAGTTGAGCGATTTTGATTATTGCAATACCAGCGGTGAAAAATTCAATGTTCTTTTTATTGATCAATTCAAATCAAATTACACTCTGAATTGAAATTAACCAATTAAAACATTGAGTTTTTTAATGCTAATATCACCCAATCCAAATCGCTCAGAAGTAAACTGGGCCTAACTCTTCTGACTTTCATTTGTACCAATCTCCGAATAATAAAAAATGCGTATCGAAATAGAGGCTATTTCGACACGCATTTGCGTTGCACAATGACTTCATTATACAACCAAAATAGAAAAAAATTTATATCGGTGCTGTGGCGAATGCATCTTGCGCTGCTCTATATTATCTCAGAAATCGAAAGAACGATGAAAGAGTCAAATATTAGGATACATTTTGTAGTTTATTTAACTTGCTTTCCTAGGGAGGTAGATTGTGATTACCTCTCTCAAATCAGTATTACAATGAAGTACCGAGTAAGGAGTAGAAAAAATTTATTTCAATACCTTTTCGAAGAAATTCTCATTTATTATTACCAACAATAATAAAGTTCTGATTTCTGATCAAAATTATGCATTAATCATTTGTCATGTTGTCAAGGTCTGGATTATCATCATCAGTATAAAATCATCTTCTTTGGAAATCGATCACACCACTGAGTAATCAGATAAAAACGAAGAAGCATTTATTACTTTCGATTGCCGTTCTTAGATATCTGTTCGTAATAATTGAAACATGAAGCTTAAAATCCAGAGTTGATGTAATTTTCACATGTGATCTCCCTAGCAGTAGAATTATTGATGATAATTTTTTTGAAGGTCACGAAACCGAGAAAAAAGTTATAGGGAATTAATTCTGTGGGAGATTCGGTAAAAAAATATCATAAATTGGAGTTGCTTTTTATATGATGAGAAGATAAACCCTACGACCTATTCGGCGTAGATAAGAAATAAAGATTTATTACTAAAATTTCGGGAACATTAAACAGTAATCCATTTCCAATCATAACATCTAATAACACATGTTTACCCAGATTTTATTCTGATGAGTGAATTTTGTCAATAGATATAAGGTCTTGTATAAGGTGCTTCATTTTTGGCAGAAAAATTATCACTTATTGATTCTGTGAAAAGGAACTAACATAATAATAGTATGCAATGTCCCTAGAGCTTGAATAAGTTCCGAAAATTATTTGGAGGTGCAAATTTTTTGAAAACTCTTGTACCTCCACGCTAATGTGAGATTCGACAGCTCCTCGTTCGGCTTTTTTCAGTTGAACAAGGTTTCAATCCTTGAATCAACCTGATATTACATTAAAATCACGCAATATTATGGTAATATAAGATAGGGAAAGATGATGTAGATCTGTGTTATATTGGATGATAGGTAAAGCTGTCAAGCACTTTCAAGCCCGGGAAATTATCACTTATTAATTTTTCACCTAGGTCACGTAACAGGAAAAATTTCCGGATAATTTAGGTTGTCGTCATAGCAACTTGTCGAAATCAAGGCATCTGATTGGCTTAATACAGTAGGTAAAAAATTTTCGCGGTAATCTCCCGTTGCTATAAGCAACGTATACACAAAGGAGGGTACGAAAGCGTAAAAGGACCATAATTTTTTATTTTAATTTTTCTCTATTTTCCGAGTTGCGACTCGAAAAATTATAATTGAATTATAATGGCTATTTAATTTTGATTCCAACAAGTCTATTTCATCGCACGGAGCCGCTTTTCAAGAGACACTTGTGATTAGCGACCTCATGCGGCGAAAGAAGTAAACACTACAGAAACACTCCAGAAACAAATGTTTTATGTCACAGAACATGTGAGTGGCTGATAACTCGACTAGGCTGATAAATAAAAAATAAATAATCCAAAGTAGAAGTCCGATTGGTATTCCAAAGTGGAGTAGCAGATTTTCAATACTGGGAAGAAAACTCAAAGTCGTCCCCACAATTATTTATTGTAGTTCATACAGAACATGTTTCGGACCTATATAGGTCCATCATCAGATCAAATTTAAACCATTATGAAGAAAAACTATTTTTATCTATGATACGAAAATTAAATTGGGAAATACAAAAATACATAATGATTTTACGTATGATGTATTTTTGTATTTCCCAATTTTCGTATCATAGATAAAAATAGTTTTTCTTTTTTTTTTCTCCATAATGGTTTAAAATTCAGTTGATGATGGACCTATATAGGTCCGAAATATGTTCTGTATGAACTACAATAAATAATTGTGGGGACGACTTTGAGTTTTCTTCCCAGTATTGAAAAAAAAAGTCATGAAAAGCAAAGTGTGAATCATTGCATGGACTACGAGCAGATATAATTCAATGTTATGCGCGGTATAGGCGTTTTTTCCTTTCACAGCATCAACTTATATTTGTCAATATGTCCTGCTGATGGCTGGAGGCTGATGTATTCCTGGTTGCATGATTCTTTCATATTCATGAAATTCGTGCAGGCATTTGGTATTAGATATCAGTGAAATCTTTTGTGCAAACGAAGATAATTCAGTAATTCACATCTGGAATGGTCGAATAGGTTTTCAATTATTACTTAGAACATGGAGACACATTAAGTTCTTTCGTCTGCTTTTCGGTGTCGTGTAATCTACACCACACTCGAAATCAGCTGATTTTCAGTACAGTTATCCTAATAATATTCAGACGAATGAGAAACTTGAACAGTCACGTAAATTTTTGATGTTATTTGTGTTTGTTGATTGTAATATTATATTATCTATAGTTTCTGAGAACTGAATGGTGAATTCATTATCTGAAAAAAATTAATCAATCACCAACAAATCTTCATACCGGATATGAGTCCACACTCCACCCATTCAATACCCACCATTTTTTTTTTTAATGATCAATTCATCACCCTCTTCCAGAGTGACCATTTCATCTCAAATTTTGAATTTAATTAAACCAAGATTATACCCATTTAGCATTGATTTGATGTTCTGATGGATTGGTCGTAGGTAAAATAGTGTTAAATAGTGTACAAAACTCGTTGGAAAGTGCATTTCCTGCACTAGTTACGAATAACTACTCGTGGGGTATGTGTCATTTTCCACACTTGTTACGTAATATAATATTCTGAGTTGCAACTCGGAATTATAGAGGAAAATAAAAATATATACAATCGACGAATGTAGTTCATATCTCAAAGTGGAGTATGAAGATTTGAAGGGGAAAGAAAAAACTCTAAGTCTCCTCCACACAGAAAGGTAAAGTATTTAATAATTAGGAGAAAATACCATACATGTTTCGATCACAGCTGTGATCATCTTCAGTGGTAGTAAAAAACCTGAAAATAAGGAAGGAACAATGCAACGGATGAGATTCAACTAAAAAGTCACAAACTTACATGAAAGAAAATTATTTAGGTTAAAATAGATGAAATATAGTTAGGGAATAATCTTATCACCCAAACAAAACATTTTTAAATTTAGGGGAAATGTATGGTATTTTCTCCTAATAATTAAATACTTTCCCTTTTTGTGTGGAGAAGACTTAGAGTTTTTTTTGTTCCCCTTCAAAAATATATACAATGGCCCTTCTACGCTTCCGTAAAGGAGCCTTCTTATTGGTTGGAAATAAATTTATGGAACTTTCGCAAAAAAAATGCCTAGCTCGTATGCGCAAGCAGGACGATTCATAGCCGCTTTCTGCGTGTTCGCTTATGTTTTTGCGAGCGCTGATAAGTCGGAAGTTGGTATGGAGCGTCAGTCTGTCGCATGCGTCCGGCGCGTCTGGTCAGAGACGCACGGCGTCGTTTTTCGGCGAAAAATTACGCGTCTGCGAACTTTTCGGCCATGGCCTTCGGATGTTCAGGCGTGAATTTCTGGGATGAATGAGAAAATGTGGATTCGGTGAATGCGTTTCGTGTGATATTTGTCTGAAAGCTGCACTAACGAACGATTTTAGCTGTTTTGGATTTTTTGATGGTAGGAAATTTCATTAACATAATCAAGTCATAAATTCCCAATCTCCTCTCTGAATGATTCTTATGAAAATAATGTGGCTATGGAAGTTTTCATTCCATGCTAAACAATAAACTAGCTGGAAGGAATTTTGATTTTTCATATTGAGTTCCAAAATTATTGGAGGAACAAGAAAAAAGCAAAAGACTACACGTTTTCAATGCACGTTCTTGTGGGCCTTTTTGAAAGAAATCTAAATCTGTCATTATATTTTTCAAGGTGATTCTTGATACCGGATACCAGCAGTCAACTTATTTGTTTCTTCACATAGGCGCCATATTCAATTTAGATTCTATCAGTTCTCGAAAGCGTTTTTCTTTCGACTTGTAAAATGCTAATAAAAAAAGGGAAGATAGCGTTTTAGCAATTTTTTGCCGAAATAAAACAAAAAATCTACAATCTGCTGAGTTTTGACAGTTCAATTGAATTTAGATCTGGAACTTCACATTTCCGTCATCTTATCTACTAGAAAACTAGAGTCTTCACGTCTCGCTTCACGTATATTTTGAACCCTCCTTAACTTTTTTACCTATTGTTTAATTTTCTTTTTCAAAATAAATGGAACACCCTATATATTCATTTTGTTACTATTGGATAGAGCATATTTTTCTGATTTCAAATAAATCTACATATATCATATTATCTCGATTGGTTTTCGAGATATTTGACGCTGAAAATCAGATTTTATACGGATTCATTCAGCTTATTAGATCAGGGTAGCAATGAAAATAATTGAAATATCGGTTATTAAATTGATGAATGTTATAAATTTCGAGATATTTGACTTTCAAAATCAGATTCTATCTGAATTCTCTCCGATTCGGATTTTCTTTTTGTAAATGATCTCCAAATATTCTGCTCTATTTTCCGGATGTGCGGCTGTGACAATTTGATCATATTCCAAATATACTCATAGTATATTATATTTTCCCCTGTCACTAAAATACATTATGACAAATAACCTCACAAATAACTGACATTTTATAGCAAGCATCAATTTGACAACAGATATTTCTATTATTTCCATAGCTACCCTGATCATCCATATCCTAATTAGCTGAAAGAATTCGCATAAAATCTGAATTTTAATTTATAATATCTCGAAATCTATGAATGATAAAACATAACAGATATATGTATATTTGAAATCAGAAAAATATACTCTATCTAATAGTAACAAAATATAGAGGGTGTTCCATTTAAAACAATATATTTGATATTGCAACCATCAATATTGATTAAATGAGAAAATTCATTATAATCACAACTTTAAGAACTGATATAAGAATACGATATCTCGCGAGTTATTCAAATTGTGGAAAATGCGTTTCAGCAATTTTTTTCCCGAAATAAAACAAAAAATCTACAACAAACTGAATTTTTACAGTTCAATTGAATTTAGATATGGAACGTTCACATTTCCGTCAACTTACCTACTCAAAAACGATATGAATGACGTACATAATGGTACCTTATCAATGAATTTTTCTTCGCAAAACAAAACAAAAGTTATGAAAGATGTTCGAATAATCATTCAATAGGGAATTATAAATTATATGATTCTTGAAATTGCAACCACTAATATTGATGAACTGAGAAAAAACATCATATTCACGTCTTTTAGAACTGAATTGTTTTTAGAAATAGATGGTGCAGTATTCGAGCAGATTTCATGACAATATGTTTGTTTTGCGTAGAAAAAACATTCTAGCTTATCTTGTCTTTCCTTATTCAAAACTGTTCAAAGCCTTTAAGTAGGTGAACTGAACGGAAATGTGAACGTTTTGAGCCGAAACTTAGGATTCAGTTTTTTGTTGAACAACATTGCTGAATGAACGATTCGAACATATCGCTCGATACATGATTGTATTGAAAAAAAACAAATGCCGCCTATGAGAAAGACCAGAATTGGTTATTACTCTGGCACCAAAAACGCTTAGGAAAATACGATGACAGGTTCAGTTGCCATATCAATAAGGGCTCCAAGAACGTCCTAGTTGAAAACGTCTTTTTTTTGGTTCCGCTTGAAGAACTAAGAAGAAAATTGCACAATTTAAGATTCAAATCGACTCCTTTCTTGAATATATGAGCACTTACTTCATTCTTAGAATTCAGATTATTACTATGCTCAGGTAAACAGAAATTCCATTTTTAATGATAAATAAAACAACGACTTTATCACTATTATTCTAATGAGTTCTCCATTTGGAAAAGCGACATTTCCAAACTTCGATCCTATTTTTCACGTTATATTTATAAATACAAATGAATTGGAAAAACTACTTTGTAACAAGTCATCAATTTACTATATGTAATACACGCGAATGTATTTGGAATCAGGACCATATTTGGTGAAAAAAAAAGTTGGTTGCACGTACCTACCTGAAAGAAATGTAGAAATCGAGGTTGAAATAGAAATCAAAAAATGGAGTAGGGATATATTAGGTATCTATCGCCTTTTTCAATTGAAAATATCAAACACAGTTAGATTAGAAAACAACTACTTTCTTGACAGATACCACGCAGAACATTGAATTAAATATACTTGTAGTCCATGCAACGATTCGCACTGTGAATGCAGAATGCACACATTCATACTTCGTCCAATTATGGCTTTTCAATTTGCATTCAAATAGAAATCATTTCCACCAAGTTCAATCACATCATAGATTGATATGAGAAAGTATCCTGAGTTGTAGTTTTGATACTAGGAAGAAGATGGTTTGAAAAAACATTTTTTCGATATTACTGAAAAACTATTTGTAATTTTGAAAAATGTCGAAGAATCTTGGAATGGCCTGCAACCCCTTATTCTTTTCTCATTAAACCGTTTCAGAGATCACTATATTTATGGTGGATTTATGCAGCAATTTTAAGTCATAAGTTTTAAGTCGTAAGTTTTTAGTAATAATATTTAAGACATAAAGGAAGAAAGACAATTTATACAGAAATTATTAAGGACTGTCAAGTCTTCTTCTGTCGTTGTGATGTCAGTGGTCACTTTACAATTTCAGTCATATCCATTTTTTCTTTTTATAATCTTATGATTCTGATATAAGTTTGAATAAACAACACCATCATAGACAATAACCTATAAAAACCGTCACAGAATTGAAAACTTCGAACGCATGCGTAAATATGATCAGTTTTTAGTTTTAAGCCATAAGAGAAAAAAGTTGGTCAACATTCTTATGACTTAAAACTTATGACTTAAAACTTATGACTTGCAACTTAAAACTTATGTCAAGTGTATGAATGGTAACATTGAAAACCAATGATTGAACTTCTTACGACTTATGACTAAAAACTTACGACTTAAATCTTATGACTTATAATCTCTGCATAAATCCATGTAAATGTTTTGAAATATTAATGAGGCTGATCAAACTCAAGTCGGCACTATTGCTAACATCTTTATTATGGAAGGTATGATGTCGGTTGAATGAAAGAACAAGTAGTATTTTTCCGCTAATAATCGCGTATTGCTAACAGAAAAAAATTGAATATTGCGTTTCCGATTTATTCGAAACAATATTTTCACATAAATATCCATCATGAAAATTCTTGATGGGACACCCTGTATATTTCAATCGATTGCCCAACTTCTTCTGGAACATAAATGGTTATCATAAATTTCATCCTGAAACCACAAATAAAGGAGTCAGTTTAGGTTTACAACAAGTCTCATCATAAAATTGAAAATTTAAAAAAAATATCGATCGAGTTGAAAATATGCATTACTCCGTTATATGTGATTTTAGGATAAAACATATAATAAACCATTTATATGTTCCGGAAGGAGTTGATAATCGATTGAAATCATTGAAAAATAAAATAATTTTTTCGAATAAATCGAATACACGATTTTCAATTGTTTTTTTTGTTAGCACTGCGGTTTTCAGCGGAAAAAATACTATTCGTTCTCTGATTTAACCGACCTCGTATTTTCAATAATAAAGAAGTTAGCAATAGTGCTGACTTGAATTTGATCACCCTGTATATCAATTTGAAAATCATTAAACAAAAGTATAGTTTGTGTACTATTATATACCTCATGCTTCCTTAGAAGAATATTAGATGGCTTTCAGTTCAATAGGTTCAATATCAAATAAATAATACATTTTGAGAATACGTACGCCTTATAGTGATTCCATTTCTTGGACATTGTCCTAGGAACGAAAAAAATATAAATGTTGATGGAATTCAATGGCTTCAGATAACATACTAAGAATATAAAAATTTGCAAGGAAGAATATCAGATTTAGTCCTGTGTTCGGCAAATAATGGAATATCAATTACGGTCGAAAATTACCAATTTTTATGTTTCAAAGAGAACATTTATATTTTCAACACTGAAAGCAACTATTGCAAACTATTTTACTCGTTTCTGGGACTATCTAAATATTGAGAATCGAAACAGTTTTTCGGGTAATTTTTGATTAGGAAGAAAATAACGTTCATAATGAAAAAATACCTACCAGAGGCGATTGCTAACTTTTTTCTTCGGTTTATTGCTCACATCGATCACTTAGTTTGAAGTCCCAGAATTCAGTCGCATATTCCAATGACATTTTACGATTCATTCGCAAAACGATTCAGATTATAATGAAGCAGTAAAAAACTCAAACCCAAGAATCCTCATGGGATGCAGTGAATGGCTTAGGGCCCTCTAATGCATATTTTCAATTTAAGCCATAAAGTTGAAGACTTTTTCCCTCACTTTTCCCTTACTTTTGAAAACATCGATACGTTAACCAATACAAAAATCGAAATCCAAGTTCGTTATAGAGTTCGTTATAGGGTCCCGCCAATTTCATAGGGACAGTATTGCTATTTCCAAAACGGTTCCTGAAATATTTTGAAAAAACTAAAAATCACTCATTTATTTATTTTTCGAGTTAATATTCGAAAAAAAAAAATTCAAATTCTGCACAAACAGGTAATTTATAAAGACAAAGAGGTTGGAGTTATCAGAAATATTCTATTTTCATTAGTTTCACAGATACACTGTGCAACTTTTGTTTTTCTAATGTGCACCATATTTGTTTTTCTCACCATTGAATGGTACTAAAAATTCCTTTTACACCCATGTATAACATGTTGACATTACCAAATGAAAAAGTGCGAAAAAACAGTAGAAACCATTTTTGGAGGTTATCATTGCTTAAATTTTAACTGCCCTATACGGTAGGCCATGATAAATGGGAAAAAGGTATTCATGAAGAACTGCGTTGGTAATGAACAATTATGTGTATTTAAATCAAACTCGTTGATACCCTGTCGACGGATGAGTTAATATTGATGCTAAATTCATTCAAAATCCAGAGCTGATATGTACAATGATACTTCAGTGCAAATGAACTACAGGTGCATATCAGAAGAATATGATATTTATTAAGAACATTCATATCATTTCCGTATCCTTGCTAAAATGGGATGGAAAATTTTGAATGGCTGTGTGGCACCAGGGACTCCTCGCCAAGCTCCCATCTTATGATTGACCCCCTCAGCTGTGTTCTCTGCTTGCTAGTTTTCTCTCAAACAGGTCTCTCCATATGTAGTGGTCGATGGAGTTTCATCTGATACTCTACTCATAAATGCTGGTGTTCCGCAGGGATCAATTTTAGCACCAACACTGTTTCTACTTCACATCAACGATTTGTTGGAAGCAACTTCATGTCCTATTCACAGCTTCGCGGATGATATAGTATATCGCTTTCTCTTCCAGGGCTCCTATATCGGCCCGTCAAACCAGAAATGAACGAGGAAGAGATGTTAACAAAATAAATATGGACTTGGCAACTATTCTCGAGTGGGGATCTATTAACTTAGAATTCAATGCAAACAAAACACAAGCATGTCTTTTCTCTAGAAAATTCAATCTTACTGTGCCCAACATAATTCAGTCAGGAGTAACCATACCATGGAAGTCATCCATTTCGATGCTTGGCGTTACTATCAGCAATAACCTTTCTTAGGAAATTCACGTAAGGCACAGATCCGACCTTTCCTGGAATACTGTTCCCATATTTGGAGTGCGGCACCTAAACATATCTTCAAACTATTGGATTCTGTCCAAAAAAGGGCAAATCGTCTCGTTGGTGATACCTCGCCCACTTCTCTGGAACACCGTAGAAAAGTTGGCGATTCATCTCTATTTTATAGATTTTTTCATGGGCGATGCTCTTCTGAAATATCAACAATCGTTCCTCTAGCAGTCTTTTCGAGATTAACCCGTCACACCCCTTCGAGGTCACTTTAGAGACCTGCAGAACGTCCCTTCACAAAGACTTGTTCATCCAATGAACATCGAGACTTTGGAACTCATTGCCTAGGGTGGTATTCCCCGAGGCATACCATCTCAAGAAATTCAATAAGAACACCAGCTCCTACCTTCTTTCTTTTGGTTCTCACGATGTACGATGTTTTCTGAACATTACAGGATATCCCTTTTCGTGAGAACCAGAACATAAAAAAAAACGTAGACGTACTTACCTATATACAGAGTGAAAAGAGTTAAATGGAATTAATTCAGTATATCTTATTATTATTGTTGTGTACCTATATTATGCGCATCCACCATTTAAATTACTTTCTACCTAATACCCTTATAGCACAAGTATATGCACCTCAAATGTTTAGTACGGCAAAAGTCTTCAGGATATCCATAAGACATACGATGTTCTAAACTAAAGGTCTTCAGGACGTCCAATTTAGGTCCATTTCAGGTCTCAACAGGTTCATTCTGGGACCTAGATGGTACCTCTACATACCAGTTTATGAGTAAAAGAGCTCAATTTATAAACTCCGCTGTCGTAGCTACAGTTGACGCTGCCGTTCCAAAATGTATCGAGGAGATATCCGACGGCACCTACGTCGGCTACGTAGTTGATGAACAGATGTTTATTTTTAGAACATTCCATCTACGAACAGTAACTGCAGCGTCAACTCTAGCTCTGGACTTTATAAATTAAGCTTTAGAAGATTATTATATAACTTCTATAAGGAGTCGACTATCCAAGATGTAACCTAGCCTAATGTTAATTGAATTCTGTGGTAGCTGTCTTCTCAATAATATTACTATGAATCAACGATTCCTGAATGTCTAGTTGTAAATTTCTTTCATGTTACAAATTGACATGTAATTTATCCATCGGATGATGAGTTTTTTGTAAATCACGAGACTAAGAGCTCATACTGGAATCTGAAGCACTTCTAGCAGTAATGGATTCTTGAATTGATATGTAATTTGTTTCTGCAATTTTTTGTATTTCGCTACTTCGAAGTTGGCAAATGTCCATATGAGCAGGATTGAGAAACACGAGACCAACAGCTAATGTTGAATGTTTTATTGTTATCGAAAGAGAAAGTGGCTGAATTCAGCACTAGCACTAGTGTTACTCACAACTTGTTTGATTATTGAAAACACCTATGGAAAAGGTCACATAAAACCTACAGTGGTGAATAATATGCCGGTGTTTACTGACACTAAAACAATCAGGACCTCAGGGGACACCAAACGGTGTTAGTTGGTGTGAGCTGGTGTAATTTTTTTCACAGTGTAGGTGAAATTTCCTCTTATTGTCTTGGCGAAGGTCCAAAAATAAAGGTAACCTTACGGGTGTTCGATGAGCTTTGATCTTATCTTGAACAGGTTTCATTGTTGGTGGTGTTTTGTTGGTATGAGGTATGTAGTAGGTTTATAGCGTGGAATCCTCAGATTGGAATCATACTCTTCAATGAGAAAAGCGGAGGAAAACCTACAGAAACTTTTCCAGTCTGGAGGTGTGATGGTGACAGACTAGTTTGTGGGATGGCATTGGGACAGGTGGCGGAAAATAGATTGTGGTCAGAATTTGCCAGTCGAGCATGGACATCAACTTTGTATGGATCTGTATTGTTGGTTAGGACCTTACACATTTACACAAGTAGGCATATACCTACCATTCTATGAGTTGAGAAATATCTTCAAGTGTACCCACATTTATCCTTTTTGGTACAAATCCGAATAAGGGCATTTTGAATTCCAGCTTAGCTTTATAGAGAGTTGATTGGATATTATCATAGGTTCATCTACAATATCTCTCAACGTCATATGTTACAATATCATCATAATATTAACCAAAATAAGAACTGTCAATCAAACGAAATCAGAGTTTCAGAAATTTTTGCGTCATAATTTCCCGGCGTTTTCAACAAATCTGCTTGGATTGCAGGACAATATACTTGGAAATAGTACACTGTATATTACTAATACATTGAAAAATAATCGAAGTCGAAGAAACTGGGCTCATGACCAGTGGTAGGTAGTTATTAGAGTTAAAAAGAAAAATCACTTTCATCCAAATGAAACAATGTATTTTCAATCACACATATTGGTACATCATATGCCTAGTTTTCGAGTATAAGTAGGTAGACATTCTAAACCGTTTGGCAACATTCACCTCATACAATGCATCTTGCCAGAAAAATGGTGTGGCTGAAATTGGCTATAAGAATGAAGTAGTTCGAATCCTAAAGTGATATATCTCAACTCCTGCACACGGACTGATATTTAATTCATAATTTGCATTGGTCATATTGTAGCCAGGTAACCTAGAATTTTTTACATCAGTATGTAAAATAGTAGCGCTCACCCATTATTCAATGACTACAAATATGGAAATTAGATATTACGGTTCAGAGGCCACTGCTGTGTTCATTCAGACTGTATAAAAATAGACTGAGTATCCAAAAATATATATGAGAGATATTTCTAATGAGTCTGTTCAACGATATCTTTCAATTTCAGAAGCTTTCCTTAATTTCATAGTTCCTGAAGAATAACTGAAGTAAGTGACTTATAAGTCTTGATGGTTCCTCAATCTTTCTTAGTTTTTGAAGGTGACAACTATGTTCTTTCTATAACAACGGAAGACGATTGGTAAAGAGAATGAATTTGGTTCTCTTCAATTCTCGTTTTGGTGTTTTTCTTTCTTTTTTTGTTTGATTACAGATTATGCATAATATGGATTCACGATAAGAATTATTGTTAGATGATGAGACTATTGAAATGAAAAATTCTGATAGACAATTATTGTTTGTGCATAAAACACAATTTGGATTATAAATGATCATATGCGAAACTGTGCTGGAATGATTCGTTTAGTGGCATAGGGCCAATTCGTGAGAGCATGGACAGATTTTCACGTATTGTTAGTGAAATTTATTTAAGCGGACATTGTCCGTATGGTTATCTCAAAGCTGATTCGTTCGATGATATAAGTATAGAAGTAGATAGTATAGCCGTGGTATTAGATATTTCCAACGCATTTGATCGAGTTTGGCACCAGACTCCTCGCCAAACTTCCATCTTATGGTTTGCATCCTCAGCTGTATTCTCTTCTTGCTAGTTTTCTCTCAAACAGGTCTCTCCATGTAGTGGTCGATGGAGTTTCATCTGATACTCTACTTATAAATGCTGGTGTTCTGCAGGGATCAATTTTAGCACAAATACTATTTCTACTTCACACCAACGATTTGTTGGAATCAACTTAATGTCCTATACACAGCTTCGCGGATGATATAGTACCCTCCATATCGCTTTCTCATCCAGGGCTCCTGTATCGGCCCGTCAAACCAGAAATGAACGAGGAAGAAATGTTAACAAAATAAATATGGAGCAATAATTCTCGAGTATGGGGATCTAATAACTTGATAGAATTCAATGCACACAAAACATGTATTTTCTCTAGAAAAGCCGATCTAACTGTCGCCAACATAATTCAGTCATGAGTAACCTTACCATTGAAGTCATCCATTTCGATGCTTGGCGTTACTATCAGCAATAACCTTTCTTGGGAAAATCACGTGAGGTCCATTGTCAAAAGTGCATTCCAAAAACTTGATTTTCTGTTCCGAGCCAAGAGCTATTTCACTCCCAGTCAGCTGCTTATGATCTATAAGGCACAGATCCGACTTGTCCTAGAATACTGTTCCCATATTTGGAGTGCGGCACCTAAACATATCCTGAAACTGTTGGATTCTGTCCAAAAAAAGGACAATTCGTCTCATCGGTGATGCCTCGCTTACAAACTCGCTCACTTCTCTGGAACACCGTAGAAAAGTTGGCGATTTATCTCTATTTCATAGATATTTTCGTGGGCAATGCTCTTCTGAAATATTAACAATCGTTCCTCCATTAGCAGTATTTTCGAGATTAACCCGTCAAGTTCAGTCTTCACACCCCTTCGTGGTCACTATAGAGACCTGCAGAACGTCCCTTTCCAAAGACTCGTTCATCCAATGAACATGGAGACTTTGGAACCCACCGAGGCATACGATCTCCAGAAATTTAAGAAGTACACCAACTCCTACCTTCTTTCCCTTGGTTGTCACGATGTTCTCTGAACATTACAGGATATCCCTTTTCGTGAGAACCAGAACATAAAAAAAGATAGCAGAGAAACTTGTTTATGATAATCAAAATCGTGGCACATGACATCAAACTTTTTTTAGATTTTTCTATGTATAACATGAAATATTATTTTTGGGAGATACCTCCTCTGAATTTATCACTTAATCACTTATCCCCCTACAAGATTATGGAATGATTTTCATACCTGCGAAGTGATGTCAAAGTGAAGATAGAATACTTCGCATAATAAATTGCAGTTATTTTCTGTCCCAAAAAGAGTGATCCTGAATACCAGAAGAAACTCTCTGAATTAAATTGGTAGTGACGACAACTTGCCATTTTTCCGAAAACAATCTTCCAACTAGGTATAAACCACTCCAACATGGACAAATTACAGTAATCCCGCATATCACGTAGAGCGACGAACGGTAACTTTTAATTAAAATCCGTTACATTAACGTCGATTGTGGTGCAAATTATTTTTAGGAGACCTTTTTGACTCAGGGAATACTACCCGGTAAACATTTTTTCCACGAATACATAAATGATACATCAATTTTATGTCATATAAATGATGGTCAACATCATTAATACGTATCTGAAAGACGTATTTTCTGAGGCGATAAGTCCCAACTTTCAGCGTTGTATATACGTCAGATAAAAACCGTCTTATTTGCATCTTCAGAATGATGTAACGTAACGAATGTTCAAGAAACATATTCAAATATACGTCACTAAATGGATGCAAATCTTATGTTTTGAATAAAATGGTATTTTTTGAGGCGATAAGTCCCAACTTTCAGCGTTGTATATACGTCAGATAAAAACCGTCTTATTTGCATCTTCAGAATGATATAACGTAACGAATGTTCAACTTACATATTCAAATATACGTCATAAAATAGATGCAACTCTTGTAATTTGAATGAAATGGTCTTTTTTCAGGCGATAAGTCCCAACTTTCAGCGTTGTATATACGTCAAATAAAAACCGTTATATTTGCATCTTCAGAATGATGTAACGTAACGAATGTTCAACATACATATTAAAATATACGTCATAAAATAGATGCAACTCTTATGTTTTGAATAAAATGGTCTTTTTTCGGGCGATAAGTCTCAACTTGCAGCGTTGTATATACGTCAAATAGAAACCGTCTTATTTGCATCTTCAGAATGATGTAACGTAACGAATATTCAACATACATATTCAAATATACGTCATAAAATAGATGCAAATCTTATGTTTTGTATAAAATGGTCTTTTTTGAGGCGATAATTCCAAATTTTCTGCGATTCACATACGTCGGTTCAAAAATGTCATATTTGCATCTTCAAAGTGATATATTATAATGAATGTTCAGAACACATAATTATAATTACGTCAAAAAATGGATTGAAAAATTTCGTTCCAAATAAAATGGTAGTATATAATCGATCATAATATTTATTTCATAATGGGTAACTCTAGAAACTATAAAGATACTCAATGATAAAGTCAAAATTATAGAAGTGAATAAATAAAAATTCAAAACCTACCTATAAATAATAACAAAAAATAATAGAACCTCAATCTATCTTTCTAGTAGGTATGTACAATACATTGATATTTTCACAGAACAAAACATATGTTTTATAATAAGTACCTACAAAAAAAAATATTAAGATACTAATTAACGAAAACTCAAGATTTCAGAATGAAAATTGAATGAAATTTATACCAACAGCTGCAATATTTTTCAATTTCTTCAAGCCGGGCAACCATTCCGTTATTCTGGTTTTTTGTGGCCACTTAGTAGGTAATAGTCATTTTTCAAATCTGAAAATAATGTCGAGTATGTATGTATATGTTTTCAAATTCTTAGGTTGGGTTAGGTTCTACAGAAATAATATACTATAAATTGAAAAATGCATTGATTTGCTTTGAAAGTTTTCAACTTTTTTCGACTCAGTATTATAGTATGAACTTATTTTTCTCAAACTTCTGAATTCAATGTAATTTCTCAAACATTTGGAAGTGAATAATGAAGGTCAAGTGAATTGTCAAAAAAAGCATTTTCGTCACATTCATAAATTCTGAATTTTTTTGAAGAAAAAGTTGAGAACTCATGCTACTTTGAATTAACAAATAATCTGAGAAAATTTAAATGTACCTATTCATACTGGATGATGGATTCAATCAAGGAAATAAACTTACCATTTTGAAGTGTCAGTTATGAAGATATCATTGTTTTGTTGGCCTTGTTTTCTATCTAGCGCAAATTATATTTTTAGAAGGTTCTTGATCACATTCAATTTCATCGATACATATTCCTCGACCCTCCTGCCCGACTCTATAACCTGTTATTGAGTGTAACTGCTGAAATTAAATAACATATACAAGATAAATGATACAAACAATATTTTAGATGCATCGAGAAAATATGAACCTTGATAGCAATATTCTATTGCCTGCAATTATTGAGAATATTTTTTATTCAAATTATTGGGAAAAGTTTCATCTTACCACACAAGTCTTTATTATTTTTCTCAAGGAATCAACTGGGCCCAAGAACTCTTCTTCCCTCTGACTGAAGGCAAGTCTTCATTTCCACTCAGTATATCCAAAACCTGTCCAGCCAACTTTATTTTCTTTGAGGCCCTGGTGAAGTCATCTAAAGAATAGTGATATTTTTCATATACTTCTATAAATACCTTGATGATTTATAATTCCCAAATTATTCATCATTCAAAAAAATGCATTGACTATTTTTTCATATAATCTGACCTAATTTTTGTTTAGGGCTTTTTGTTCAGGGTTTTGAAAAAATGATACCAGTCATGATTACATCAGGTAACTTCAAATAAAAAACGAACCACCCTTAGTTTTGTTGATACATAGAAAATTGAGGTCACATTCATAAAAAAATTTCTCAAGAGAAGTTTTCGAATGACAAATATATGTTGATGATAACAAAATCATTGGGGTTGACACCTCATTCAGATTTATATCCACTGATTAGAATATGGAAAGATTAATCTCCACATGAATAGATCAGTCTCACCTTCCTCATAAACAGTTGTAGCTACACTATAATATATCTTACAATTGGCTGTAAAAAGGAATCACTTCTTCTGGGTGAACTTGAAAAATGTTATTGATTTAGTGGTGGTCAGGCACTAAACTCAATTTATTTTTTCTTGAGGGTTGGCCAATTTTTATGGATTGTAGGCACTCCATATCAGCATCTGCAAAAAATATATTGCCACACAAACCATTTTCTGAATACTAGCAAAAATAATAAATTATTCTACATGCTTTTGCGTTGTCTCAAGGTCAGTACAGTACAAGAAGCGTCTGGCCACGCCTGGCGTCATGTGAATTCAATAATGGACTGGCCCAAATAAAAAACTTTTGAATTTTGTAGCCTTCGATGTAGGTAGGTATTCAGACTATTCAGAGGGATAGGTTTTATTACATAAAATATGAGACAACAGCCTGATCGGCTCACAACAGCCCCAACAAAAAAAACTCAGGTTAGGTGTGTCTTTTATGGTTATGGAAATCATTGTCATCAAATGAGAATTCTTTTCATAACGATCCAATTCAACCAAACAGAAGTAGTCAGTACGTACGTAGTACTAGTTTTCTTTGATTCAACGACGGAATTAAGCCAGAAAATGCCTATGAATGCGAGTTACGATAATTGTTCACACCGAGGTTCACACATAGGTATCATTTTCTATTATACTATAAGCTAGCCAAAGTTTGTGTAGCTTACCTGATACTATTTAGACGAATTATTGCTCACACTAGCACCAAAAATTATACAAATAACCGTCCAACGCTGCGTTGTTGTGATCAAAATACAAGAACCATGGACGACCGCGCATCTGAGATGCTTTTGCTTTGCATTGTATCAAGGTCAGTACAAGAAGCGTCTGGCCACGTCTGGCGTCATGTGAATTCAATAATGGACTGGACCAAGCCAAGCGGGCTCGGGCTCATGTCGTCTAACGGGTATAGATATGATGGCGGGAACTTTAAATATGAGAATTCTATGAGAATTTTCTACACTACAATGGGGGATATATCATTTTGTGAAGAGGGTAACAGCGAATTCGATTGGAAATAACGTAGGGAATTCCCTATGCATTCCGTATATTTATCTAATTCCTTTTCGATATGTAGTGAAAAGAAAATGTACCTATACACTCTAGAGTCTGGAGTGCGTACTAGTTTCTTGAATTGATTTCTCTATTAGTATTCAATTTATTGTTTTGTCTTGCCATTCCTTGAATAAAATAGGTTTAATTATTTTTATCGGACGCATCAACGTTATAAAGACGTAATAAAGACGTTTTATAGACACATCTGAAATATGTAAAAAACCCAACGTTTAATTGACGCTGAGTATTGGTCATCAAATTATTCAGGGTATTTTTCTACGAGAAGTCATCACGATGTAGACGTCAAATACACCTTGATCGACCATCACTGTGCTGCCTGGGTGGTAGCTTTCAGTATCAAGACTTATATTATTATAAGTGGTAGACTAATCTTGGAAATATCAAGAACACTTTCGTAGCGACTATGTATTTCACATAAACCTACAAGTTGAGTTGAGAAAAAAAGTTCTGAAGCAACGAAATCTGCAAAATATACCTATTACATAAGTTGGTTATGGATTGATGCACTTGAAATCGCCTGAAACTAATTGATCCCCAACTATATAGTCACCATATAAGTTATTATGTATATTTCAGTTCACCTAGTAAACGTATCGAGTGTGTTGCTCGTGAATTATAGCCATAGATGTCTAACGAATGGTATTCACAAGAAATAATCGTCTTTTGGAATATTGAGTATTCGAACAATCTAATAATTACATATATTTACGTATACGATTTCAATCGATCTTTAATTTCACCATCATATCAGAAATATATGAATGATGAAAAAATTATGATTGAAACTTTCATTCAAGAACTTGACATAAGTTTGATGTTATATTAGTATATATTTAGTCATGGATATGATCGACTTCTGAATGCTGACCTCGCTTTTCCAATTCCCAATACAGCTAGTTAGAGACCAACTACCAAAAGTCAAAACTTGTGCGAGGTGAAGGAGAGCGGAACCCTACAGCTTATAGTGCATTCCAAACCACTTCTAAGGCGTCGGTCGAAACGACGACACGATCAAAACCGTGAACCAGTTATTTTTATAACATGATACACTTCTTACAGGACTCGAAACACTATCACTGAACAACTGTCGCTAGTGGGGGCTTTGGCTATACTCGCCCCTATGAAACCTCAAATCTGATGACCTTTATTCTCCGTATATCACCTCAACAATGTAATAATTCGATATTTGGTAGAAATCGTTAAACATTTTTTTGCTGCCATTCAATAACATATCAAATATATTCGTTTTCAATATTCAATATTATCATAATTCGAGAGATACATTCATGTCCGAAAAATCGTTATCGAAGATTGAACATGACATGAGTTTGATATATCAAGTCACGGATATGATCGACCTTCAACGTCTAATGCAGGAAAAAAACATCATTTTTCGATTATTGAGCATCTAAACAATGTAATAATTCGATATTTTGCCCGTTCTAGAACGTTTTCTTGATGATATTCGATAAATTATCGAAAATATACGTTTTCAATCGATCTTCGATATGATCATCAAATGAGGGATATATTCATGATAAAAAAATCGTGATCGAACATTTCGATCAAGACATAAGTTTGAAGTCATATGACAAATGACTGGACTGTGTTGAACATATATTGGCATATATTCAGTCATGGATGTGATCGACTTTCGGCGTCTAACGCGGTATAGAAAAAACATATTTTTTCAATCATCAAATTGATCATCTTTGGAAAAAGATGTTGGCAATATTGTCTAAACAATGTAATGATTCGATATTTTGCCAGTGATTACTGGAACGTTTTCTTGATGATATTCGATAAAACATCGAAAATACACTTTTTCAATCGATCTTCAATATTAACATCATATAACGAATGTATCTATTTCCTATATTACGTATGTACATCACTTTTCTCGAAACGAATGTTTCATCACTCATCGAGTATAAGTTTATTTCACCTAATTTATTATTTATGATCAAAGAATCGTAATCGAAGATTTTTATCTTGAAATTGACATAAGTTTGATGCTAGTTGATGTGATATGGCGAACGTCTGGAGTGTGTTGTTCGTTAATTGGCATATATTCAGTCTCGAATATGATCGACTTTCAACGTTTAACGCGGTATACAAAAATACATATATTTTCAATTTCTAAATTGGTCTTCTTTGAAAAGTCATCCTTGCAATATCATCTAAACTATTCAATTGATACGATATGTTGCCCATAATTTCTGGAAAGTTTTTGATAATATTCGATAAAATATCGGAAAATTCAATTGATCTTCAATATTATCATCATGTGAGGGATGTATTCATGATTGAAGAATCGTGATCGAAGATTCCAATCAAGAACTCGACATAACCTGATGTCATATTATGGCAAATGTCTGGAGTGTGTTGATCATTAATTGGCATATAGTCAGTCATGGATATGATCGACTTTCGACGTCTAACGCGGTATGAAGATGAACATCATTTTTCAATCCTCAAATTGATCGTCTTCAAAAAAACATTTTTGCAATGTCATATAAACGATGTAATGATTCGATATCTTGCCTTCAATTTCTCGAAACATTTTCTTGATGATATTCCGATAAAATATCGAAAATACACGTTTTCAATCGATCTTCAATATAATCATCATGGAAGGGATGTATTCATGATCAAATAATCGTGATCGAAGATTTCAATCAAGAACTCGACATAACCTAATGTCATATTATGGCAAACGTCTGTAGTGGGTTGATCATAATTTAGCATATATTCAGTCATGGATATGATCGTTTTTCGACGTCAAACGCGGTATAGAAAAAACATCATTTTTCAATCCTTAAATTGATCGCCTTCAAACAAACATTTTCGCAATATCATCTGAACAATGTAATGATTCGACATCCTGCCCGTAATTTCTGGAATTTTTTCTTGATGATTATTCGATAAAATATCGAAAATATACGTATTCATTCGATCTTTAATATTATCATCATATAAGGGATGTATTCATGATCAAAGAATCGTTATCGAAGATTTCAATCAAGAACTCGACATAACCTAATGTCATATTATGGCAAACGTCTGTAGTGGGTTGATCATAATTTAGCATATATATATTCAGTCATGGATATGATCGTTTTTCGACGTCAAACGCGGTATAGAAAAAACATCATTTTTCAATCCTTAAATTGATCGCCTTCAAACAAACATTTTTGCAATATCATCTGAACAATGTAATGATTCGATATCCTGCCCGTAATTTCTGGAATTTTTTCTTGATGATTATTCGATAAAATATCGAAAATATACGTATTCATTCGATCTTTAATATTATCATCATATAAGGGATGTATTCATGATCAAAGAATCGTGATCGAAGATTTCAATCAAGAACTTGACATAAGTTTGATGTCATATGGCAAACGCCTGGAGTGTGTTGATCATAAATTGGTATATATTCAGTCATGGATATGATCGTTTCTCGACGTCAAACGCGGTATAGAAAAAACATCATTTTTCAATCCTTAAATTGATCGTCGTCAAACAAACATTTTTGCAATATCATCTGAACAATGTAATGATTCGATATCCTGCCCGTAATTTCTGGAATTTTTTCTTAATGATATTCGATAAAATATCGAAAATATACGTATTCATTCGATGTTCAATATTATCATCATATAAGGGATGTATTCATGATCAAAGAATCGTGATCGAAGATTTCAATCAAGAACTTGACATAAGTTTGATGTCATATGGCAAACGTCTGGAGTGTGTTGATCATAAATTGGTATATATTCAGTCATGGATATGATCGTTTTTCGACGTCAAACGCGGTATAGAATGAACATTATTTTTCAATCCTTAAATTGATCGTCTTCAAAAAAAAATCTTTGCAATATCATCTAAACAATGTAATGATTCGATATCCTGCCCGTAATTTCTGGAATTTTTTCTCGATGATATAAAATAAAATATCGAAAATAAACGTATTCATTCGATCTTCAAAATTATCATCATATAAGGGATGTATTCATGATCAAAGAATCGTGATCGAAGATTTCAATCAAGAACTTGACATAAGTTTGATGTCATATGGCAAACGTCTGGAGTGTGTTGATCATAAATTGGTATATATTCAGTCATGGATATGATCGTTTCTCGACGTCAAACGCGGTATAGAAAAAACATCATTTTTCAATCCTTAAATTGATCGTCGTCAAGCAAACATTTTTGCAATATCATCTGAACAATGTAATGATTCGATATCCTGCCCGTAATTTCTGGAATTTTTTCTTAATGATATTCGATAAAATATCGAAAATATACGTATTCATTCGATCTTCAATATTATCATCATATAAGGGATGTATTCATGATCAAAGAATCGTGATCGAAGATTTCAATCAAGAACTCGATAGTTAGTTTGATATCATATTGCAAACGTCTGGAGTGTGTTTATCACCAATTGGCATATATTCAGTCATAGATATGATCGACTCACGACATCTGACGTGGTATAAAAAATACATAATTTTTCAATTCTTAAAACGATCGTCTTTGAAGGAACATTTTTGCAATATCATCTAAACAATGTAATGATTCGATATTTTGCCCGTAATTTCTGTAACGTTTTCTTAATGATATTCGATAAAATATCGAAAATATACGTTTTCAATCGATCTTCAGTATTATTTATTTATTTATTTATTTATTTATTTATAAACGGGTAACACCCAATATGTATAATACAAGTTTTACATATCATAAGTTTGTTAACACTATATAATTAACCTAAAATTTGTAACTTAACAATAATTACTAATATTAGTGAAGAAATTACAAAAAGTACAAAGAAGATAGAAGAAAAGACATTGCTATGACCCACTATTTGACAACATTATTAAGTAAATGAGCATATAAAGAAATGATTTGCAATACAAAATCAATCAATAACCCTCAATCTATTTCGAAGCGTACCTTCAGTCTCATTCAACAGATCAAATTTCACCATGTTACCATTGGAGATCATTCTTGATAAGGGTGAATGCTTGCCATAATTACACCTGTGAAAATCAGGTGAGAAAGTTTGCGTATTCCTTGTGTTACGTGAGGGGACATGAAAATTTACTTGAGAAAGAAGAGAAGGACAATTTATTTTGGAATTGATTATTTTATGAAGAAATTTTATATCTGCGTGCACTCTACGCGTTCTGAGTGTTTGTAATCCAGATGTTATACGAATTTCAGATAGTGAATGGTCGGTAAGTGGCATGTTTAATTTGAAAGCAAAATACCTCAGAAACTTATTCTGAACTTTTTCGAAGTTGTTTATATGCAGCTCGTAAGTTGGTGACCAAACACAAGTACAGTACTCTAAGATTGACCTCACCATTACAAAATATAGAGTTTTTATAGAATGTACATTCGTAAAATCTCTTGTAGTCCTGCTCATGAAACCTAACATTTTTGTTGCTCTGTTAATTATTTGCTCAAAGTGAAGGTGAAAGTCCATTTTGACGTCCATCACAACACCCAAGTCTCGAAAAGACTTAACACATTCGAGAGGCTCACCAGATATATTATAGATCACGTCATATCTATCCATGGTTCGATAAAAAGTCATACTTTTACACTTACTGACATTAACTTCCATGAGGTTTTCAGAACACCATTCAGAGAAAGCCAAGAGATCCATCTGAATTTTCTCACAATCAGTGAGAGATGTAACGGTCCTAAATATTTTAAGATCATCTGCAAAAACTAATATTTCGGAGTGTTTGATTTTTTTGTTAATATCATTAATGTAAATATTGAATAGAAATGGTCCCAAGTGACTACCCTGTGGAACACCTGAGCTGACCGAAATTTCATGAGATGTGTAACCTTTGATTTTCACTAGCTGTGTTCTGTCATGAAAGTAACTTGCGAGCCAATTTAACATATTTCCAAAGAAACCAGTTGCCTTTAATTTTTCAAATAGAACTCTATGATTGATCGTATCAAATGCCTTGGAAAAATCTGTGTATATTACATCAACTTGGTGTTTATTTTCCAAGGCATTCAAGATGAACTGAGAATATAGTAGTAGATTGGTACATGTGGATTTGCCTTGACAGAATCCATGCTGTTGATCAATTATCACCTGATTTAGGGGAGCTCTTATACTATCACATACGATGTGTTCAAAAACTTTAGGTATTGTACTCAATATACTAATAGGACGAAAGTTTTTTATATTTGCTTGGTCACCGGATTTGAATATTGGTGTAATGAAACTTGATTTCCATAATTGAGGAAATTCCCCTAACTCGAGTGATGCAGAGAAAAGGAGGAAAAGTGGTTTAGCTAGTGTAAATCTACAAGTTTTTAGCAACATAGGAGAAACTCCATCAGGTCCTGGACATTTGTTTGGATCCAACTGTGTTAATTTGTCTAAGATAATTTCCAAACTGATTTTGCAGTTATTGATATCAATGGTTTTGTCATAATTGAAAGTTGGTATTTGATCATCGATGGTAACTGGTTTGTAAACTGATTGGAATTGTCTTGCAAATGCATTTGCAATATCATTGCCATTGTTCAAGATTGTATCGTCATAGTACATAGTATCAGGTAGGCCAACGTTTCTCCGTTTGTTATTAACATAGGTCCAAAAGTGTTTTACATTTGATGTAATATTGTTCTCAACTTCCCTTATATAAGTTTCATAACAGGTTTTACTAGCTAATTTACATCGCGCTCTCAATTCAGAAAATATTACATAATCGTCCCAACTTTTGTTTTGTTTATACGCCCTATGAGCTTTTTTCTTTTCTATTGTAATTTTTTTCAGGTTATTATCAAACCACCGAGGAAACTTTGGCTTTGTGATACGTACATATGGAACGAAGGTTTGAATTCCTATATATAAAATATCATAGAATATTTCAGTTACAAGATCAATGTTCGTTACATTACTAATGTGATAGTCCCAATCAATGCCCGCTAGATAATAGTTCAATCCCATATAGTTGGCCCTCTTAAAATCATAGTAATAACTTTCATACTCCAATTCGTTATAATTATCCCCAGTAGATACGGATAGTGTTATTGCTGGATGATGGGAATCGCATGCCAATATGCAGTCACTAGATACTTCTACTACACAGTTATTCATCTCATTTGAAAATATCAGGTCCAACATGACCCCATAACAATTACTAATTTTATTTAACTGAAAAAGATTATGAAATGCAAAAGTGTTAACTATGGCTTGAGCTGCAATGTTGTTATTATCGATGGCTCTTACACCATAATCATCGTTTGACCATTCAATGTTAGGTAAGTTGTAATCACCAATGAGAAAAAATTTATGTTGAGGATACCGTTCCAATACACTATCGATGCAGGCACAGTGATCTATGTACAGATCAATATTTCAATATTTCATCATATAATTGATGTATTCATGATCAAAGAATCGTGATCGAAGATTTTAATCAAGAACTTGACATAAGTTTGATGTCATATGGCAAACCTCTGGAGTATGATGATCGTATATTGGCATACATTTAGTCTCGGATGTGATCGATTTCTAACGTACGTTTATATGTACTTCATTAAACGTCGTTCATGATACGTTTCACAAAAACCATCATATGACTGAAATGTGTGAACACAAATGTTTACCGGGTACCCAATAATTGAAGCGAAATGAAATTGAATTTTGTTTTTGTTATTCGAAATCTCGCAACCTTTGAAATGCTAGTTTGACATTTTGTTAATATGACGTGTGCTACGAATATTTGTTCCGGAATGTTATGCGTAGGGAGGGTGGTGTACCTTGGCCTATTTCTTTTATTTTTCATATTTCTTACAAATCAGAAAAAAATCATTCTAACAAGACACAAATTGGAATTGTTAGCATAGTACTTTTCATCAATAATTCGAAGAAAAAAGTGAATTTACCCATGGTACACCTAGGCAGTGTACCTTGGACATGGCGTACCTTGCCACAATATCAAATAAATATTGAACTACTCACTCTGATCTTTGGGAACAAAAACATTTCCATCACAAATTGTGAGAAAAACTGCCAATGTATTCAAACTGTGAAATCGCTGTCGTTTTGAGAATCCAAGACTAGATGATAGCTAGGAAAATATAATGGTGAAGTTTATCTTATTCATTGAGAAGTCTCCTTTTCGATTAATGATGAATTAGCTGTCAAGGCCTGAAATTCTCGCTGATCATAATGTATAACTTTGTTCTCTCCCTTCCGAATGGATCATATACAATTCGTTTTCAATGATTTCGAAATTATCTGTCAGTTTTCATTAGGCAAGGTAATCTCATCCTCAATCAATTCACCTCATTTTCTCTACCGATTCTCATGAATTGTCAACTTTGCGTTTCACCCGTTCCAGTTTTTTCTGTCGAGTCATCTAAATTAACAAAAGTGGCATCGAAGGGAGAGTCAACCATCAATAAGATAAGCATTGACTATACAACGCCTTACATCACTGTCGAAGAAATGTAGGTAGATAGTTCTGTGGTATCATTATGAAATTAGCAACCTACACTATAAAGGCAACAGGAAGTGAAAATTACTTCAAATCAGAAATTCAAAAATTTTTGATTGCACTAGAATCATATTTGTTGAATGATTTATTGGCAAGTTGATATATATAACAATTTGTGTTACTTTGAATAAATGTATAACATTAGTGAATCCAACATTATCTTAAACGAAGAATTTGATTATTGATAATGAGTATAAAAAATATATTCTCATCATTTAATTGCGCATAATTATGGTTTTCTTTTCGTGCAGCCAAGAGATAAAGAAAAATAAATAACATTTTCTTTCGAATGGTTCAACCAGTTAAATTTTGCCTCGTTGTTATTCTGTGAAGCAATGAGACATACTGAAGCTTTTTTCTGCAGACGTTTGTCATACATATAAAATAATTTAATGATCCAATTAGGAGTATCCCTGAAAATATATAGACAACAAATCTCTACTATTTCAGCTTCCAACCTGGTAGAGTAAATCCAATATACCTTTTCGAAGTAAAATAATTCCCTGCATGAAGGTAATTTGAATTCGTTCCGAGTATTATGTACCGGGTGTACCACTAAGAAAGGACGCCGGCTGTATCTCGGAAACTACTTGCCGCGTAGGTTTCGGAAAAAAATATTTATGATGAAAGTGGCCAAGAGAAATCTCTGGAAATTATTTTCAAGTTTCCAAGACAACCATTAGAGGGCGTAATTGCATTGGCCACTTCGAAAACGGGTTTTTATGAGAATTTGATGTATCAAAACATATCAAAAACACTTTTTTAATAATCTCGAGTTGATATCCAATCATTTCCATCTGAAAAAAATTGCGCTAGCTCTTTGAATGAAAGAGGGAGGGGAGGATGAATAGCACTATGAAAAAACTCATATCTACAGTTTGGTGTAACGGAATTCAACGAACTTGGTCTCATTTTGAAGAGTTTTTTCAGATCTTCCAGATAAATCACGAATCGAGTCGATTTGAATCCCGTGGTGACCGCTAAATGGCACCATTTGAAATATCAGACAATTTTCCATTTCTTTTGGAGAATTTCAAATGTAATCATATATTTTTCATACTCTAAAATAAAAGTAGAGCAAGCGAAAAGAAAAATGAAATAATTATTATGGTACTATAGTGTCTTCCCAGATGCTCAAATTGTCTTCGATCATTTTCTATACATGAATTGAGTCTCCGTCGAGTGGATAAAACTGCAGCTTCCACTTATTCGACGGCAGTTCTGATCCTATTGATCATATCGTTTCTAGTTGTTGGTCGGGTTTGAAATACCATATCTTTCCATCTCCCTCATAGATAAAAATCTAAACAAGTCAGATCTGGAGACCTAGCTGGCCACCCAAACATGCTACCCCTCCCTATCCACTTGCAGGATATCTTAAATCTGAATAATTGCATACAATTGTTAGCAAAATGTGCTGGGCATGAATTATTGTAATCATAATTCGATAGATACAGGATAATTCTGGTTACGATTATTGAAATTAATAATTCAGATTCCTGTGGTGAATGTTTTCATAATATTTTTTCGATTATTTCTCCGGTTCCTCAAGAGGTATCAACTCCTGGTTGCACCATTTTTCTTCTAGTTTGCTCTACTTTCATATTAGAGCATGAAAAATATATGGTTTCATTTGAAATTCTCGGAAAAAAAATGAAAAATTGTCTGATTTTTCAAATGGTGCCATCTAGCTTTCACCACGGGATTTAAATAGACTCGAATCGTCTCGATTATCTGAAAGAACTGAAAAAATTCTTCAAAATGAGACCGATTTTGTTGAATTTCGTTACACCAAACTGTAGTTATAAGAGTTTCTTCATAGTACTATTCATCCTTCCCTCCCTCTTTCATTCAAAGAGCTATCGCAATTTTTTTTATCAAATCGAGATGATTGGATATCAACTAGAGATCATTGAAAAAGTGTTTTTGATATGTCTTGAATAATCAAATTCTCATAAAAACCCGTTTTTTGAAGTAGACAATGCAACTACGACCTCTAGCGGTCGTCCTGGAAACTTGAAAATAATTTTCAGAGATTTCTCTTGGCCACTTTTATCATAAATATTTTTTTCTGAAATCTATGCGGCAAATAGTTTCCGAGATACAGCCGGCGTCCTTTCTTAGTGGTACCATCAGTTCATTTTCGCTCTTGCCATTAGTAATGAATGATCCACTGGCTTGTCTAGCTTCGTCTGACGTAGATACTTAGACTCTTTCACCACATTCAGCTATGGCTATTAGTAATAAAAAAGGAAGCAACAATCTAGTCTAAATATGAAATATCGAATTCTATACGATTTATTTTAGTTGCTTACAAATTCATTTCAGGAATCTGAGATTGTCATAATATACAGGGTATTTCATTTACGAATTGAGAATTGGCATTTTGAATGGCCCAACCGGGAGTCTGAAATGGTATAATGAGAGGAATGAGGAAACTTTATCGTTTTGGAACCTGAATTTTCATTTCTCAAACTTTCGCTTTTTGTATGAAGTGTAATATGATGATATAAACAAAATCCGTCTGGTCATTCTTTGATGAGGACAAACAATGCTTCTTGAAGTAATAAGATTTCCAAACACGCATAGTGGCAGATAAGTAAAAGATATGTTCAATGAATATATGCCATCAAGCTTTTACAAAACTAATTATTATCTTTTGAATACACTACGACTAGAGGAAAACCTATAATATTCGTGGAAGGATAGTGGAGGAGG
Source organism: Chrysomela aeneicollis (assembly GCA_029955515.1). Taxonomy (NCBI): domain Eukaryota; kingdom Metazoa; phylum Arthropoda; class Insecta; order Coleoptera; family Chrysomelidae; genus Chrysomela; species Chrysomela aeneicollis. The sequence goes on from JARUHQ010000017.1 coordinate 8,698,311, forward strand.
AAATAGGTATTGAAATTCTTCACGACAATTTGGAGGTTATAGATCGTTAAATATAGTTGTTAGGAAAAACCTCTTTAGATAGTGAGTTCTACAATTTCGCCGTTCGATGAAAAATATAATTTTGAGAGTTTTTCGGCAGGTCTCGAGCTGAACAATGAAAGGGTGAAAGTAAATGATAAGTTGACAAGTTGAGGGTCACGTGGTTCATTATGACCAATAATAAATAGTTTCAATAACAAAAAGAAATCTGAAATTCCCAAGTGTGATAGATCGATGAAGTCAGCTCTTCTGGAAGAATCTAAATATGCAATTGTATATACGATGTCCCATTAAAAAACTTATTATATCCTCTCAATAGTTAAAAGCAACTTCAGGGAGCAGTTCCCGATTTATTGATCCTTGTAGACATTTTAATATGTAATGGACAAGTCGAAATGTAGACAACATAAAAAATGCATTGTTGAAAATGATTGCCCTATAAATTACACAGCACATAATATAGTAAGTGTAAACAAACAGAAAACGAAAAATAAACATACAATAATATAAGTTCAGGTCAAGTTCTTTGTAATAACACTTGTACGCCAGTAAGTAATGATTTGATGCAACTTTTGAATAAATTGTCATTGACTGATATTGATTGTTCACTTAATATTGCTGATGAAATAATGTTTTTAAAATGGTTTTGGATTGGTTAGTTAAAAAAATGGAGAAACTAAAAATTTTTGTCATCGAAACATTTGAAAATCAAAATTTTTGCACAATTGATCATTTTTGACTGTTTACCGTGACAGATTTCACGTCAGTAGGTGACATTTACTAGAAACTCGACGGTAAGTAATCCAACTCGACAATAAGTACTCCAACTCGACGGTAAGTAATTCACTTACCGTCGAGTCAAAGAATCTCTTAATTTCAATTCATTTTTATAATTTATAATGGTATCAATCGTGCAAAAAACGTTATAAGCATGTCGAACGTTAAGGGTAACCGATCTCAGACAATAATTGGAGTCTTCGCTCCGCTCCTCCTCCAAACAATTGTCTTCGATCGGTATAAAACCCTTACCGTTCTCCATACTTAATATACTATTGTGATAGCTCATATAGTTTTCGGGCTATCCAAAGGTAACAAAAAGAAAATCCAGGTATTTAGAAAAAAGTTGATGATGGTTTCTGGAAGACGAAACGTCGGATTTTAAAGTTGATAACGCCATCTTGTAGGGATGAAAAAGTGGCCTCGATGAAGTGTTATTCATATCGCTTAATCTCTTCAAATAACGCCAGAAAAAAATAAGAATGGTTTCATGAAATTTCGATTTTTTTCGGATATCTCCGAAAACATCCAGAGTTTTCCAAGTTTCAGAACGGCATTTCGTTTGGAATCAAATTGCGCAACTTTGCCATCATAATTTAGCCGACCCTGTATCTCTACGGTTTACGAGATCCCAATGATGAGGCTCGAATTCCAGCCACCCCGTACTCGAAAACTGAATATTTTGTAGTTGTATAAGATTGTTATCCAATCTTTGTATCATTGGTTGGGGTCATTGATTGATTCAATGCGTTCGATGCTGAAACTGCTAGTTGATTCGAAATAATAATATGTGGGTTTTCTTCAAACATCAGCAGCCAATTAAGACTCGTTATTCATTGCATCTAAATTCATTTTCATGAAACTGCTAACTGAAATTTTGTCGAAACCATGAAATTACTTCATCAAATTTTATTGAGATAACCTTTTGGTAGTACTCAAATGAGTAACGAAATCCAAATTTCATACTCAAACCTCTTGTATTGTATGATTGCAATCATTTGGTGAAGTGATGAATCCACATTAAACATGGATGTGGCATTTATCACCCACCTGCCTGGATGGAAGCCATTGAAACATGCAAAGACATTCAAATACAGGAGACTAAACGTTCCATTGTTAAATCGCTTTCCAAGCCGATCAGTCATTGTTTGGATGTTTGCAACGAGTGCAAGAGAGAAAAATATACGAACGGGGCGCCTTGGCAACAATGTATGTTTGAAGCTTCTCATCATCGTCAGTGGCGTGCTGGCGTGTCAGTCATGAGTCATGTAAATGTCACATCTGTATTTTTTTCCTTCAAAATACTTCTTGTTTCTTTCATACTTTTATATTTCTGCGGAAATGCATCCCCGACTTTGTGCCGTTCCATTATGTACCTACTACTGAAACTAAACCACAGAGACAATATAAAGTGATAGGATTTCATCACATGAATTCGCCAGTGACTATTCTTCTATTCTTCACACCAATCACACCAGACATGGTTGACTACAATTTTGGAAAGCATGGGTAAGAAAATATACTAATATAGTTTGTTTGGAGAATATTTGTGGTAACATGATTCATTTTAGCATCAGAATATCTACAGATATCACTGCTGAATATTGTGGCACTTGTGCTAACCATTTTGATACTGGAAATGGGAAAACATATACCTTAAAAAGGTTCCAGGTAAGTCTTTCTGTACTGAATGGGGTAGTGAACTGATTTCTCGAGTGTTTTCTCTTCAAGTTTTTTCATCCTTGTATGATATAGATATTATAATAAGTAGTATTTTTGCTTTTTGAAACCCCTGCTGTGAGGAATCTTGGACTGGTGATGAACTGATGTTGATTATACCCTTGAAAATAACATATTATGTAAAGCCCTTGATTATGTTTACATATATATATTATTTGACAACATTTTACCTAAATATATATGATTGCTACTATATTAATTACAATCTTCTTGATATTTCCTCAAATATTTAAACCACACATTAATTTATACTTATTAAGAGCTGATCTCAGATGTGCAGATATTATACATATTCTCATATCAATTTCTAGGGTATTCAAAGTATTTTACATTCCTTTGATGAATATTTCTTATTTTCAATATGATTTTGTAGGAACCAGCTGATGATTTGATGATGCCAACTATGTATGTCCAGACTAGTCCAGAGGAAGAATGTTCAAAACCATGCATGATCTTTCATGAAGTGTTCTAATTTCATAATCATTTGGATAAGTTACCTATTCAACTATACCTTTTGAACTGAGCAACTGATTTCACTCATTTATAACAGGTATGTATAATTTTTCCAGCTTTCCATCCATTCATTTAGAATATCATGAAATTTCAACCTGTTCTCACTCTCAATCCAGATTGAAATAAGTTTCAACAAAAGAAATACAGAATAAGATTGAATTTTTAATACCTAGGACATGAATATTTATTCATTTATAAAATAACAAATATATGATGTGGTAATCCGGTTTTCTCAAAGCAATCATATAAGTTTGAAAAATATGATTGCATAGTGAAAAATTATCAAGCTTCAATATATCTACACATAAATCATACTATAATTATGCACAATACATGAAAATTTATACATATAAGTACCTATAAGTATAAATAAATATCAACATAAACTAAATTATATAATAATGTATATTTATTATATCTTGTATAGTATATATACATGTACAAAAACAATTATAAAACAATATGAAATGAATAAAATTTCAATCAACTATTTTTTGTACTCAATATTTAAACAAATTTATTAAGTTAAAAAATCTCCTTTTTTTCAGATGAAACCAGGTTTACAATAGTGTTGAAACTTTCAATTTGCTATTTGAGGCTACCATCAATGAGAGGAATGCAAACAAGTTTTTTGAAGAACCAAACTAGATGAATCTTCAGTAGTGAATGTGAAGTTTCTTGTGATGTACTTGAAAAAATGAAACAAATTGGTCTTATTTGAAGTAGGTCCTTTCAAATAGAGTAAAAAAATAAATGAATAAAGGTTGAAAATAATTTTTCTTGATGTTTATTTCTATATTTGTAGATTCTTTTGACTACTTCTGAAGTTGAAACCATCCTTTGAACCCCATCCAGTTCTTCATGAGTATTCACAGGTATCAAGTCCCAATATAATATTGAAAAGAGATACATTTTCACTCTGAAACAAATAGAAACATTCGAGGCTACTGAGCAGTATCTAAAAAATGTTATAGAAAATAAAAAATAACAGTTTGAAAGCCAAAAACCTATAGAGGAAAACAGCAGACTGAATAATTTTGATTAATTTTATATCAATAGAAAATAATAAGAAAGGACCGAGGGAAGGACACTAATTTCAAAATAAAGATTTTGGAAATTTCATTACAATAAGCTGAGGTATTAATATATATAAATAAAAAATATGAATTGAGTTTCTTTTTTGCATCAGAATCTAAATAGAATAGAATAGAATTTATTCGCCAATCAAAATCAATACAAAGGTATGGAACGTACACAAATGTATAAAACCCAAAGAAGAAAAAATTTTCATAAATAAATTGTTAAAATGGTGTAAAGTTATGAAAACAAAATATTTACACACAATATGTTAGATTCACTATCATAAATCAACAATTATAAAATTCCTCAACACTATAAAATACATTTTCGAGCAAAAAGTTCTTCAATTTATGTGTTTCAAAACTGTTTCAAATAGTTTCAAAACTGTTTCTCACAAAAAAATGCCTCTAATAAGCAGTCATAATTATGTGTGCTCATTGTCAATATTTTTGAAATATCAACGTTACATTACCGTCAGAGCAGGATATTTCGAATCTGGAACCTACTTTTGGACCGGACGCCCCTGTCTAATAAACATAACCTCTATTTTGGTTCTACCGTGAAAAGTCCAATTTAAGTAAAAATGATCCACCCTTTTACACACAACACACAAATGCACAATATTCGCACACAAATATTGTTTCTGAAACTCACAACTCAAAATAACTCAAATCGGTATCAACGAAATGAGAGGGCAATTCTGCAACCTCGCAAGCGTCAAACTTGTAAAAATAGTCGAATGTTCTAGTGCGACGTTGCCGAAAGTGCTGATTTGTATGGTGAAATGTGATAAAAGACGAATTGATTTCATCCGAATGTACATCATTAAATCAAAAACACTATGATTCGATGATAACTCCGATTCATAGAAAGGAAATGAAACAATTATGCTTCAGTAAAGTATAGTTATTGTTTTGTGTGAATTTATCAATTTGCTGCAAGATTGCATTAATCGTATAATCTGGCAAACATGTAATTGGAGGAAAAGAGGCAGAAAAGAAGGATCGAACGATGACTGATCTCGCAAAAACGTATATGATGAAGTCTCTAGTGTTTAAATGTCTTTGGAAACATGTGTCAATTATACCAACCTAATTCTCGAACTTTTCTATAGGTAATGACGACCTGCACGTATGGAGTATTCAATGATGAATATTGCGAACATGTGGAATGCATAAATAACCTCTTCTGAATAAAAGGTGTTACAATTAAGGTCGTGTAGCTATATGTCTATCAACGAGCAATAGAGAACCTATACTCCAAATTAATGAATAGACTTCAGTTCGGCTCGTTCGATTATGTGAAGTGTAACAATTATAGTGTTCCATAACATATTTCATTAGAATATTCTTTTTTATGTCCTTGATAGGCGCTTCCAAATATGTGTTCGCGGTTTTCCCGTATATTTTTGCACCCCACTCACATGATTCATTTGTGATTGGAAAGTTATGCGAAAATTCCACGTATAGCAAGATTTATACGATGCAAGATGATACAATAGTATATTATGATACAAGTTTTATAAGACGCTATTTTGTCGCACACGTTGTTTGGAGTACGACAAGCGAAGCGAGGAGTGCTCCAAGTGAACAAGTGCGACAACGTGTTTTATAAAACGTGTGTCATATGCAATTTCTTCTATTTTGAATTGATTTGAAGAAAAAAAAATAGATTCAATATCGATAAATCACAGAAACATCTTCGATTGGTAACAATGATGACATTAAAATAATTACAATCTGACGCACAAGCGTGAAGCTTAGTTTACAGTTGAGCGATTTTGATTATTGCAATACCAGCGGTGAAAAATTCAATGTTGTTATTGTTTTTATTGATCAATTTGAATAAAATTACACTCTGAATTGAAATTTACCAATTGAAACATTGAGTTTTTCACTGCAAATATCACCAAATCCAAATCGCTCAGAAGTAAACTGGGCCTAACTCTTCTGACTTTCATTTGACAGTTCGATTGTACCAATCTCTGAATGATAAAAATTGCGTATCGATATAGAGGCTATTTCGACACGCATTTGCGTTTCACAATGACTTCATTATACAAACAAAATAGAAAAATGTGTTTTGTGTTATCAGTTGCTTTTTGTTCGGAGTACCTTTTTTCGAGAGTGACTGCATATTTGATAGTAAGTTAAAGTTCTGAGTGAAATTTTTGATTGAACTACTGATCAAAATTGAGCGTATCCAAACTATTACCACGGTATAAAAAATACTGGATGCATTTCTAGATATGGTGAATAGGTATTTCCTAATCCACTGATTTGCAAATTGCAAGTCATCAACTGAAAAGTACAAGCACAGCAAAAGCATCAGCCATACTTGAATGCAGACGACGAAAATATGGCGCCTGATGATGAAAAAAGGATATCGAATCGCTGTTTATGACATACCTTTTATTTTAACTGAACTAAAATTATTACCATTTATGTATAAAAACTCAATATTGAATAAAAATTGACAATTCTGGGCGAGTTTACTCAAAAAGGAATTGAAATTCACTGATTATTCTAACTAAATCGCAATGAGTTGAATGTCTCTCAAAATGGACTCAAAAATGAGGTAATACTCAATCAAAGTGAGGAAAATGAATCAATTCTGATCTCCAATTTAAACACACCAAATCAGCATTTCACTCACTGAAATGGAATGAAATTTCAACTCAATCGGTTGTGGACCGATAATATAACACCCCGTTCGATTTATCTATATTTGATTGCAGGTGTACCAAAATGACCAATTTCCATTGCAAACATTTTCTGGGATATGATGACAAACCAGTGATTTTGGATGAAAGTATAGAAAGCACTGAATAGATCCGTAACAACAGATACGATTTCAATGAAATTCAGTACCTTAGGGCTGTTCTACTTGGTGAATTCGAAAAACACACAACGAAATTGAGAACCCTAGCAACAACTTTGAAACGATTTTTGAATTGTATAGGTCTGACATCCCTCAGATACTGTATTCCATTGAAATTACATCTATCGTTCTGTAGATATTCAGGGGTTTCTATACTTTTTCCTATCCTGTATGTTCTTGAATTTCCTTTCATTATATTTTGTTGCGATGCATATTTTTTATTCAATTCAATGCATTCAAATATAACTAATAACTGAAAATGATCTTGTCCCTCTCCCAGTACGAAAAATCTCTGGGTGGTGTTTGAAATAAGTGTTTGAAAAGTGTTTTTAACCACCAACTTAGTTGCAAAGCAACCCTCGAAGTCTCATTGAGACTTGTATGAGTAAGGAAGACGAGGACCTTAGCTTTTTAAGTGTCATCCGAAGCACTACTCGGCTGGTTATCTTTGAGAGTCCGAAGGATTGAAATCTAGGTACCAAGAATGTACGGTTGGTCACCTATCTCCTCCCGCTAAACTATTCTATAGAAATAAATGAATATTTCTGATAGTCACCGCGGGATTTGAACCCGGGCCCTCTAGACTATAAGCCAGCGATTCAAAGCACTGGACCACCAGCCTAGGCAACTCATCTACTACAACATCTGTAGAAATGAGACGAATCTAGAGGAAAGCCAGTATGTTGTGATCAGTACAGATTCTGAGCATAGTAGTTTTAGCATCGTTGTTATAAAAGAAGACATCAAGCCGATATTGAAACTGATTTCTATGAATATTGTAGATTTTTGGATCGTTAAGACTGTGCAGCCTCTCATATTTCATACTAATATGGGACTACATTATATTCTATCGTTAATATTATCTAGCTCAGATACAAGTTCAAATTCTATCAGTTTCTCATTCCGTTTATTGGTATCTGGGACTCTCCTTCTGTACTACTGATGGCGCTAGTACAACTTCATATTAATGATCGGTGGTTATAGTTGACATTATTATAGATAACTTTTCTCACTTGTTTTCCCAAGTACACTAGTGTTCGAGGTTACGCCTAATTTTGTTACATAATAAAGGTAGTAAAGGCATCGCTATAGTGAACAATGAAATAATTATGATGTAAATAATTCAATGCATATTGGTAGGTATGTGGATATTACATTCGCAGAAAAACTATCGGTATAGAAAAACAATCTATAATTATACACCAGCATTTTCGAGGAGAATCATATCCATTCATCAAATTGCCACTAATGAGTCAGTCAACAGTCATCCTGAATTAATACGTTCAGTTTTCAACGCAATAAATTATTAGAATAATCAAATAAAATTATTTCTGGGGATCAGATAAATCAACTATTGAAAAGTTTATGAAGATTGAAGATACGATTTTAATGATGAATACATGGTTATTATCATCATCGTCAAAATAAGTTAAATTAAGCGATTGTGAAGGTCATATCCCCCTGAGATATTCTATTATTCGTGTCGTTCGTGTACAAATTGTCAAAATTTCAAATGCTCTTACACGTTTATGAAGTTAACTTAAGTGATATGTTAACAGTGACATTCCATTCATATCTCATTCGGACCAGATATCAAAATATTGAGTACCCATACCATACTTGTGTACGTTATTGATCATTTTGTATTGAATATAAAATAGCAGAAGTTGAAACGTACTGATAAGGCTGTGCCAACATAGATATCAGTTCAGAATCTGAAGATTTATGTGACAGGCAATGTCTGGTTTCTTGAAGGGGATAAAAAAATGTTTTGGAGGAAAGTTTTAGGAGTTCATGGGATAACTTCCAGGGTGTAGGTGCTACAAACCAGAATATTTTTTGAAATGAAACGTTCTGGTATATCAAATTATCATATGAAATATACTAAACCTAAATTGAATTCTGAAATCATTTCATGCATAAATCGCATAACAATCTTGTTACATCAAGAGCTAATCCTTGAAATTTGCTTACGGCGTTATCGATTAATTGCATTGTTACTAATGTGTTGCGATATTCAAATAATTTGATACAATTGATGGAATATTCAGAGATTAGGTGAAAACAACATGGTGCTCCTCCTCTCAATGGGAATTTCTCCATAAAGTTCATACAGTTTCACCATACATTTGTGTATTACTTTATTTTTATGTGTGATCAAATTCGACTATAGAAAAAAATTTAGCAAAAACTAATTGTGAGTCCTCCACCATTCCGACGATAAAGGTTTTTGAATGTTCCTGGGAATAATGGTTTCACAACTTGTTTTTTCTATTTTGGTTGTATAATGAAGTCATTATGCAACGCAAATGCGTGTCGAAATAGCCTCTATTTCGATACGCAATTTTTATCATTCAGAGATTGGTACAATCGAACTGTCAAATGAAAGTCAGAAGAGTTAGGCCCAGTTTACTACTGAGCGATTTGGATTTGGTGATATTAGCAGTGAAAAACTCAATGTTTTCATTGGTAAATTTCAATTCAGAGTGTAATCTGACAAAGAAAAACAATAAAAACATTGAATTTTTCACTGCTGGTATTGCAATAATCAAAATCGCTCAACTGTAAACTGGGCATTACGCTTGTGCGTCAGATGTTAATTATTTCAATGTCATCATTGTTAACAATCGAAGATGTTCCTGATATTTTTCGACATTAGATCCATCTTTTTCTTCAAATCAATTCAAACTGGAAAAAATTGCATATGACACACTTTCATAAGACATGTTGTCGCACTTGTTCATTTGGAGCACCCCTCGCTTCGCTCGTCGTACTCCAAACAACGCGTGCGACAAAATAGCGTCTTATAAAACTTGTATCATAACATACTATTTCCAACGCTCAATGCACTGATAATATCAGATTCCAGATCAGCCCTGGAAGCTTTAAATAACACTTCAACCAACAACTTCTCTACTTCCGTACCTATATGTAACATAAAGAAACTCCTCTATAAACTCAGTACACGCGGACAAATTATCAATTTCATATGGGTTAAAGGCCGCTCTGGTATATACGGGAATGAAAAAGTAGACATTGCTGCTAAGAAAGCTACAACTCTTGTAGAATTATCAAATAATAGATGTGCATTCTCCGACATCATTAACTCTGGAAAAAATAAGGTGAGAAACAGCTGGGAAACTTGTTGGAAAGAATTCGTCAATAAATCAAACAATCACTTCACTCATATACACCAAACTCTACCAAAGCAAGTCCCTCATATAGACAACTTCAACGTGCCAAGATCGTATTCCACAACCATCACTCGATTGAAATTAAACCATGGCAAGTTTCCCTCGCAACTCTACAAACTGGGTCTTGCGGAAACAAATATCTGCTCTTGTGACAATGAATCCATCGCGGATATGAACCATATATTTTTTGCATGTCCCCTCTACCAACCAAATCGCATCAAGATATTCTCAACTCTACTTCAAAATAATATACCCCATCCCATTAATTTAACCTCTTTACTTAGCTCCGGCGATATACATGTTCTTGACTGTTTGGTACATTTCCTTAGAGAAATCAAGTTAGATATATAAAACTCAATTATAAAACAATAACAATAATCTGTGGCAAACGGTACTATTTCATGCTTGACATTGACAATATCATAAAATAAATGGTGCCATACGTTGTTGCATTCGCAATGAAAAATGCTGTGTCGTGTCATATAATTAAAGTGGCAAAGAAAAAGTGCCTTTGGTTATTTCGAAACTCTTCACAAAAAAAATAAAACCAAAAGAGGTTTCTATCAGAAATATAGTGAGTATACTAATATTGGAAATTGGAAATATTTCTTGGGAAAAATAGTAATTAGAACCAGAAGTGTAATTAAATAAATCATAAAGAAATGTAAATATAGTACGTAGATATTTTGAATAGACAAGGCCGATACTTGATGAAAATCCATTATTGAACAATGTACTAATGTAAAACACTACAAGATTTTCACTAATTTGGGTTACAAACCACGACACGTGTTTCGCTATACTATAGCTTCTTCAGGTGGAGCATTTAAACTAACTACTATTGCAAACTAATCAAATATATAAATAAATATATCAGGTAAGAAAGAGTAGAGGCTAATCCATTGGCAAATAGATCAATTCCTACTTTGTTTTTCTAGAATAGTTATTTCTTTGCTTTGGCCACGAGATATTTTTTCAACGTACCGAAATAACAGTTATCGCCGAGCCCGCTTGCAGCCGAGGCAAGATAATCTTGAGGTCATTGAAAAGTTTCGCGGCCATGGCATACACACTATTTTTCGTGCAATCGTTAAAATCATTAGACAAGATAATTGTTAATAGATATATAATTGCTCCAAAATCAACAGCAGTTCAATTTATTTTAGAATATCACCGTGTGCTATGGAAATGATATGTTTCAATACATACAAAATATTTTGACAGTTCTTGACAAAACGCAAATTGTCTGATACTGATAGCGATATTTCAGTACCTTTCACTCCTCCTGAACTCGAAAGCGTAGTAAATTCAGAGCTTTCAGTTTTGATACCCGAAAAATCTAAACGGCAGTATGAAAAATGTTACGGCAAGTTTAAAGATTGGTGTGACAAAATAATCCTTGTCTTTGTAGTATTTCGGAAATGTCAAATTTGGAAGTGATATTCAAATTTGGAAGTGACCTTTGGTTTCGCGACCGTTGCTATGGGTAACGGCCACGAAATTGAATTTCGCGGACTGTGCTGAGAACGCGAAATGCTGACTGGCAATTAAATTGTCATTATTATGAAATAAATTTAATATAGGGGAATTATTCAAATCAATCTGGTCATTCAACAAAAATGGTGATCTCTTGAGTTTGTTGATTTCAAGACTCTCTGAAAAATTTTTATTTTTGTCCTTTCTTTTCTAGATGTAAAATTCCAAAATCGTTGTTGTAACTATGTTGTTCTGTTAATAAGTGTTTGGCAAACGTTGAGTTAGTGAAAATCTTGTAGTGTTTCACATTAGTACATTGTCACGTGGATATTGATGTTTTATAATATTCCACAATCACTCTGGAAATATTACCAAAATTATTATCGTCAATTTTTCAACCAACAAACGACAAAATATTCTCACAGAATACAGAATAATATGGGAAGGTAATTGATTATCGAATATGAAACATTACATATATTATTAATAATGTTTATATATTTGACATGAACATTATAAATATTTACTGTCTCGGCTTGGAATGAAACCGAACGATAAACATTACTTTACCTACCTCATAATAAAACAGAATATTAAATTGAGGTGAATTAATAATTTTCCCAGCATGACGATGCACAAAGTATTGCATAACTCTTGTTCTACATTTCGATAACAGAATTAGCAGAAGTTAAAATGATTGAAAAAAGAAACGAATGGGTCTGAAGAAAGATGACCCTTATTTCCTTATTTTTTTATTGTTATTTTGACAGTCAACATGACTGATTATCTTTTGTTCATTTCATTTATACTTTTGATATGATGCAATGAGAATATGCTTATCCCTTGGAATTGATGTAATGTAATCCATGACCTATGACTGATTCATAATTCCAATGATTCCATAACATTCAGTTCAGTTAGTGATTTACCTATATAATAATTAAATTGATTACTTATACGTTTGTTTAGTATTATACCTTCTTTTTTTCAATTTACGGGATGTGTATTGGGAGAAATAAATACGAATTAACCCCCTTTACATGACTGACGACCTGCTTGAGATTTGTTTGATATCTTCAATTCCAATTATTTATGTTACAAAAATAGGTATTTTCGATAACCCATCTGTTCGAAACAGTTTGGTTATGGAATATTCACGATCTATACCTTGTTATATAATGACAATCTCAACAATCGACATTCAAATAAATGATATATATGTTAAACAATTATTGCTGTTTCGCAAACAAAATGTTTTTTTATCAGTTTCTTGAACACTTTTAGTGGTGTTGGTAGGTAAAGACATTGTTTCTGTCATTAATCCTTGGCACATGAAAATAGAGTTGAGATCGGTTGAGATAGTAGTTTGGATGAGGATGGGGTAATAAGTTGTTCTTTCCACGAGAGACAAAAACAGAAAATGCTTCAACAATATATAATTATCTATTCCTTGACTGGGGTTGAAATTATTAAGTCGAAATCTTTACAATTCCTAAATATAAGCCCCAACATTCTTTTCGCAGCAGATACACTCTTCTCTATATGTGAGACGCAAATTATAGTTTGTTATCGAAGTATATTTCCAAATCTTTGTAGCTAGGAGTTTTTTCAAGTCTACAGTCATTTATTGAGTAATTGTAGTCTATAATGATATGTTTGTTACAAAAGAAGGAATATTTACTGACTTATAATGAAGAAGTTGAGACACAAAAAATTCCTGAAGCTGTGAGAAACAGATGAAATTAAATTTCACTAGAATAAAGTGCCAGGACTATATCGACACTTTTCATAAGAAAAGTTAACCAGCTTCTCGAGTTGAAAAATATGACCAAATCAGAGAGTGATAGTGCCTCCCGACTTCAGGAACTTAGCTTTCAGGAAACTTTGTACCAGTTTAGAAATCGAGCTTGAGGGTATAATGCACAAAATATCTGATAGGTCGGGGTGCTTTTGAAAAGCTTCATAGCTTCAACTATCGCTATATTTTCAATCTACAAACTATGGCCAAATAGCTCCTGCACTATTGAACACATTTGGATTCATGAATTAATTCTTATTAAAAATATTATCCCTAATGCATTGTTTTCACTTCATTATATATGGATCATGTTTGTTCATTGATATATTATAACCTCTGTATCCTTTATCAACTTCCCACATCATGATGACAGTCTAGGGCTATCTAGAGCAATTCTCTTATATAGTTTCGCAACGACGAGGGTGCCTGATACTATCACCGTTCCGTGAAATGGATTCCATTTTCTCAATGAGAATTTAAGAAGGCGTGCAACAGAAGTTATTGTTGCAAAACAAAATGTTCGCGGAGATAATACGGCGTGTCCATTAGATTAGTGTAAATGAATATGTATGTGGGGATAACAATGGTTAGGTGAAGGGCAGATACAGAAAAAAGATTGAGGTAGACCTGTTCAAGTTTATATTTCATTCATATAGTGTTGTCACGAACTATTCATTACATTATACACCGCGCAAACTCAAATTATACACCATTATACACAACTTATTATACACCAACGATTTCCAGAAATATTTTTTCAAAAATACTGATTGAATCATGTATTTATTTCTGCATCATATATATTTTTTTATAAATGCATCCAAAGTTCAACTACTCATGAAACTCACTGATATGATATTGGTATTAGTACTTGTACTAGTACTACTAGTACCAAAACAACTATTCGTTTTCAATCATGCTTCCATATTTTTATTTGATCTGAAAATTTAAATCTTTATTATTTAAACCCATAGATATCTTATTTTATAATTTTATATGCCAGTAATGAGAAACCTTGAATGAGTGACTGTCACTTGTCATCACTGCGAGTTCTGTGACAGCAGTCGATAAACTCGTACGCAGAACTCAAGTTCTCTGATCTTGACTCAAGAGACAATAACAAATAACAACGCACACCCTACAGTGTTGCCTGTTGCCTTGTTGCACCGTCTTGGACGTTGCCAACCAACCTGAACCAACCTAGCCATTTTTGTTGCGAAAATTTGACCAGATTGATCATTATACACCATTATACACAAACATTAAAGATACACACTATTATACACGGGCCATTGAATTATACACAATGTGTATAATTATACACCAAACGGCAACGCTATCAAACCACATAACTCGGGCACACTCAACCACTACCTGTTGCCTGCGACACACCATTCTAGATTTTTATTTTTAATTTTTGTACTGATGAAGTTTAGGCTCTATAAACGAAACGTTCGCTGAAAACTGGGATAATTATTGTCCTTATCCGACAATGCCTTCAATACAACACACAATTATAAAAGGATGCATTTTTTTGTGAATTATAATGTTTTTATAATTCACAATCACTAAAATTTCTACTGATCTATACGAGTTCTCAAAAATTGGTGCTAGTATTCATATACCTACATACTATATGAAGTACTAATTATTATCGCTATTATATTATTGATTACATTGATTACCAAACATGAAGTGCAGTTTCAAAGAGTATCATAAGTATCACCCCTGATATTGATCACCATGGATTTCTTAATGGCCGATTCAGATGCATGCGTGCCCACCCTGTATTTTTGACCCTGCAGGAAAAATGCATGCCTGTCGTCGTTCACATCACATCTATGCCTACCGAGGTGCTTCCAAAATGTGTGGTGGGCATGCATAGAATAAAGACAACTTCTTTTTTTCCACTGTATTGCATGCGTTTTTGCCGAAACATCTATAAAAGCCTGTCAATATTTGACAATCTTTTATTTGAATTTAACATTTGATTTATTTTGAATTTGATGATCATTTTGTAAAGTTTGTAACATTCCCGCCTTTATCTGAGTCAAGTCTCTGTTGTTATCTTAATCTGGAGAAAATGAGCGAGATGAAGTTTCCAATTCACTAGTGAAAAAACTAAATAAAACATGACCTTGAGTAAGAAATGCGATGGGAATGCACATATTATGTGAAATGTCATGCCTTTTTCAGGCAGAAGCGTCAGAAATGCATGTGCCTGTAAATCGCATGTGCTTCAAAAACCCTGCATGGAAATTCATGATTCTGAATCGGCCTTAAGTGTTTATATAATAGTATATGTTACACAACGAGGTGGGAAGAGATTCATTCCTGTCTATGATCTCGAGACAGGAATGAAACTTCCTACCGAGGTTTGTTACTATTTTATTTACAACCATCATATTTCAATCAAAATTAATAAATTTCTGTTTCGTTCTGAACATACCAAAAATATTACATTTAACGACAAATGACCAAGAACGCGGTTTTCTCAGAATAATCAAGTAGAAGTATTGTTACCGTTACTATAATACGGGGTATCGACGAAGAATTTATAGATTGTACCCCACCAGAAGTACTACGGGCTGCTCACGCAGCAGTTCAAAGTAGTAAAGTAAGCATCGGTATCTAAAACCCATTGAATTATACAGGGTCACTCACGGTCGATGGTACCTTAGACGTTACGGAGAACGGGACGTAGGATTATCCAGAAAATTTGGTTTATTGAGTAATCAGTTTTGTTCTATCGATCTAAAATACTTTCAGCGTAGCGGCGTTGCCGCTTCTATCAAAAAGTAGCAATAACTCTGTTATTTCAAGAGGAACACCCTGTATTGCATTTTTTAATTCTTCCTGAAGAGCTGATTTCGTCGATCTATCACACTTGGGGTATAGCGAGAAATTTAGGAATTTTTTTTGCCGAAACTATCCATTCTTGTTCAAAACGGTTAACATGTCCCTATCTCAACTTTCCATTTACTATCGATTGATATTTAATTGAAACAAATACGGGTGTTTTTTTTTTGAAAGAGAAAATAGTCTATCCAATTAAAAATATCAATCATAGTTTGAAATGAATGTCTGATAGAGTTCTATCAGAATACAACTACTTTCCTGGTAAATACTACGCAGAACATTGAATTATATCTGCTCGTAGTCCATGCAACGATTCACACTGTGATTGCAGATCGCAAATGTTTCTTTCTTCCTGAGACGTGACAAATTCACATCGGGACAGGCACGCCTAACAACCTACAGACCGGTTTCGGGCTTTTTGGTCCTCATCAGTGCAGGGTAGTTATCCGAGTAGAGAGATCTCCACTCGAAGCGTTGCCTGTCCCCTCGTCGCCTCTATTTGACCGCAGAGAGCCGCGTTCCAACAGACAATTGGAAGTGGCGACATCATGCGGCAGAAGAAAGAAACACTCCAGAAACGAATCTCCCAAGTTACAGAACTTGGAAGTGGCTAAGATACGGGTGGTTCAAAATCTTGAGTTTTGCATCACCCTCTATTTGTTTCTATTAAATGTCAGTAGGTAGTAAATGAAAAGTTAAGATGGGGACATGTCAGCCGTTTTGAGCAGAAATGATTAGTTTCGACACAAAAAATTCCTAAAGTTGAAAAATCTCGATTTTTCACACCCTATATCTCTGTAATCTCTCTCGCTATACCCCAAGTATGATGTATCGACGAAATCAGCTTTTCAGGAAGAAATTAAAAATGAAATAAAATATATGGTGTTCTATTTGAAATAACAAAGTTGTTGCTACTTTTTGATAGAAGCGGCAACGCCGCAACGCTGAAAGTATTTTAGATCGATAGAACAAAACTGATTACCCAATAAACCAAATTTTCAGAATAATCCTACGTCCCGTTCTCCGTAAACGTCTAAGGTACCATCGACCGTGAGTGACCCTGTATAGAAAGTGTACTCTCGGCATATTTTGGAGAAAATACCAGACAAAAGAAGCCGTCTACTTTGTGGGCAATGTATGATACGAACAATGCTAGAAATTGAAGGAAAAACTGATATTTATAAATATGGGAAACTGCTAGCCCAAGAAATCGAACGTATTTTCGAGGAATATAGAGGATTTTTCAAATAAAGCTCCAAATAATCTTCTGCCGATAAAGGTAAGTTATCTGTGATTTTTTAAATGAGTATTAAAAGTACAATAAACGTGTTTGAGCTAATACAAGTAAACTGGTATCATGGTATTATTTTTTCTTATTGTTTTAGGTAGCATTAATAATAGGCGTATCTGGAGCTTGTCGGATGGACGAATTAGTGAAAATGAAAATGTTGGATGTGGCTTTTATCGATGAAAAAAATTCGGTTGAGATTCCAGATTCTAAAACACATACAAATAGATCATTTCTCATTACTGATCTAGTATGGGTGAAGATTATTCGAGAATACTATGTATTTTTGTTCAGCTCAGAGAAGGAATACCAATAAATCAACCGATTGGACACAATTCAACAGCTAATTTTACCCAAAAAATTGCACCTTTTTTGAATTTAGAGAACTGGAAAGGCTTCACAGGACACGCACTCAAAAGAACCGCCGCTACGTTATTTGCCAACAGTGGTGCAAGTGTACCCGAATTAAAAAAGCTGGCAGGATGGAAATCTAGTACTGTGGCAGAAGGTTATGTGGAATAAAATGAAAACTGTCATTATGCTGTCCCAATGTGCCACGTCTTTTGTAGCTATTGCAAGTAGTTCACAAACCTCAGTCAATTCACATGAAATTAATTTGCCGCCCAAAGAGACAACTTTTGGAGGGTCCAGCACTAGTACAGGCCTAAATATTTCAATAAACGCTTACAATAATTCAAAATTTACGATTAATATCAATGATTTGAATTGTGAATGTATTATATTTCCGTCTGGCTCTCAAAATTCATGTTAAATAGTATATTACTCAACGAGCGTGTAATGAAGCATAACTTATTCGAATTAGTAATAGCCATTTCACGAAAGTAGAATACTATACTTTTTCTATAACTGTGAGTGTTCACCATTCAATTCAAACGGAGTAGATATTTAGAGGATATTTTATTGAAAAAACAAATTTTAATAGTTTTTGCCAAATAAATTTATTTTGAATGCTAATGAAAAGTGAATATTGAAAAAGCACTTATTGTTCTGAGAGAAAAAAGAAAAAAAGTAATTTCATTTGAGATTCGTATCTACAACATATCTTGTTCTGTATGCGTGCCCAAGCACTTATAGTATACGGAGCTACGAACCCTTTCCTTTATGAAAAAAATTTTTAACATCACTCGAACATTTTTTTGTTTCAATTGAGTGGATACATTTTTGATAGAAATTTTATAGATTCTACTCAAACTGGCAGCTTGTAGCGGATTTCAGTTGAATTCGTTTCCGCTTTCTGAATCCATTTTTACAAAAAAAAAAGTTAAAAATCACCCCAGGTAGGTACTTAACTATTGTCAAATTATAACATTTCATGACGAGTCTGATTCAAACATTGCACTGCATGCCCTTAATTCCATTTCAATTTTGTACAAGTGGTGTTAATTGTTTTGTAGGTAATGAATCTACTTCTTCGCTCATTGGCCATAGCCTGTTGAGTAAAGGCTCTTACACACTGGGCGTGGCTTGTTTTTGTGTAATGCATTCAGTTACCCGACAAAAAAGTTACATGAAAAGGGTCCATTTTTCAACAGTCATAGAAAAACACATTTACTTTCTTCAAACATTTTCGCAATCGTAACGCTGTGATTTAAAATCGAAATTAGTAAAAATATATTAGGTGTCCCATTCAATATAAGAAAGTAAAGGTACCTCATGGTCAAACCTGAAATGATAGAAAACATTTTGGACCCTTCAAAAAATGCATACTCACACACCGAATTCCCCTTGTTGGTAAAAACATAAAGTTCTAGGGGTGAGCCACTCTTGCTGAGAAACACCCGGTATACCATTCATTCGCCTTATCGATACCTATACAATCTTTCAGGCATAACGCCTTATAATATATCTACTGCATGATGTAAATATTAACTGTGCCACAAAATCTTACCAGAACGTAAATCGGGACAAATATTTGTTCGAACATGAATAGATGAATATAGTGTTTATGGATAGGTAGTTAAAATTTGATTGTAAAATATTCAGTGGAAACTTCCTGTACATCAATAACAGATCATAAACCAAGCAATAACTCGAAATTAATCCAATGAAAATCCACATGCCGAAAACATTTCGATGATGACATGGAGAGGAAAACAATATAAGATAAGAAGGACTATAAATGATTGTCTGAAATGAAGTCTTATACAAGGCTTCTTCAGTTGTGAAGTAGAACTCCAGACTTCCATTGTCTAAAGGTATGAAGATTTGAATCCTGAGAAAATGAATGGGTTTTGCTAAAAAAACAAAAAAAAATTATGGAAGAGTATCCAAAAAAGGTTGAAAATGTAACTAGACTATCGAATCCGGTGAATACAATATTCACCTGAAGACGATTGTAGATACACACAATCAAGACGTCGTGACAAACTCGGTTTGAAATAATTTTTTTTATTTTACTTTATTTCTTTTAATTCATCTGACTATCTTTTTCAGGCTTTTGACGATTTAATTCCCATTCAAATCTATATTTTTCTTGAACTTCATGTATATACTATAACTAACCTATTTTATTTTTTCAGATTATTGATACTCGAATCTTAAGTTACCTTTTCAACCTCTCTTGAATACTTTCTCATCTTTTTTTTCAGCATAACCCATTTTTCTTCTTAGGATTCAAATCTTCATACCTTTAAGCTCAAATTATAAACTTCGCTGCCGTTGCTACAGTTGACGCTGCCGTTCCAAAATGTATTGAGAAGATATCCGATGGCACCTGCGTCAGCTGCGTAGTTTATAAACATATGTTTATTTTTAGCATATTCCATCAACGAACAGTAGCTGCAGCGTCAACTGTAGCTACGGCAGTTTATAAATTTAGCTTAAGACAATGGCAGTCCGAAACTCTAATTCACAACTCGAGACATATTGTCAGCCACTTTCAAACAAATTTTGATGAAACCTTCTTCTTGCCTATTCAAATAGGCGAACGAAATATTCCTTTATATAAAAGCCTGAGTATCGCAAATAAATCATCGATAAAATTGTTCCATAATATCATCGGGGTTGTGATTGATAGTTCCACTTGTTGATTTTTTGTCATTATTCTCATTATAAAGATTGATGTTATTTCGTGTCGATAGTTCAATTTTTCGATACAGGTTCTGATGCCTTCCGTGGATTTTCAAGGTTTATTCACTGAATTTTATTATCTGAAATAGTCTTTTAATCATTCTACGTTCGGAATTTTGGAATGAACCAATGTATTTTACTTTTAATCACTGCTTGCTCCTTTTTCTATGAATAAACTCTTTATTTGTTTATTCATTTTGTACCTTCTAAGTTCAAAAAATAAAAAATATCGGTCTTCAATTGAATATATCATTGAACTCATGCTTTCCAATGTTCATCCTAAGTATGGATACGTACTATCATGTCATGAAATTTTCAACTGATTGAGTATTCAAACCATCCCTGAAGACAATTCCGGTCCTATTTCAATGATCAGTGCTGATCAATTGATGGAATATTCCAATGTTATGTGACCTGAAAATTCCGACGCAGTTCTTGGAAGGCAAAGTATGTGGACCAATAAAAAATCGTAAATGGAACAACTAATCGGCTTTACAGGAAAAATGCTGCGTCAGCAGTATCCAGCCCTGAAGTGCCCTGTGGGCCAGTTAATGTGTCTTAACGATAGAGATTGGGGAAAATGGAAAAGGGTCCGAATTTGTTTCACGATATTCCAGTGAAAGAGAAAAGGTTTGCCAGATTTCGCTTATGAGTATACCCCTTTGAAAGTGTATGATGAATATCGGTTGTATTTTCATTATCTTCTGATTGCCTTGAAGTATCTAATTTTCATTTCAGGCTCAGACGGGGTCTGCTCGCTTTTGTGCAATGAATTTAGACACTAATTTTCACTAAATAATGTTAGGTTTGAGCCAAATGATGAATTCTTATCATACTCAATCTTCTTCAAGATGTATTTAAAATAATTACAATGTTCGTTATTATATTGTTGGCAACATTTACAATCAAAAGTCAAAACACCAAGCAAAGTGCAAGTGATTATTCAAAGCATGAACGAAATGATTAATATTTTTTTTTTGCTTGAAAACTACTTAGCAGCATGCAGGATCAGAAGACTGCCCGATATGATTTCAACATTACATTACATATCGAATTACCTACTCCGAATGATATGAAGATCTTGGACTTGCATAATGCATTAATCCCCTATGCACCAATATTTAAATACGATAGAATACCTATCTTGTCAATTCTGATTATGGTGAAATCATATTATAGAATTCTTTTTCAGAAGTATCCTTTTCATTGGGATTTTTCTGGATACGTATTCTTTTGAAGTTGGTAGAATTGAACTGCCAAAGAAAGTTGGAAGGGTTAGGCTCAGTTTACTGCTAAGTGATGGATTTGGTGATACTATAACAGTGAGAAACGCAAAGTGGTCACAAATGATTCCTGCTCACCCGGTATATAAATTACATTGCGATGAGGAAGATGCGTGGCTGATGTTTGATGCTATCACTATTTCCCATTGGAAATTAACTTCCTGAACAACTCATAAAATTTCACTTCCATATTGTATTATGACATCCTACTCAGTTTTAGTTAGACCCTTATATAGAACCAGCAGATTCCGTGCTCTCAAAATAGCTTTCAGAATAGCATGCAGGATCCCTCAGCTTTCACTCTCTATAGGAGTCACACTACCGAATTAATTGTTGTCATGTGTCATGACTGTTCCCAGAACTCGAACATCATATTATACATATACCTACATGGAATACGACATGATACAGCCGCACAAATTAATAACCTCTCAATCAATATTCCCGTCAAAAATAATTGTTATTTTATGCGAGTACATTCTCGAAAACAAGAGAAAAACATGGTGGTGTTTACTGGTAGAATAGATGTCATCCTTGAACTGACTTCACTTCGGACTACAAAATCGTAATTCATTAAAATTAACTTCAGTTAAAAATCCACATTATGCTGACGAGATTGTTTTTCGTCCCATCTATCGGATTTTATTGTATCTGCTCATGAACTGTAACAACATGTTGTAATTGGAAGAGATAACATGATCTTTTTCATTCATATTGTGATCAGGTAGTCCAAGATGGATATCCCTGAGACAACTGGCAGCGAACAACCAGGTCACTTTTATGTGGGTGCCAGGCCTTAAGGGAGTTGAAGGCAACGAGAAAGCAGACTGCCTTGCCAAAGAAGGGGCATTCTCGGCCCAGAACCCTTCTGTGGACTTTTCAAAGCCCACCTGAGAGAAGAGTTCCGACGCTGGGAAGCGGATGGAATGAAATCTCACTGGAATAAAGTGCCAGGACAAAGATAAGCGAAGAGGCTAGTGAGATTTTCGCCAAGGAAAGCTTAACAGCTTCTCGATTTGAAAAAAAATACTCGAAACTGGTAACGGGACTCTTCACTGGACACTGCCCTCTGAGGTATCACCTCAAAAATATGGGTAAAACAGAGAGTGATAGTTGCCGCTACTGCGAGAACTTCGCTGAAACAGCAGAACATTTGATTTGCGAATGCCCAGCACTCTTCTGCGAAAGGCTCAAGTTCCTGGAAGGGGCATTCTTAGAGCCCTCCGATGTCCAGGAATGAGGAAAGTGATAAACTGCACAAGAGATCTGACAGGTCGAGGTGCTTGAGAGGCTGCACGGCCTTAACGACCCCCCCCCCCCCCTACAATCTACAATCTACAAGGTGGATATAGGATGGTGAAACAGCTCTTCTAATGTTTTTGCGATATACTCGTAGACCGTTTGAGAAGGTAGTAATATTTCCACGACTCGCATGAAGATGGCGGTAGGATCGATTTTCAAGGAAGATTTCTGTTGCTTATGTATTTCTATAGTTATATTCTGACAGGCGTGAATTGAAACGACATCGAAACCAAAGTTTACAGAATATACTATTCGAAACACTATATTTTCACTCCTATCGGTATTTTTTCTCCTAGAACAGATGACACTGACAGAAGCACAGTTTCTGTTTTATATACAAGGTATGCCGCCATCTCTGATAATTTCAGGAAATATTACTACTGTATGAAATCAGGTATGCAAAAGTCTACAGTTTATTCTAGTGCTTGTTAATAGGAAGCTGTTTCGATCACCATCCTATAAACACCTTGATGTAATCTGACCAATCACAAACCAAAAACAACTGATATTATGGCGAATATTCTACTCATATCAAAATAACCACGTATTTATACCCATTATACGAGTGAATTACTACAATTTCGCAGATGAGAAAAAATATATAAGTGACTTATTTTTGTACGGAAATTCACCACGAAAGGTCATCAGAAGCAATGCCGCCGAAATTTAGATTTATCAGGAAGTTTGTAGGGATTTGGATCGGTTTACAAAGATAGGAACATTATTTTCTTACCAACGTTTCAAATTCAGATGACTTCATATTTTTATATGTTTCATGTATAGGTATTATTGACAATTAATGACAAACATCATTTTCGTTGTCGTTGAAATATTTCGTCGATGATATTCGAAGATATATCCATTTTCGAATAATTGGAGTTCGAAGATTCGAAGAGTATAAACAGGGTGCTCGTATTCCGAGGTCCACTATCATGGGGATGTCGTTTTGTCCAAGCAAAACAAAACAAAATTATAAAATTTATAAGAAAGATGCTTGAATACTCTACCTTTATTACTTCTAGACACAATTTTACTCTTCTTTTATCATCGATGAGTTCAATTTTGAGAAATCTTTATTCATTTCCCATATACAGGGCTATTCAAATTCGAGTCTATGCATGGGGATTTCGATAACGGTAAGAGATAGAGGGTTGGTTAAATGAGGGCAAAGTAGCGTATTTCAGAGGTTAATTATATGGATGAAAAAAATCTGACCTAGCTTCTTCAGTTCTGGAGATACTGAGATATTATATTGAAAAAAAAATTGAAATTTCACTGGTAATAGTTCAATATTTCCAAAACAATCATGACTCTTGGAATTCAAAAAAATGCAAGAAAAAATACAGGTCCGTATTTGAAAATTAATAGTTGAGGGTGGTCCAATCTATACGATACCCTGTATATAATTTTAATTCAGATATTTGGAAAGGCTACATAAAGTTGCTATGGCAAAGTGGCAAAAATTTGAAAAAATCTTCGTAAAATAAAAACATATAGGCGAAAGAAGAATTTCGAAATTCTTAATTTTTCCTGTATAACTCCAGAACTGAAGAAGCTAGGTCAGATTTTTTTTTCTCCATATAATTAACCTCTGAAATATGCTACTTTGCCCCCATTTAACCAACCCTCTATCTCTTACCGTTATCGAAATCCCCATGTATAGACTCGAATTTGAATAGCCCTGTATATAATGATCCAGTATTCCTACTAAGATTTGGTTTTTACAATTGCACCCATCGATCGAGTTATTTAGAACTTGGGGCAAATAGTTTTCGAGCATCTTTTACGACTTTATGTTGTTTTGAGAAAAAAAAACTTTTATAGCTATAAATGTCGTTCGACTCTTATCCAAAACTTTGGTCTTCATGTGAGTAAGATTCCAAATCCAATTGAATTGTCATAAAAACATAAAAAAAACAAAGTTGAGTGTTGTATATCTGGCATCAAGAAGGCTTCGGAAAATATCATGAAAGATTTGGATTCCTTGTGAAAATTTGCCTTGAGAACGTCCTGGTTAAAAACGCCAAGTTGTTGTGGTTCTCGTTTGAAAAAAAAACTGAAATACCAGTTTTTTTCAATAATTAAAAAACGAGAAGGGACACATCAAATTTACTTCCAGATAATTGTTCAGCATGAAAATAAGCAACTTTGACCGTCCTTGTATCTCTTATAATAGATTAGATCCCCATGGTAGAGATCGATAAACGAGAACCCTGTATATGTAAAAGAACTAGTGTGATAGAAAAAAAACCGAAATAAACACAGGATATATTTTGCATTCCACCTTTCAAAATATCTTCATCAGGTTTTTCCAATATTATAGTTCAGTGAGAGTTCAAAGATCGCCTGATAAACTGTCAGATTCAGGTATAGCTACGAAAAGAATCGCAGTTAAAATTCTTACTAAACTTCAGAAATATCCAATTATTTTCTATTAACTTTCGTCAGATATCACCTGAGTGTTATCTACGTTGACATCAACATATTTCTATCCATTTAGTATTCTGTAGGATTAAAACCTATCATAAGCCGTTTATTATTCATCGTAAATATCTCATCGAACCTATTTTTCACTTCCTAACAACATCAGAGAGGAAAGTTACATCTTTTTTATTCGTCTATTGGTTGAATTTATCTCAAGGCTCATAATATCCCGAATATTTATGGAAATTGGAATGACATATTATATTTTTATCGTCCACTTTAACGTCCTGTATCTCACCAACATAGCGTTTCACGATCCATATTTATGGTAGCTTCCCTCAAGGATAATTATTCCGATTGACATTGTTTGTTTTTCAGGGTTGATGATGAGCAACTCGAGAAGTTTTTGATTGCCGAAATTCTGGAACAGATAAGCTGAATCAGGTGCCCAAAAACAATTAGAAATCAGCTAGACTGTCATCATATTTCACGCAAACAATGTTTTTATCGTTATTTTAGATGGAGTAGCGAGAGAAGAAACATAAAAATGTGAATATATGTGCTTTTCTTTGAATATCTGAATTTACGATTATGACATCTCCTTCTATCCAAAACTCCAAGAGAATAGCCACAAAGAGAAATTTCATCGTGGGTTCAGGGAAGAATTATTCTGGGTCATATTGAAGACATTTCTGATCAATCGTTGAATCATGGAGACTGATGTTTCCATTCCTGGAAAAATATGTTTTCTGTGATTAATTTAGTCGAGATGGAAATGATTTCCTGTGATTGTTAGATACTGTTCAAATCATATTTGTGAGAAAATATGTTTCCATTGCGAGACCAAAAAATCCCGACTATAATTATAAATACAAGAAATATATATCATGAAAAGATCGGAATTATGGAATATTCATCACTCAGATGAACTGAACAAGCTTCTTATTAATTAGCTTGAAAGAAAGGATAAACTGTGAACTGTAAAATATACTATATAAAACTAGACGGCAAAGATGCACAATTGAATCAAATCAGATATTGATGGAAGTATATGTCTCGTCAGAATATCAAAATTTCTCATAGAAGAAAGAAACTAACACAATATTCAAGCGTATTCTTCTGAACCTCAAACCATTTTTGTGAACAGGAAAATTACCCAGAGAAAGAAGAAACGAAATCAAAACATACGACTTTTATCAACTCCAAATCTTTCTTGAAAATAAATTTATATAATATAATCATTTTCTCAGATATGGGAACTTAGAGGAATATTTCAATTACCCACTTTAACTATTCCATTTTATTCATTTTTGAAACCATATCAATTCCGCAAGTTCAGAATTTATTGAAAAAATGATATTTTCGGTTTGGTTCCATACTGAAACCATTATAGAACGCAATCTGTTACAATACGCATATTCCATTATTCGAAGGTTCGAAGGTTGGTAACATCAACTGAAAATCAGGATAATTAAGCAGAACTCCCAACCAAACTTTTTGCGTCTTGCTTTTTACGTTTCGCCTTCTAGTATCAAATGTATTTCAAAATTATCAATTCAATTTCAAAATGCGTCAAATGTATTTCAAACTAATCAATTCAATTTCAAGAAATTCTATTTCGATTTTAAAATCGATAAATTTTTTCATTATTAAAAATTTGAAAACTTGAGTGTTGAAATCTCTTAGGATAACTTTTCATGAAATACTGAAAGTATAAATAATTGTGTTTCAATAGCATTTGGTAAAATCACCTGATAGAGAAAAAAATCAAAGCACACATCATTATAGTTTTATATAAAATATATATTTATTACTTGATATATCCCTCAACAAGATTACTTCGTGGGATTGTTTTTTATAGTTTGTTTTGTACAAATATATCCTGAAATGTAATAACTTTTTATTAAATAAACTTATTATTATTATTATCATCATTTCAATTTTAAATCTAATCATTTTTATTTGAAAATCAGTCCACTACAATCTAATATGTGATATATATGACAGGAACCCGAAGTGTTCCAATAACAGGGTGAATGAAATTATCACCTAACTCACATCTCACCTTTGCCTGTGCTTTTTCAGTTTTGAAATTCAGATGATGCATTACGAAATACGTTTTATATTTTTTGAAATGCAAATGACTATTTTGAAGTGTTAGTTTTTGAAATTAATTTGATAATTTTAAAATACAATTGATGTTTTTCGAAATTGAAATGAATAATTTCAACTACAATAATTATTATTGATACTTTTTGAAATCCAAATTACTATTTGGAAGTACAATTGACCATTTTTGAAGTTGAATTGGAAAAAGTGTAGTGATGAATCAATTATGGTACTGTACTATCAACGATAGCCAGCCGAGTAGTGCTTCAGATTACACCCAAAAAGCTAAGGTCCCCGTCTACCTTACTCATACAAGTCTCAATGAGACTTCGATGGTTGCTTTGCAACTAAATTGGCGGTTAAAAACACTTTCCAAACACACTAGAGCAGAGAACGATGTACCAATCCATCTGTCATCTGTTGCAGGCTCCCATGGATTCCGAGTGAACCATGCTATCATCCTTTTTGGAATCCAAATTACTATTTGGAATTACAATTGACCATTTATGAACTTGAATTGGAAAAGGTGTAGTGATGAATCAATTATGGTACTGTACTCTCAACGATAGCCAGCCGAGTAGTGCTTCAGATTACACTCAAAAAGCTAAGGTCCCCGTCTTCCTCACTCATACAAGTCTCAATGAGACTTCGATGGTTGCTTTGCAACTAAATTGGCGGTTAAAAAACACTTTCCAAACACACTAGAGCAGAGAACGATGTACCAATTCATCTGTCATCTGTTGCAGGCTCCCATGGATTCCGAGTGAACCATGCTATCATCCTTTTTGGAATCCAAATTACTGTTTGGAATTACAATTGACCATTCATGAACTTAAATTGGAAAAGGTGTAGTGATGAATCAATTATGGTACTTTACTCTCAACGATAGCCAGCCGAGTAGTGCTTCAGATTACTCTCAAAAAGCTAAGGTCCCCGTCTTCCTTACTCATGCAAGTCTCAATGAGACTTCGATGGTTGCTTTGCAACTAAATTGGCGGTTAAAAAACACTTTCCAAACACACTAGAGCAGAGAACGATGTACCAATTCATCTGTCATCTGTTGCAGGCTCCCATGGATTCCGAGTGAACCATGCTATCATCCTTTTTGGAATCCAAATTACTGTTTGGAATTACAATTGACCATTCATGAACTTGAATTGGAAAAGGTGTAGTGATGAATCAATTATGGTACTGTACTCTCAACGATAGCCAGCCGAGTAGTGCTTCAGATTACACTCAAAAAGCTAAGGTCCCCGTCTTCCTTACTCATACAAGTCTCAATGAGACTTCGATGGTTGCTTTGCAACTAAATTGGCGGGTAAAAAACACTTTCCAAACACACTAGAGCAGAGAACGATTTACCAATTCATCTGTCATCTGTTGCAGGCTCCCATGGATTCCGAGTGAACCATGCTATCATCCTCACCAGCAGCCGCAGTGAAAGATAGCCTAACCAAATGCATCCAGAACTTCACCAGCCTCGAATGTGCCCGACCCTTCGATCTCACTGCCGTGTGCGGAATCCTCCACCGCAACCCCAATGATGACTACTACTGCACCCTCAACCTCACCGACGGTTGGTACCACTGCACCGGGTGCAGCACCAACTCCTCCGAGGACCTGCTGGTCAGGTACGTGGGGGGCAGCCTCGAAGACTTCATCATCGGATTCTCCAACACCCGGTGTAATCTGACGAGCTCGGGGAGCGAGGTGTTTTTTCCTGCGTGTGGGGACGGGTTCAGTGAGGACTTTGGTGAGGTTTCTTATGATTGGAGTTTTCTTTTCGTGGTGGTGTTCATCATTGCGGGCGGTCTGGGTAACATTCTGGTGTGCCTCGCGATTCTGTTGGATAGGAGATTGCAGAATGTGACGAACTACTTTCTGTTGTCGCTGGCGATAGCTGATTTGCTGGTCAGCTTGTTTGTGATGCCTTTGGGGGCCATACAGGGATTTTTGGGTGAGTGCATTTGTCTATTGTTGAGTATATCGAATCGTACTCGGAATCGTATATTGAGCTCATAATAATAATAGTTTATAGGCTAATGACCTCAGAAGTCGATGCCAAAAAAAATAGTTTATTTTTATTTATTTATTTAGTCATTCACTTTCAGAAACAGGATGCTAACATTCTGTTAAGAAATGTCGTCAATGTAAATAGATAAAATGTAAAAATACAAACTAGACACATGAACTACTAGCAAACAAATGGACAAATATTTAGGTACATGCATAAAATTTACTAACTGTGTAACAATTTTTTTCTAACAGAAATACTTTCACTTTTTTCTTAAAAATATTCAAAATTCTACTATTTTTAATAATATCTGGTATCTTATTGTAAAGCATACATCCCATATAAAATAAACCCCTCTGGTACAGCGTAGTATCATGCTCGTTAGGTAAGAGCTGTTCTTTTTTTTTTGTATTATATGAATGCTGAGCTCTTACTTCGTTGAACCTATCCTTATTTTTGAAAACATAACAAACAACCTCATATATATACACAGATACTAATGTTAGGATTTTAGAGGATTTAAAAATATTTCTGCATGAATCGTAAAATCCAAGATTGCCTAAAATTCGTACCGCACGTTTTTGCAATTTAAAAACTCTCTCAGCATCTGAGGCATATCCCCAGTGAACTATAGCATATTTCATACAAGAGTAAAAACAGGCGAAGTAAAGTTGTCTAACAATATTCTGACTGCAGTGCTTAGACGTTACTGCTAAGGCATAACAAGTTCTAGATAATTTAACACAAACCTCATGAATATGGTCTGACCATTTGAGGCGACAATCTATCCTCAAACCAAGCATTTTAGTTTCTCTCGTATAGCCAACAGTAGTTTTGTCCGACAATACTACTTCGTCGCTGTGCTCCACCCGCGACTGCGATTTTTTGAACATGATACAGGTGGTCTTACCATCATTAAGACCCAATTTATTTTTTTCCACCCATAGCGACATATTTTTGAAAATTGATTTTGCTATATTTTCGGCCTCATTCACAGTATCACTTTTGATAAGGAAATTTGTATCATCAGCATACGAGACAATCAACGATGAAGGATCCTGAAGAAATTTACAAAATTACAAAATAGCAAGTATAAATTCAAGAAAAAGTGAATTGAAATTAAGTTGGAAAACCTACTGAAGTCTTTCGACTAGTACGTGGGCAAAAACTCTACTCATTCAAATCATATATCACATGAAATGTAAATGTTACAATGAATTAAACAATAAACATTTCAATTAATAACTAATGAAAATAAATACACATTTAAAACCAGTACCATTTGAAAACGACACGTGGAAAATACAATAAAACAATTATATCTAAATTCTAATCTCAATAGATCTCGTTTTTTGAAGGACAGTTTTTTTTTCTCTTTTATTTTTCGTTCTTTTTATATTTCCGTGAAGTACAAGACCTTAGTTTTGTTTAACTTCAACAAATCTGTGCAGTAGTGACCGGGGTATATTTTGTAACCACTTTTTCAATTTCTTTCTGAAATGTTTTTCGAAAACAATTTTTCTCATTTCTATATGGGTAGCTTACGATAAATATGTGATGTATGTTACGCTGACACGACCACTTCAACAAAATCAAAAAAAAATCATACCAGCGCATGGCAGCATGGTACATCAAAATTTTCAAAACAAGAGCAACAAAAATTCTGAAAGGGGAACAAATCAGCATCCGGAAAGCAACAAATTCTGGTATAATCACTTCTTAGTTCACATGTCAGATAACGAAACTATCGTGAAATTAATCTGGCATGGCAACGCATGGCAGCATGGTACATCAAAATTTTCAAAACAAGAGCAACAAAAATTCTGAAAGGGGAACAAATTAGCATGCGGAAAGCAACAAATTCTGGTATAATCATTTTTTAGTTTACATGTCAAATAACGAAATTATCGTGAAATTAATCTGGCATGGCAGCGCATGGCAGCATGCATACATCAAAATTTTCAAAACAAGAGCAACAAAAATTCTGAAAGGGAAACAAATTGGCAACAAGAAATCAACAAATTCTAGTGTGATCGTTTTTCAGTTCACATGTCAGATAACGAAATTATCGTGAAATTGATCTTGCATGACGGTTACAATTTCAAAAAATGAATCAAACAACAAAATAAATATTATAAAATATGAACGAATTATCAACAACAATTATTTTGGTATGATAGTTTTCCGTAGTTTTCACTTCAACATGTCTGATGGAAAAAAATATTGTGTCAGCTTATGATGGTAGGTACAGCTGTATGATATCATTTTTTTTGTAATAGAGAAAAATTCGGGAATTTGAAAGGGGGAACAAATTAGCAACAAATTAGCTCTTCATTTTGGTATATTCATTTTCCGATACAGTCGCGGAATAAAAAAGTTGCTGTGTAAGCTTATCGTGAAGCTGGCATGGACTCATTTTTTTCTGTAATGGGAAATAATGCGGATATTTGAAAGAGGGAACAAATTATCAACAAAGTAGGGCTTTATATTGGTATGTTTGTTTTTCCATACAGCCGCGGAATAAGAAAGTTGCCGTGCTAGCATCCCGTGAAGCTGGCATGGGCCCATTTTTTTATATATCCAGCAACAAATTTTCCAAAATGGGATTAGCAACAGAAAAGCACTAAATTCTGGTATGATTTTTTTTTTGATTTTGTTGAAGTGGTCGTGTCAGCGTAACATGTGGAGCGAGGAATAACTAGTTTTTTTGTTTGTTTTCATTGTTTGTGTTTGCATAGTTTTTTTTGTTTCCATTGTTTGTGTTTGCATAGTTTTTTTGTCTCGTTTCATATTTATGTTGAATATTCATCAGTTCATTGCAATGTGCTGGTGCAAGATAATTTTATGGAGATGGGGTATGTATATTTTTTTCCATATATTATTTTAATAAATTTCTTTTGCATGACCTGTAGTTGTTTTAAATGATTCTTGTATGTTCCACCCCATCTAGTGAAACTGTATATTATGTGGGATTCGACAAGTGTAGTGATAAACCGTTTTCAATCAGAGTACTTTCAGAATATTCTCGAATTGTCTGAATTTGAATAATATCGATCTTAATTTTGTTTACTACAGTTTTTATATGAATGTCCCATATCAAATTTCTATAAATTTCTACCCCTAGATATTTTATGTAGTTGGCTTCAATTCCAACTTTACCATCGTTCATTTCATCTCTAATGGGCTGTTACTTGTCATCGCGGTTGTATTGCAGCTAAAGGGTACATACTTTGTTTTATCAAAATTTATCGTCATAGACATCTCATCAAACCAGGATTTAACTTACCAGCTAATAGGTCTGTACAAAAGCATGGCACATAATTATTTCTGAGGTCAAAAAGAGTTAATTCAAGTCCGAAATTGCTACATTTTCGAGATACAGTTGGTGGTGTAAGAAAATAAAAATCGACTTCTTTGAGCCTACCTTTTCACTGTGGTCATTAGAGGGCGCTTCACAGTGCACTCCTTATGGTTTGGAATGGTCGTAACTTCTTTCTCAGTGTAGTTTTTCAAATTCATTGTTGGGAAAATGATGTACTGTATATTATGTTTAAGCAAAAAAGGTACTCCAGTGAAAACCCGTAAAAGTGATCCGTTTTCGAGATATTTAGGTTTTTATTGTTCAATTCTGCACCGGAATATTCTCAGGTGTCATATTTTCTTGACATAACAAATGAAAAACTAGAATGAGAAAAAAATTACGTCCAATCTCAACTATAAGAAGTGCCATTGTTAAGCGTCCTCTGTATCTGTAATCGGGTTTTACAAAAAACCCTCAGCTACCAATTTTCAAAGCATTCATACATTTTTAAAAAAATCGATTTTTATTTTTCTTCACCACCCTCGAAAATAGAGCAATTTGATTTAAATCGGCTTATTTTGACCTCAGGAATATTTGCTTGGATCTTGTACAGACCTTTTGGAGACACCATGTATAATGCAATATCGCAACAAAACATTTCTTATTTATATTTGAAGCAGATTTCGTAGATTACTGTTTCGTGGCTCTTCTCTGTCCACTAAAATTCTACTCAGAAGCTTATACGCGATAAAAAATGTAATTTCCATGTGTTCAAGCTTCTATGGTTACTTCCGTGAGGTTGCTTCATAGCCAATGAATGCTACATTACCAATACCATTTTTCTTCCGATAGTGACAACATGAAAGACTAGTAAATGTTAAGACATTTTCCAAATCCATATACGCCACTTAGTCAACGAAATAGTCAGTCGACGAAATATCTAATATCTCCATGGGTCTTACTAGATCTAATGCACAGTTTTTAGCAGCAAAGGATGATTTGTTAAAGGTTCCGTTCAAGATACAATAAATAGACAATAGACAATAGCCACAAAATATTGATTACGCACTGGAAATACACATAAAATATTGTGTGATTATTTCATTCATGCTAAAATACAAGTTTTTGATTGGTTGAAATGATTGTGTTGATAAGCAATAACACCATGTTTTCGATTTTGTATTTCGGCTCCTGATTGGCTATTGGATACCTACATGCTGTGTTTTCGTTTCTGTATTTCGCTCTCTGATTCGTAGGCAGTAGGGTAGTTTAATTAAACAACGACTTACCAGTTGCAATCTATCATAGTATTTTCCGATTCCCTGCTAAATAAATGAATGCCACTACACCAAATTTTCGTCTGAACCATGATAAACATACACTATCAATATGTATCCACTTCATTTTCCATAAATTATGGTAAATTTCAGCAAGAATTTATCTAATGTACCCTAACCACACAAATTGTGACAACAATCAAAATGAATTGAGCTCAGTAGTACCTAGGGCATAGGTAATCTTGCCTACATCATGCAATGACATTAATGTATTGTTGGTTGCATAACGAATCTTTTTGTGTCGAACTACAATGCATAATCAAAATAACTAATTCCATCAACTGTACGTTTAATATTGATTTAAACAATAAATAGGAAATCATCAGAATGGCTTGATTTTATTCATGAAATAATCTGAACAAATACAACTCGTGTTATTGATGATTATCGAAAATTCCTTCTCTTTTTCGAAACAAATCATGTTGCTTTGGGAAACCACACTCGCGCTGTGATTTGTTTCTCAAAATCGAAGGAATTTGTGTTTCGATAATCATCAATACACTTGTTGTATTACATGCGAAAATTTCCCTGCGTACGGAGTCCTCCAACTTCTCATTACAACTCGTGTCAATAATATCATTAATATTGAAATTATACCAAATTTCCAGACAATACGACTGGGACTCTTTTTCTATAAGAACCGTGCAAGGTATGATGATGAATGTATAAATCTCACAAACAAGACGAATTAGTGAGTTGCAACCATCGCAATAAGCATGCGCACTTCAAATACTGTTTCAAGTCTAACGGTCGATTGGGAAAACATGTGGGGTAAAAACATTGAAAACACCTACTATGATCAATATTCAATACGAAAACCAATGAATCCACACATTGTTCCGCAAAATTTTAGTTTCACTACTAGAATGGCTTCTTTATATAATATAGTCACGTGAAAAATCATTCCTGATGATGAACTTATAACATCGGTGAGAAGTATTGAAAATTATTTCATCTACAACTATCAAGTAAATCATCCATTACTTACTCGATTTTCAACAATTAATGACAGTCATTACTTTGATGACTCGAGTAATAATGACAGTACGATGGGGTCATATTGTGACATCCCATCGTATTGTCAAATTCAAATAGGAGTTCTACCTACTATGCACAATACAACTGCTTTTGTGAAATACACGCAAATTCAACAGAGACTTGCCCGACTTATGTTTTTACGGTTTCAACGCTCTTGCACAAATAAGAAAAACGAAAATTCATTGTTTTTTATTCTCAACCGTATGAAATGAGTTGTTTCTTTCTTGAAACGCTGAAACTGAGGTTAGGGATGCAAAAACGGAGAAGAATGACAGAACGCTCAGACCAATCAGAACAACATACAAGTGTATATTGTTGGTTGCATAAGGCATCTTAGTAGTACAGTCACAGGTACAGTATAGCAATAGCATTGATGGAGACTTAACAGGACATATCGCGTAGATACTACTTTTTTGAAATTGATATTCTGCAATAATATGCATACTATTTTTATAAAACACTGGTTGATTGATAATACGTATGCACGACTTCTTTCGCTAAGGCGGCTAAGATTCAAAATTCTCAAATTAATTCAAATGTTCAAACATATCTATAAACAAAAATGGAAAAGCCATAAATTGGACAACAATTTTAGAAAGAGAAATTAGTCTATCCAATTAGAATATCAAACATAGTTTGTTTGTCTACCAGACATTCATTTCAAACTATGTTTGATATTCTAATTGGATAGACTAATTTCTCTTTCTAAAATTGTTGTCCAATTTATGGCTTTTCCATTTTTCATTTATTAGCTTAGTCGAGCTATAAGCCACTTCCAAGTTCTGTGATTTGGGAGATTTAGTTCTGGAGTGTTTCTTTCTTCTGCCGCATGGTGTCGCCACTTCCAATTGTCTGTTGGAACGCGGCTCAGTGCGGTCAAATAAACGCGACGAAGGTGCATTGGGACAGGCAACGCTTCGAGTGGAGATCTTACGGTCTCTACTCGGATAACTACCCTGCACTGATGAGGGCCAATAAGCCCGAAACCGGTCTGTAGGTTGTTAGGCGTGCCTGTCCCGATGTGAATTTGTCACGTCTTAGGAAGAAAGAAACATTTGCGATCTGCATTCACAGTGTGAATCGTTGCATGGATTACGAGCAGATATAATTCAATGTTCTGCGTGGTATTTACCAGGAAAGTAGTTGTTTTCTGCTCGTAGTCTACCAGACATTCATTTCAAACTATGTTTGATATTCTAATTGGATAGACTAATTTCTCTTTCTAAAATTGTTGTCCAATTTATGGCTTTTCCATTTTTCATTTATTAGCTTAGTCGAGCTATAAGCCACTTCCAAGTTCTGTGATTTGGGAGATTTAGTTCTGGAGTGTTTCTTTCTTCTGCCGCATGGTGTCGCCACTTCCAATTGTCTGTTGGAACGCGGCTCAGTGCGGTCAAATAAACGCGACGAAGGTGCATTGGGACAGGCAACGCTTCGAGTGGAGATCTTACGGTCTCTACTCGGATAACTACCCTGCACTGATGAGGGCCAATAAGCCCGAAACCGGTCTGTAGGTTGTTAGGCGTGCATGTCCCGATGTGAATTTGTCACGTCTTAGGAAGAAAGAAACATTTGCGATCTGCATTCACAGTGTGAATCGTTGCATGGATTACGAGCAGATATAATTCAATGTTCTGCGTGGTATTTACCAGGAAAGTAGTTGTTTTCTGCTCGTAGTCTACCAGACATTCATTTCAAACTATGTTTGATATTCTAATTGGATAGACTAATTTCTCTTTCTAAAATTGTTGTCCAATTTATGGCTTTTCCATTTTTCATTTATTAGCTTAGTCGAGCTATAAGCCACTTCCAAGTTCTGTGATTTGGGAGATTTAGTTCTGGAGTGTTTCTTTCTTCTGCCGCATGGTGTCGCCACTTCCAATTGTCTGTTGGAACGCGGCTCAGTGCGGTCAAATAAACGCGACGAAGGTGCATTGGGACAGGCAACGCTTCGAGTGGAGATCTTACGGTCTCTACTCGGATAACTACCCTGCACTGATGAGGGCCAATAAGCCCGAAACCGGTCTGTAGGTTGTTAGGCGTGCCTGTCCCGATGTGAATTTGTCACGTCTTAGGAAGAAAGAAACATTTGCGATCTGCATTCACAGTGTGAATCGTTGCATGGATTACGAGCAGATATAATTCAATGTTCTGCGTGGTATTTACCAGGAAAGTAGTTGTTTTCTGCTCGTAGTCTACCAGACATTCATTTCAAACTATGTTTGATATTCTAATTGGATAGACTAATTTCTCTTTCTAAAATTGTTGTCCAATTTATGGCTTTTCCATTTTTCATTTATTAGCTTAGTCGAGCTATAAGCCACTTCCAAGTTACGAGCAGATATAATTCAATGTTCTGCGTGGTATTTACCAGGAAAGTAGTTGTTTTCTGCTCGTAGTCTACCAGACATTCATTTCAAACTATGTTTGATATTCTAATTGGATAGACTAATTTCTCTTTCTAATATATCTATAAACAGTTTCTAAAAGTCCAGTACCTATATTTCTCATTGAATTTCTTTGAACAAATCAATTATATCCAAAGTAAATATGACTTGTGGTAAAATGTACTGTTCAAAAAGTAGGCATAAATAAACCAGCTTCTATAGGAAAGCAAGTAATTGCTACTAAAAATTGGCGGATGGAAATCTACCTCAGTCGCTGAAAGCTATATAGACGAAAATTTAAACAATTAGTTGGAAAGAGGAAACAACATTTTGAAAAAAATAACGACAAATGATAAATCACTCATTATAACAAGTTCTAAGAGTATAAATAGCTCTGAAACAAGTACTACCATCACTAAAAACATGTCGGAGAATGCAACACCAGGAATCAATTTCAACAGTAGTGTCAATAATGTTACTATGAATTATTATGTAAATAAAAGTTGGGTCTGGTAATGTTTTTTACACATTTCTTATTGAGTTGTTTCGTTTTACTTTAGCAATGTTCAATTTAGCAATTTAACATTATGCGCTACTATATTGCTGAATCATCGTAGCTAGGTCTGTTTTGTCATGGTAATATCGGTATAATATAGGTATATGAAGAAGGTTCCAGTTGATGAGTTTCTACATTAATTAATATAGAGATTAATATAGTTTCATGGTATTTCAAACAGAACATTTATTTCGATATAGAAATTAAAGATAGTAACATAGCTATTAATATCCGAGTGAATATCTGTGATTAATACACGAAATATCAAAATGATCTGAAACTAATTCACATTATTACGAGGTGGTGTTTATTATTTATAAAGAATGCAATATAGTTCCTTTTACCAAGTTTATGCTCCGGCTCCTCAGTTAGCACGTAAAATCTTTTTATTTATAGAACAAGAATATACTGAATGTTCTACTAATTAATTGTTCAGTTTGTGATTCTAAGAATTATATTTCTACAACATAATGCATGACCTAATGTCGATTACATGTTTATCTCGTGTATGTCTATGAAAAATTGAAAATTGATGTTTCGAATTTTTTTTCAATCGTCTGTTTTATGAATAATAATGAAATAATTCCATACATTTACATCATATTGTATGAAATGCCCCCGAGCAGGCTGGTGTTGACAAAGGAGCGATTCACTTCGTGGATGTTAATCAAAGTCGATATCGACAATAAAAGCTTCCAAATCGGAAATTTGAAAAGTGATGTTATATGTGTGCTATCGCGCCGTTAGGAGAGAACCTGATGAAGGGGTAGATTGAACATAATTAACATAAAGTTGAAATTCCTATCGTATATCATTCGACAGCCCATTCACTTTAGCAAATTCTGTTTAGTCTGTTGAAAATACACAGTGATCTTCTTGATGCAAATTAGACTAAATAATCTCAATAATCCAACGTTCATTGAAATATCAGAGGAAATATCTTTGTGCCTAAGTGAAATCAAAATTTTGTTTCACTGTGTGGATAAAAATCATTACAAAGTTTATGTCACTGCATAAAGGATCAGAATACCTACCATATACAAATGAGATGTCAAATGATAGTTGTTTCGATTCGAAACAAATTTTCCTTACGCTCACAAGTAAAGAAATGATTTTATTCCATAGCATGGAATGATCTGGTGAGGTCCACTGCAAAAACTGTTTCACAAAAAATAGGTTAACTGTTTCGTGCCAAATGCTACTTCGTACCTCCACAGCTTCTCATATATTATTACAAAGCACAGATTCCTGAGAATTGACCTATCTAGAGCATCACAGAGAAATAGCTAGATCTCTTCCACTTCTATCACATATTTAAAGATTTACTTCGATCTATTTGTTATAATTAGAGATTAAACGACTTACCTGTAAGGAAGTTCAACTCTCAATTATACTAGTAGTTACATCCAAATTAGATCACTTATTGTAGAAGTGTTTCTAACACTTTGGTGCGCTAGGTTGAAAGCAAAAATCATGCCCCGCGTGGACGGCACATCCCTGTACATCCACGTATTCCAGCCATCACCCGTACACGCTACGCACGGTTCATTACTTTCTTGCGCTGAAAAAGGAGCATCCAGATCGCCGGATTAAAAGAAAAAGGGGGGGTTATTTTCAAATTTCT
The DNA here is from genome assembly GCA_029955515.1 of Chrysomela aeneicollis. Taxonomy (NCBI): domain Eukaryota; kingdom Metazoa; phylum Arthropoda; class Insecta; order Coleoptera; family Chrysomelidae; genus Chrysomela; species Chrysomela aeneicollis. The sequence continues at coordinate 8,738,420 of JARUHQ010000017.1, forward strand.
GAAAATGGGAGGGGCGTGATCTAATTTGGATGTAACTACTAGTATAATTGAGAGTTGAACTTCCTTACAGGTAAGTCGTTTAATCTCTAATTATACTACGTAGTAACATCCAAATTAGATCACTTATTGTAGATGTTCAAAGTTGAGGCGATCTGTGGATTAATTACTTAAATTCGTATTTAATCAATTTCGTGAAAAAAATTTTATTATTCAAATAGTAGTAAATGATACATGAACATAGAAAATAGAGTATAACACTTATTATAATTAGTATCAAATGTACAACAAAAGTTATATAATAGTGTACATACGATAAATTAATAAATAGACAATAATTGAACATATGATTTATTTCTTTCCTGAGGCTGTGATAACATATTCTGCAATGTTTTCTGTTGTCTGTCGTATTGGTCTATTATAGAAGTTCCGAAAGACCTCAGATCTCGATGACCACCCTGCCGCCTTTCTTATGTTATCTATACTCAAGCCTGCTTGATGAGCTGTAGATGTGGCTGTGTGCCTGGTGCTATGGGCTTTGAACTTTGAAGTATCAATTCCTGCAGATTTCATCCCAACCTTTATCCATCTACTGACGGTTTGGGGGGTCACCGGACCATGAGGTTTTTTATGGCTTATCAGTAGGTAATTGTGGTTCCTAAGAGTTGTTGTGTTCTCTATGTAATAAATGAGAGTGGATGCTGTGCATAGCTCTGGATTATCTCTAAAAAAGGGAAATATCATCCTGGGTTGTGACCTGTTCGGTCCTGAGGTCTTAAGGATTTCTGATATATTTATGTTTATTTTTTCCTCTGTTCTTTCGATGTCTGATAACTTTATTTTGCTAAAGGTTTGTGCTCTTTGAGCTGAAGTTAAAGCCATCAAGAGAATTAACTTTTTTGTCAACAATTCTAGAGATAATGTATTCAATGGATATAGATTTGAAAGATACGTGAGAACTGGCGTTGTGTCCCAGGTCTCTTCATATCTTGGAAAACATGGACGGTTTCTAAAAACGCCTTTCAGATATCTATTCAATATTTTCATTTGGCCATTATCAAAATCGAATATTAGATTGAGAGCTGATTTATGCGCATTGAGTGTGGCATATTTGACACCCTTGTTATATTCTATCGTGAGAAACTCTGTTATTTTATTAATGTTGGAAGTTAGTACTTCGTTGATGTTGCCTTTACAGTACTGCCACCACTTCTTGAAGGTGGTATTATATTGTTTTTCAGTATTTTTACTCAGCGAGTTGAGCACTACTTCCAAAGCTGATTTTGCCTCGTTTCTCATCAAGAAGGCTTTGCTGACAATTTCCCTGCCCCCAATGAAAGGGTTCTCCAGAGTGGATGAGGGCCCCTGAATGGTGATAATAAAAGATCTCGATTAGGTTCGAATTTGATAATGTCTGATACAAGGAGTTTTTTCAGTTTTGGGTACCAGGGTTGTGTGTCCCATAATGGAAAAATAACTATGCCTTCTGCTTTTTCTGATTCGATTTTTTGCAGAGTTTTTGACAGTAGTGTGAATGGAGGAAATGCGTAAAAATTGAGAAATTCCCATGAGATAGTAAAAGCATCAACCCCTATTGAATCTGGGTCCTTGTGCCATGAAATAAAGTCTTTACATTTTGTATTTTCTCTGGATGCAAATAAGTCAATGTCAGGAATACCTAATTTGTTAGTGATTTTTTGAAAGTATTTTTGATTGATGCTATATTCCGTTCCCACATCTATCGACCTCGATTCTTTATCAGCTTGTAAGTTATCTTTTGAACGAATGTATGATGCATGTATAACGATTTTCCTTCTTTCACACCACTGCCAAATGTTTCTTGTTATTGAATTCAACATTGGGTATTTTGTTCCCCCCATCTTATTTATGTAGGCTATGGCGGTGGTGTTATCCACCCTAAGCAAGATATTGCAATTTTCCATAGATTGAGCAAATGATTTCAGCCCGTAGAGTACTGCCAAGAGTTCCAAGTGGTTTATGTGTAACGTTTTTTCCCCTGATTTCCAAAACCCTCGTGCTGTTTCGTTATTGCAAACTGCTCCCCAGTCTGTGGGAGAGGCGTCTGTGAATATTTCAGTTTCGAATTGTACATGTTTTATGAAGTTTTTGGAACTGGGTAGATTCTTCAACCACCACTTGAAATCTTCTTGGAGGTATCTAGGTATTTTCATGTAATGATCATAATTTCCGTGAGAAGATTTCAAGGCCAATGTTTTTTCTCTTTCGAATTGTTTCGTGTACAACCAGCTGTACGGTACAGCTGGACATGCAGCTATCAGTGAACCAATAACATGCGCAAAAAATCTGATTTTCACCCTGTTTTTGGTTAGTGTGTCTTTTATAAGGCTTAGTAAAGTATTTAGCTCTTCTTCAGGAATTTTTATCGATAATTAGAAACTATCAATTAAAAAACCCAAGTACTTTATATTTTGACATGGGACTAGCTGACTTTTTTCAGAATTGATTATGAATCCTAATGAAGTTAGTGTATTTTTTGTACAGTTAACGTTGGTCCTGCATTCGTCTTCATTTTCTCCTATAAGTAATATGTCATCCATGTATGCGACTGACAGGTACCCCTTCGATCTCAGAATACTCAGGATTGGTTTAAATATTTTGGTGAATACCCAGGGTGCACATGATGCTCCGAAAGGTAAAACGTTAAACTCATATAATTTGCTTCCGAATTCAAACCTCAGGTACTTCTTATGATTTTTGTAAATCGGGACTAAAAAATATGCGTCTTTTAAGTCAATTGATGCCATATATGAATTTTTTGTGATCAAATTCTTTACTGTACGCATGTCTTCTAGTTTGAAATGTTGTGTTATAATGAAATTGTTCAACTTTTTCAAGTTAAGAATGAATCTGAATGAGCCATTTGGTTTCTTTCTTATAAAATAGGATGAAAGGAATTCGTTTTGGCAATGGTTACATTCTGATATGGCACCAATTTTAACAAGCTCCATTACACAGTTTTTGAGTTCGCAGAAATGTTTGTCATGAATATGCATATTTGGCTTTTTATTTTGAGTAGGTTTTTTAACAAACGGAAGTTTGAAACCCTGACGGACCCATGATAGTATTGTTGGATCCCTCGTAATTTTTTGCCAATTTTTGTAAAAATATTTTATTCTTCCTGCATATTTTTCTCCTACCTCTATTATCTCTTGGTCTACTGCTGATGTCTCTGGTATTTCTCTTTGTATTTTCGTTCCCTCCCCTCCTTCCTCTTGAATGGGTGAGCTTTGTATGTATTCGGCTCCTGTCTGTACTTCGGTTCCTGTCTGTGTCTCAATTCCTCTGGCCTTTTCTTCATTTTTGTTTTGTACAATGGTCGCTTGAAGTTTAAAGAACTCTTTCTTTGACTTTGAGCCTTCAGTTCATTTGCCGTGTTCTCCACTGTCTTGGCCAATTTATATTGTTCCCCAAAATCGTCTCCGAATAAATGGTTGTCAATTTTAGATTTTTGAACCACCTTCTGGACGGACTGGTTTAGGAATGGATTCAGACGATATTTTCTGTGGAGGGAAATTGTGTGATGTACATCACCAAGAATTTTCCCTGCTTCCACCAAATCGGGAAAATCCTGTTGGTTGTCTTTATTTTGTAGGTTTTTAGTGATATAGCTACCTACAGCTGTTATTCCTTTACCGAGAGTTTCTTGTAGGGCACATAGAAACCCTTCTTTTCGTATTTCCGAGGGCCCCAGCAGGGCCATGATTTCTGCATTCAGCTTCGGAGCGTTGAGAGCCTGACAATTTTGAGGTGTTTGCCACTTCTCAATAAGTTTGGATTTTGTGTCATTATCCAATCCTTTCGTCAGGTAATTTGTCCATCGTGTAGATAGATCTTCCAATATATCTGGTCCCAAGCTCTTTTCCCTCGTAGGGTCTACGCCCAATATTTCTTCAATTCGTGGTGATTTTGGTTGATCACTCTGTACTGGGCCTTTCAGTTCTGGTGATTGGCACCTCATTTCTTCCTGGTCCTCACTGTCTGACGACGTCGATTGAGATGAGCTGCTAGGGCCTAAAAATGTTTTGTTGTATCATTTCATTTTTAGTGTCGTATGAGAAACGAAAACGTGATCTCATGATTTGGTTTCATAACATTTGTTTGTTGTATGGCTCACTCAGTGTCATTGCAAAAAAAAAGGACCCGTTTTAGGGAATGTTCACAAAAAGGTGTGATTCATTGTGATAAGACGAGAATGTCTATCAGTATTAATCACCGAGTGTAAACAAAAGCCAACAAAAAACGTTCCGGTTTAGGTATCTGGTCTAACACAAGTCAAGGACTGTGCAGGGTTTTTTGTGTACCTAGGAACATAATTAGGTATATGTCCAAATGGTTGAGTCTACGATGGTAGACAAACCCTAACAGAGATTTCCTCTGCGACCAGATACTAAATTTCGTTTTATCCATGAAAAGGTTTTCTTCTGCTTGTAGCCTGTACTATAAAAGAATAATTATTCATTTAAACTTGTGCTTACTTGAATCGACATCCAGCATTTCTCCAATTCTCTGTATTTTCTTCTTGATCTTGTGGAAATCGCTCATCATTTTCCTTTTAGACGTTTTGGATTTCCCCATGTTTGTTTTCGTATTGTTTTTGTTTTTTCACTTTTACCTATACGCACCGTTCGAGCGCTAGAAACGTAATGAACCGTGCGTAGCGTGTACGGGTGATGGCTGGAATACGTGGATGTACAGGGATGTGCCGTCCACGCGGGGCATGATTTTTGCTTTTAACCTAGCGCACCAAAGTGTTAGAAACACTTCTACAATAAGTGATCTAATTTGGATGTTACTACGTAGTATAATTGAATATGAGGATTGTTTACATGTACATATACTGAAATGAATATAAATTCAATCGAAGAAGTTCATGTTACCTGAATATTTCTTGACCAAGCTTATGGATTGCTTGCAATATCGATCAATACAATAAGTAAATATCCCGAAACAACCATATTCTATATTGAAAAACTTCAATACTTTCACTTTGAGACAATTATTTATGGAACTGGTTACTAAGTGAGGTTTCTTCTAATATATAACCTAACATTTATAACATACAAACATTCGAGTAAGTTCCAATAATTATCTCTTTTCCCAATATCTTTTACTGGATTTTTTGAATGCATCTAAAACGAAAGCAGTAGCTTTTCGTACTGTACAAAATACTAACACGGTAGACATTTAGTATTGGAATATCCGGTGATCAGAAAGATGTGGCAAAATAAAAAATTTCTTGGGCTTTTTCTAGACAGCAATCTCAATTTCCGTCAGCACTGCGATAATCTCTTCAAAATACTCAATAAGCAGTGTTACCTACGAAAGCTCTGAAGGGACACTATATATATATTTTTTTATCTCATTATAATGAGTTAGCTATCTCGATATAATGAGATAACATCTCATTATGTAATAATAATAATAATAATAATAATGTTTATTTACCAATACAATAAAAATTTTTACAAAAATATATAATCGAGTTGTTGAAGTAAATAAACTGGAAATATCACAGAAGCTTCAGTTTCAAGAAAACTGTCGCTTGTACGTGATTTTTTTTTTATTTTCATTTTTGTATTTTATAAATTTTTCTTTAATAATTCCAAAACAAATACACATATTCACATTTATATATATATATATATATGAAGTTGTGAAAGTTAGACGACTGTCTAAGTTAAAGAAGAATCCTTTAATTTCGGGTATGCAGTCAACAAGGGTATGGAAAAATAAGTGAACTCTTGTTTCTATTCAAGCTTTCGAGTCATTTATTGGCTCTTCATCAGGAATTCTACAATGAATTAATTTTGAAAAATTATTAGATCTTATTGAAAATTTTTGGCACGTGTGTACTTACGAAAAGTGAGGTTATAAATCCCTTTCACTCGCCGTAATTCTTCATGAAATATCATGTCCCAATGGAAAAACACTCTTGATAAACAATTAAAGTTATACAAAACATTAATTAAATGATCTTTTTGATTAACATAATAGAAAAAACACATTAAAATTACAAAAGGGCTCTTATGGAGGCCATGTTTGATTAAAAAGGAAATGATGTTTATGAATGACTTATGAGTATGTTGGTAGCAAGGTCTTGGACAATATGTCATTACTCTCCAATTGTCAACTTCATGTTTCAGTCATAACTCATAAGTCATTTATAAACATCATTTCCTTTTTAATCAAACATGGCCTCCATAAGAGCCCTTTTGTAATTTTAATGTGTTTTTTCTATTATGTTAATCAAAAAGATCATTTAATTGATGTTTTGTATAACTTTAATTGTTTATCAAGAGTGTTTTTCCATTGGGACATGATATTTCATGAAGAATTACGGCGAGTGAAAGGGATTTATAACCTCACTTTTCGTAAGTACACACGTGCCAAAAATTTTCAATAAGATCTAATAATTTTTTAAAATTAATTCATTGTAGAATTCCTGATGAAGAGCCAATAAATGAATGACTCGAAAGCTTGAATAGAAACAAGAGTTCACTTATTTTTCCATACCCTTGTTGACTGCATACCCAAAATTAAAGGATTCTTCTATATATATATGTATAGACATAGAACATAGAACACATTCAGACTAATATAAGACATGATCAAATTAAGAGTACTGAAAAACTCCAGTAGGTATTTTTTTTTGGGAAAGTAAGTTTATTCAGAGTAAAAAGTGTACATAACATGGTATACAGTGATTTATCTTAAGTTTTCTAATTGGACCACAAAACTGCACCTAAGCATACTGAATGCTTGTGTTGTGCTTGCCTGCAATCCTCCAGAAACATTGAAATTGTACAGAAATTCATTGATGGTGATAGTTTTTTGATAAGTACAAGACATTTATATACAATATATTAGGTATAATGAAGGCAAGATTAACTTATTGTTGAGTTAGATTTACTTAAGAATATGTGGGTACTGAGTAACACATCGACTAAATTAATATTTGATAGATTTTTGTTTGATTTTTTTGAACGAAAAGTTTTGTTTGTTTTTTATATTTATGCAGTTTTGTTATTGTCTTCATTTCAGGTGGTAGAATATTATAGAGTTTCGGCCCAAAGAATAAGAAAATAAATCTTTGCGTGTGACTCTTTTTGAACATTGGTAGGTATACCATTCATTGTTGAATGAAGACAATATAAGATAATTCACTGAACCATCATTTGAATGAAATTTGTTGTAACTATATTATCTAATTTTTGATTAACAAAATCGTGAAGTTTCCTTCTTCCATAAGCCAAAATCCAGTTTTTTGTTATAATGAGATACCTAATTCAATATAATGAATTAAGTTTCCCATTATTATGAGATAGCTAACTCATTATAATGAGATACTCTATCTCATTATAATGAGATAGCAAAACATGTTAAAATAATATTTTTGCTACTGCTGAGTTGCCACAATTAGGCCGTAGTTTTCAAACAGATGGCAATATGATGCCAGGAGTGATATTTCAATAAATGTTCAGAATTTCACTAGTTGAAAATAAGGGTAAAAAAGTTCATATTCAATTACTGATTTGTCACCGCGAATATATAAAGGAACGATTTCAAATAGATGTTATTTTGAGAGACTATAAATATTTTGAGGTTATGCATTATCAGATGTTTCAGCCATATGTTCAAGAACTAATGCTCTTTGTTTCAGCAGAATTATTCTGATGTAAATTCATGAATATACCTAATTATTATACATTTATAAGATCTTTTCATATGTTTCAAGAGAAAGGTGTAAGGTTATGAAATATTACTGCTTTCCGTTGAACGGGGCTTGATCCGCTTGATCTATTATAGTGATTATATGAATGTTATATGAATGTCAAGCAACTCATTGAAATTTCTTCACATCGTGAAAACGTAGAACTCTCTTATATGTGAAGGAATAGAAAAAAATAACCTCCAGGTTCAGTGATCAAGCCAAAGTCTATTACCTACTGAAATGTCAACAACACCAAGCTGAAAGAGATGGATATAGGGTCCCTATTTCATCATTCTTAAAGCCAACAAACATTCGCATATTTCCATATTACTTGGAAAAAAAGCACTTGTAGGCAACATTGCTTAATATTAACTCATTATTATGACTTATGGTGTCTCATTATTATGAGATAATTTATCTCATTATAATGAGTTAGCTATCTCATAATAATGAGAAACCTAACTCATTATATTGAGTTAGGTATATCATTATTTTGAGATAGTATCTCATTAAGTATATTGAGATAGCTAAGTCATTATAATGAGATAAAAAAATATCTACAGTGTCCCATCAGAGCTTTCGTAGTTACCTGCTAAGATACCTGTAAAGAATTCTGGACTACTCTGGTCTGATTTTATACTACCACGGACAGATACAATCAAGGGTAAACTATGGGCTCATTGTTTGGGGTAATTCTCCAGCACCAGCACTCAGTGTCTTTGTGATGCAAAAAAAAATTATTAGAATCATTGCAAACGCAACACGAACTGCATCGTGTAGAACATTATTTGAAAAATTAAATATTTTGCCACTTTCAGGTCTCTACATTCTGGAAGTTTTGTCGTGCATCCATAAAAATAAGGAAGTTTTCAAACTGCACCAATCCTTTCATGATTATAATACCCGCCAGTGTTGCCAGCACTTTGAAATTCATCGTAATAGAATTGGAGTCGAAATAGTAATAGAAAGTAATAGATTTTTCGTTGTGTTGTGATGTAATGAGATGTAATGATCAGATTTTGTTCTTGTAGCGTACTGATTACCATATTCCAACTTGCAACCGATGAATTTCATTTTTCTACTTACAAATTCTCATACTACGGAACTAAAATATGAACAAATCTATATTTTTTATGTATTTCACGGCCGTATTCGCCATATGCTATTAAGCTAAGCTTAAGGCTTAAGCTCGCTTATGGTTACGATTTTGTATGCACCGTATCTACAAAATCATTTAAGCTCGCTCAACTCTAAGCGGCCACAATTGGCGGCTTTATATTTTAAGCCAGGATTATGTAGACATCATAACCCCGTTTTTTTTTATTTCTGTTTCAATATTTTGAATAAAAACCAATTATGGAAATCAATAATGGAGGATGAAGGAATTCACAGTCTATAAAAATATGAAATTACTTGTTGCAATTTACGTTAGTTTTCGAACCGAGAATCAATGAAATCATTACAAATCATGACACTTCAACAGCAACAAATATTAAATGTGAAAATCAAATGAACAAGAAAACTCGTTTTTATGATTTTTTGTATCATTGGCCTCTTCCCAAAAAATGGGCCAATGTTAGATTGGCGTGAGCCACAATGGTGATTACGTCACTTATATTTTATCAAGTATATATCCATTCGCCACGCAAAAGCAAATTTAGCTTGTCAAACAAAGGGTATGATTCAATATATATAACGGTTAAACCGGGTTCAACCCGTTGATTGGTCAATCAACGATTTGAACGGTTGAACCTGATATTTTTCTTTTCCACCTAACCTAACAAAGAGGGTAGCGGTTACTGTGTATGTAAAAATATGAGATCAGAGTAATACGACGTTATAGGTAATGACCGTTGATGAGAAACAAAGTAGGTACGTGTATGACTCCACTTGTTACTAGCCGAACAATAAAGATTGATATGCCAGTTTTTTTTCACCTAACTAAGCGTAGCGATTGCTGCTTGAAAAAACTATCAAATACCAACAATAAAATCGGGTATAACCAAGGTCCAAAAATGTATTGTTTGAATATATTCACAGGTTTTGGTGTATAAATATCTATGTGAATTGAAGATCACTCACCTTCAAAATCTATGTTTGTGAGCTAATCACAATCCGACAGGAGGCCCCGACAGGAGGCCCCGACAGGAACGGGGGCCTCGTCCGGAACAAATGCATGCAAAATGAAAATTCACTCACCCTCGCGAAACAATTCTTCAATCCACCCCTACTTGAGTGGTGATTTCCATTTTTTTTCTGGAACTACATGCCATGATGATGCTGCTCTTTCGGCACCTCACATTTTAGAACACTGCACACGTACGGTAAACGAATAATCCGCACATCACACGGTAACCCAATAATCCGCACTTCACACATCCACAATAGTTAATTGGGTAAAGGAGACCGCACTTCCGATGTCTTAGACTCTTAGAGGGATGATGATGTCTTTATTATATTCCTATATAATACCGTCACGACAATGATGATGACACCGGCGTATATATCATCAATATTGTGCCGAACAACCGGAGTGTTCAAGCTTCGCGAACTGACAAAATCATCCTAGCTTATCGATATGGTTCAAGAACAATTATATAAGTTGTATATGACTGTCCACAATGATACGAATGAGAACAAAGAACAATGCAAAAGAACTATAATCTTTTTACTGCTTTTTTTGAGCATGAATCAATCATATCCAAGTCGATGAGAAGCGATACTATATACCGAGTCTCGTTGATTTTCAAATTTGCAAAGGATTTTATAGATCATTTGAATTTCCTTGAAATTTCTAGCTTTTATGTGTTTCGAAGATACTTTTTATTTAACTGGGGAATCATTCAGAATTATTCAGTAGTGGAATTATTCGAGATTAATCAAAATTCAAGAATGATGTGTACCTAAAAATATCGAGTTTATTCCCGAATATTATTGAAATTCCAGAAAATTACTTTGATCTAAACATGATTTGAAAAATAATTGATCGACATTGATTAATTTTCAAATTCCGCTAGAATTTCTTAGGAGAATATTCAATTCATTCTTGAATATTCCAACCATGGACATGCTTTTATTATTTTTTTCATTTATGGCCACAGCAGGGACCATTAGATTTTTATCTATCACTCCCCAAAGCCGCATCAACTCCCAAGGCCACCCTATTCTCAAAGTCAACCTAAGGTCACTCCTCAAGGCCACGTGGAGTTGTGTGACCTTGGGGGGAGGTCCATAACCAACGAAAAACATTGACTGCTATACAGGGTCACTCACAGTTAGACGTTAGACGTTTCTGGAGAACAGGACGTAGGATTATTCTGAAAATTTGGTTTCTTAGGTTTTCAGTTTTGTTCTATCGATCTAAAATATTCTCAGCGTTGCGGCGTTGCCGCTTCTATCGAAAAGTAGCAACACCCTGTATTTAGATTCTTCCTGTAGAGCTGATTTCGTCGATCAATCATACTTGGGGTATAGCGAGAAAGATTACAGAGATATAGGGTGTGAAAAATTGAGATTTTTCAACTTTAGGATTTTTTTTGTCGAACCTATGCATTTTTGCTCGAAACGGCTTACATGTTCCTATCTTATCTCTCCATTGAATATCTACTGACATTAATTAGAAACAAATACAGAGTAGTGCAAATCTCAAAATTCGGAACCACCCTGTATTTGTTTCAATTAAATATCAATCGATAGTGAATGGAAAGTTGAGATAGAAACATGTAAGCCGTTTAAAGCAATGATGGATAGTTTCGGCACAAAAAAGTCCTAAAGTTGAAAAATCTCGATTTTTCACACCCTATATCTCTGTAATCATTCACCCTAGACCACAAGTATGACGCATTGACGAAATCAGCTCTTTAGGGAGAATTCGAGAATGTAACAAAATACAGGGTGTTTCATTTGAAATAACAAAGTTGTTGCTACTTTTCGATAGAAGCGGCATCGCCGCAACGCTGGGAATATTTTAGAACGATAGAACAAAACAGTTTCAGAAAAATCCTACGTCCTGTTCTCCAGAAACGTCTAACCTACCATCGACCGTGAGTGACCCTGTATATACATTAAGCACTATAAGTGCCAAGTGGAGGCAACTTTGCCACCACTTTGAAATACAACGTAATAGAATTGGAGTTGAGATAGTAATAGAAAGTAATAGATTTTTCGTTGTGATGTATTCGAGGTGTTTACAAAACACAATGATCAGTTTTTGTTCTTGTAGCGTACTGATAATCTCATTTCAACCACTTTTCAACTTGCAACTGATGAATTTCATTTTTGTACCTACAAATTTTCATGCTACAAAAACAAAATATGAACAAATCTACAGTAATTTTTTATTCATTTCAATGTTTCAAGGCATTGTTCAAGATTCGAATTTTCCGCCTGCAAATATAGTGCTTCGATTTACAATCAAAGACATAATAAAGGTGGATGACACAAGCAAAATATCGAAGTTGGTAGAATTCTTGGGTAAAATTACGGGCTGTTCACTGTTGATGGCTGTTCAGCGAAATAGTAACAGTTTTTTGGTTTATAGTAATAGCGTAATAGATTTAGTTCAATAGTAATAGATCTATTACGAAAGTAATAGCAGTGGCAACCCTGATACCCGCATCAGAAATGATTTTCACATACCTAAAACACGTTTGTCTGTAAGTCTCAACTCGTTCGAGTTCTTGGGACTGAGATTATAAAATGCATTTCCGTAGTTTCTTAAAAATATAACTAAGGAACAAGTATTCAAACATAAAATAACACAATTATTATTCGAAATCAGTCCATATACAATCGATGAATTTTTTTCTTATCTACATTATTCAACTTTACTTTATTCAACTTTATTCAAAGAGTATGTACAGTATACTGACGCTATCAAATTTTATATTTTGCCACCAAAAGACAGAAAGAAGGTACCTAAGCGCTTATGGCTTGAATTGTACCTTATTTCATCTCGTGGCGGCATATTACACATTTCAAGGTATTTTGTCAACAACAAATAGTTTTGTGATTCGTTCCTAGAGTATCGGAGAATTTTCAGAAAAAGCTGGTATATGTTCGTTGAAATAAGATTATCCTTACATTCACATACAACATACTTTATTATTCACTTTCCTTAGTATGTATTATTTTGTAGAATGGTCATAATTAACACATTGTTTTCAATTACGAACTGTTTTATTGATTCTTTATATTTTTTGAAATGAGTATGGTTTTTCAATGACAGAGGTAGAACATTACAGTTTAGGTCCAAAATAAAAAAATGTTCTTTGCGTATGACCCTTTCTAAACATTGGAACATATATGTGAAGATTTTGCATATTCCTGGTGTTATTACTTTTAGTCATGTGAAATGAGGACTTATTAGTATACATACAAAAAAGACAATTTGTGGCGTATAGGCTCCTTACATTAAGTAGATTACTTTCAACATAGAGATTTTGTGTATCAGACAGTTTAGATTTTTTGTAAATGATTTTTATGATTGTGTTCTGCATCACTTGAACGCTGTTTAGTACATTTTCAAACATGCCACCCCATATTGTGATGCAGTATCTAAGAACCGATTCAACCAGGGAATTATATACAAGTAATAACGATTTCTTAGTTAGTACGTCTCTTAGGTTGTAAAATTTATATGCTAAGTGCCTAAGCCTATGAACGATGTATGAAACATGAACATCCTATCTCACATGCTGATCCAGAAACACCCCTAGATATTTAATATTCGATATTTTTTCAATTGTTGGACAATTACACATGTAACCAGTGCAATTTGGTGTATGAATTTTTAGTTCTTTTTCTTCTGGTTGGTCAGTATTTAATATGATGAAAGTTATGAATTTCGTTTTATTTACATTGAGGTTGAGAAGATTATCATTCAGCCACAACTTTATATTTTTTAATCCATTTTCTGCATCTTTATAAACCTGTTTTTCCCCAGTACACTATTGCTGTGTCATCGGCATAAGATATGAGGTGTCCTTTAAAATTGGTGATACTACTTATACCGTTGATATAAATCAGGAAAAGTATTGGACCTAACACTGTGCCCTGAGGCACACCTAGGCATATTTCACGTGGTTCACTGTTACAGTTGCCGACTTTTACGGACTGGACTCTGCGTGTCAGGTAATTTTTCAAGATTTTTAATGCTGGGCCACGAATTCCATATGTGTAAAACTTGTCAAAAAGTTTATCGTGTGAAACAGTGTCAAAAGCCTTAGCCAAATCGAGAAAGATAGCTAAGCATCTCTCTGAATTGTCCAAGGCCACTGTTGTTTTCTTCAATAAATCCAGTATAGTCAACTCTGTGTTACTGTAACATTAGTAAAATGTTCTTCTTTTCTCATAATTGCTGCTTTTGTTTGTATACTTGCCTGGTTGTTTTAATACTTTTTTATTTATGAATGTGTTTGTCTTGGTATTTGCTATATATTTTTTAATTTTGTATCTGTATTTGATATGTACTGACTTGTCCAATTGCTTTTTTAAGCTCGTTTTAATGGATCAATAAAGAATTGAATTGAATTGGCTCGCACGATGTTCCACCAACATTATAGGTTTTCTTTCTCTTTCTGAGCCGGTGCAGCAACAAATATTCGGGTAGCCCGGAGAATTTTTTGCTTTGGAAATCACGTTCACCGATCCTATCGAAAAAAGGAATTCAACAAAGTTCTGAACTGGTCCGAATACGAAACGTGTTAGACCATTTTCCACTCACCCCAGTGGAATGTTCACTCCTATACCCTGAATTGTTTGAGAACTATTTGGCGGTCTATTGTGGCAGATGCCTCTCCACAATACAGGAGATTTCCATTTGATGGCGTCATATTTTATTGTGCAGAAACGTAGGTGTTTAGAATTGAATCCGATTCTAAGTAAAAATTGGAAAAGTGTGAAATATTATTTTGAGTCATATACCTACCTACTTTCTTGTATTTAATAATAATAATATATGTATTTATTGACAGAATAAATTAAATTTAAATAATGACAAAACAAGTTGAATTGCAGTCTGCTAATAGGACACAAGATTGGATTGCTCCATCCTTACTCTTGCACCTTCCAAGAAAAAAAAATATATAAGAAGATACTCGAATAGATAGATTAAATTGAATTAAATTGCACGTATATTCAATAGAGAATTTTCTACATAGCAAAAATATTATTTTAACCAACGTAGGTGATCCATTTCTTACAGTGGAGGTGAATATTATAGGTCCAAAGGGGTAGAACTTACAGTCGAACTCCACCAAAAATGTTATTTAATAAAGTCAACAGACTATCATAAGGACATGTTTCGAGGGATTAATCCCTCATCATCAGCTTACATAATATAAGAGAACATCATTGGTGAAAAAATTCATTAGTGAAATACAAATCGACATCAATGTTAAAAAGGAAATAGGGTGCGAACCTCTAATGTTAGGGAATTTTTAGAGTTAACATCCTCCACATCAAAATGTCACCTGTTGAAGAGATAAGATGATGGTTCCTTGACATTTATTTAATTTTCCAATTTTTGCTATTTTGATGTGGAGGATGTTCACTCTGAAAATTCCCTAACATTAGAGGTTCGCACTTAGTGCACCCTATTTCCTTTTTTACATTGATTTCGATTTGTATTTCACTAATGAATTTTTTCACCAATGATGTTCTCTTATGTTATGTAAGCTGATGATGAGGGATTAATCCCTCGAAATATGTCCTTATGATAGTCTGTTGACTTCATTAAATAACAAGTTCTACCCCTTTGGACCTATAATATTATTTCAATGTATACACATTTTATTTTGGTATAGAAATGAAATGTTTTCATAGAGGATTAAGTACAAAAAGCGAGACAAAAAGAAACATCTATATAAAAATTTACCTGAAATACTACACATTATCCAGGAAGCTTTGTTTGAGGCAATATTTGAAAGTGGCCAAAGATTTTGACTGAAGGGAAAGCGGGATGTCGTTAAATAATTCAGCTATTTTTTAGCTGAAAGATTTCTTAAACTGTTCGATGGAATGTCTGACAATGTAGATCCTTTTACGTCTAATGTTTACGTACCATACCATTACGATACCATTCAAGAATTTGATCGGTACATGAACTAACTGATATAAAACTGCTTAATTTTCTGAGGTTTTCCTACATGTTTATGTGGAGAAGGTACCTCATTTATGCTTTCATTTTGTTATGTTCCACAACCACGCCACTGGAATATGCATCAAGAAAACGCTGATGAAGCAACGATGCTGCGAAGAAACTGTCGACGAGCTTTTCTCAATGATTCACTTTAGCACTTGCATAGAATAAACATGTTATCAAATTAATCCAAATCATATAATCTATAATCAACATTTGTAAGAATAAAACAATTGTGCATGTCTACTCTTCATTCTACAACTAACCAGGAAAGAACCTAACAAAATTGGCGCAGTCGAAATAGGATTTGCTAGAAGAAGATCCGGTGATTTCCTGAGAATCAGCATCCAGATCTTCAGCAACAACCTTGGTTAGCACAGAATCAGAGACAGAAACCATCCACTGGTGTCAAACGTGAGTAGATAGACTTTTTGTTTGCCGATTTTTATTTTTGTTGATCTATCAATCCCTAAATCAACCACAATGCAAAATCCAGACGAACTCTCTTTACATGACATAATCGTATTAAATAACAACGATAAGAAAACATACCTCATGGTAACCCATCTCAATTACTTCGACACTCCGAGCTCGAAAGATATATTTTATACATTACTAAATTTATTCGCGGAAATAAGAAAAGCTAACGAGACAAAATTGTTCATGAAAGATTTTCGTTTTTATAATCCCAATATGAAATTGGCTGTCATGCAAGACATGATATTTTACATCTTTCAAGATCAAGTTGATATAAATTTTGTAGACTCAGAAAAATTGTCACCAAAGACGAAAGATGACATAAACAAAATTATTTTCGAAAATCATTCAACATCCCTTGCTGGTCACCCAGGATTCAGTAAGACATACAAGAGGATAAAAGAAAATTACAAATGGTCTCACATGAAAAATGATATAAGAACATTCATAAAGGAATGTGAAAGTTGTAATAAAAATAAAGTAAACAGACATCCAATCAAAGCACCAATGCAAATCACATCAACATCTAGTCAAAGCTTCGAAAAAATATTTTTAGACGTGGTAGGTCCCCTCCCACTAACAGAAAACGGAAACAGGTTCATTTTAACACTACAAGATGAACTTCGACATGCGAAACACAAACTAGAAATGTTCGACGAAACACTTCAGAAAGAAATCAATAAACCATTTCTAGGAGAACATCACACAATGTTCAATATTCTTCTATCAGTATCAATTATGCTGATAATTATTATGGCAATATGCTGTTGTCGTTATTGCTGTAATTGCCGATGGATTCCATTCATAGGACCATTTCTACCAAGAAAGAGAGAACACTCAGCCATCCGATTTTCCTACGATAACCACTCCATTACAAACAGCCAAGTTTTCATCCAGACGAGAGAAAATAACAAGACTTTTCCATCTCCCGAAGAACATGAACTACAACCATTCAATCGAACAACATCCACTCCGCATCTTCAAGCCATGCCGATACCAGAAGAAGACACACGATCCTACAGAAACCCATATCAATCTGTACATGGTCGTAAGTCAGTTTCCAGAGAAAAGATCTATTAATCAATGCACATCCGCATAGATTAATCTTAAGGAGGGAGAGATGTTATGTTCCACAACCACGCCACTGGAATATGCATCAAGAAAACGCTGATGAAGCAACGATGCTGCGAAGAAACTGTCGACGAGCTTTTCTCAATGATTCACTTTAGCACTTGCATAGAATAAACATGTTATCAAATTAATCCAAATCATATAATCTATAATCAACATTTGTAAGAATAAAACAATTGTGCATGTCTACTCTTCATTCTACAACTAACCAGGAAAGAACCTAACAATTTTTAAAAAATAATTATTGTTTGTGATATAAGTGTCGTCGAAAATGGGCATAAAGGACATATTTGTTTTCAAAGGCATTTATTCGAACTTTTCGTCAATCAGTTCTAATGTTTATACAAGAAATGAAAACATAACCAAAAAAACACTACGCAACTAAGGGCCATTGTCTTTATCCTAGTCTTAGTCACAGTCTTCGTCTTAATCATATAATCAAGTTAATAGCATACATTTCAATGGGTGCATTTATTTATGCAACATTTTTAGTCTCAGTCCTAATTATAATCATTGAAGCACGACCTTGAAAGTTACAAATTTTCAACTTTTATGCTTATGATTGAGACCACATATGAAATACGCATGCGTCGACCACGACCTGTCAATACAAATGACATTAAATTTGGTTTTTGTCACCAATATCGATGTCTGTGGCAATAATTGATAACAAATATAATATTCAGATATAGATATAATCTCGAATATAATAATTGATAACAAATATCAATCGCTATCGATGGATTGTTAATTATCATATCATAATTCTTGAGTCTCAAGACTGTGATGCATAAACGTCCAAAATGATTGAGA
This sequence comes from Chrysomela aeneicollis, assembly GCA_029955515.1. Classification (NCBI taxonomy): domain Eukaryota; kingdom Metazoa; phylum Arthropoda; class Insecta; order Coleoptera; family Chrysomelidae; genus Chrysomela; species Chrysomela aeneicollis. The sequence continues at coordinate 8,756,731 of JARUHQ010000017.1, forward strand.
CTATGATTGCGACTGAGTTAAAACTATGACACAAGATTAGGATAAAGACAATGATGCATAAATTGGCCCTAAGTTGACATTTACTCAGTTGAAACATCACTAAAACTGATGTTTCCATAGCTGAACACCTTATTCATACCTTGTTTTTACGGTTCACTGAAAAGCTGATGAAGTGGAACGTCAATAAGACTGAACAATATGGAAGAGGAGAAGAGGCCATCATCTTGGTTCATCAATGGGCTTTGTAAATACTTTCTAAACTATCCAACTCCTTATTGTTCGTAACATGTTTCGCTAATTTCAAGTTGCCTACAATAATGGGGTGACTAGTTACAAGAATATGTTGGGCAACATTTGATTTTTCGAAATGGTCATATGTTGAAAATTAGCCAAATATGTTCTTTGAAGCGGGTTTATATAGTTCGTCCTGTTTGTCCAATATATTTCATGCTCGATTTCATGTTGCAGCCACCACACTGTATCTCATAAATTTCTGATTTGTCCTTTCATAATAGATCCAGTCTTTTGGACAACCTAGATGGTTTCGAATGGAATAACAAGCTTCAAAGGCGACTTCAAAGGCCAAGTTGGGGCCTTTTGTTTTGATAATACCTTTTGAATTTTTATAGTAAGGAATTTTTCACGAATTTTTCTACAATCTATTTCTGATACTGTTGTGGTTGTGTCTCGAACAGATATCCCATGCCTTATTTTCCTTGATATTTGATTTGCAAACTCACTGACCATTATGAATTGAAACTGAAGATGGTAACTTAGTTGCCAGACTACGTATTTGGTTTTTCGAATATATTTTATTTATTTGTTGTTGAGCCACAATCTCGAAGTCTCCATTTTATGAACGAATGAAGGTACAAGAAACATTTCAGATATTTCCATAGTTGTCATATTCGTGAAATGGTTTGTGTTTTCATGACATTTCGAACCTTATATCAAATAAATTATTGATATTCATGTGCATAGATTGTAGATTCAACTATTTTTGGGAAGTTCGTAATCGTAATCAGAATGAATATTATTTTTATTTAGTGTGCTATATTTTTGAATTTATTCATTCACCAACAGCCCAAAAAAATATAAAAATGAGAATATGCATCAAGGACAATATAATAAATATAGATTAGATATACATAGATATAGATTCGGTGAGGTAAGGTTAACGACACCAGCTGAAAAGACGGTAAATTTTATTAATAAAGATTTTTTTACAAATATCAATATCGGTATCGATAAGAGCAATCGCTTATACATAAGAAGAAACAGCAAGAAACCTCTTGGATGGTTGTTCGACTTCCCGTGTTTGGCAAGAAGTAAAAAATAAATAAGAATTAGTCCTAACACACACTCATTCAAAAAGAAAAGCAATTGAAAAATTTAATCCGAAAAAGTTGTTCAAACTGACATTTTATTGCTATGTAGGTACAACTTTTGACAAAATCTGAGTCATAGAAAAAATCAATTCGAAATAATACATTTTCGAGGAAGAAACTCATTAGTACCCAATGCCAACAGTGATATTTCTGATGATATTTTGTAAAAGTTCGAGAGCAATTTCTATATTTTATTCCGAAAAAATTGTGTGAACTTGCCATGTGTTCCTAAGAGGTCACTGAAATATATCCAGGACATTATAATCCCACTACTGTTTATTATCAACAGAAGACCTTGTATCTATAAAATTCTTATTCGAATTGCCCATGCAGAACAAATAACTGACTTATTATATTTTTGATAGTACAAGAATTATTTTTCCAAATTCCAAATAATTTTCGACATGGTGACTGAAAATATAAGGACATAAAATACTCTTTTCTTTTTTGGTTATAAAATGAAGTCCTTATAAAACGCCGCAAATGCGTATCGAAAGAGCCTCTGTTTCGATACGCATTTTTTATTATTCGGAGGTTGGTACAATCGAACTGTCAATTAAAAGTCAGAAGAGTTATAGGCCCACCTTACTTCTGAGCAATTTTGGATTTGGTGATACTAGCAGTGAAATTCTGAATGTCTTTATTGATACATTTTTATTCAAAGTATGATTATACTTGAATCAATAAAACAACAACATTGCATTTTTCACCGTTGGTATCTCAAACATCAGAATCACTCAACAGTAAACTGTGCTTTACGCTTGTGCGTCAGATTTTGAATATTTCAATGTCATCATTGTTACCAATCGAAGATGTTTCTGTGATTTCGACATGTGAGTTGTAGGTATCTGGAAAAACCGAGGAAAAAACATATCTATGATATCCAATAACTGATTCAATGAAAATGATTAGGGGCGAATGAAAAATATATCATTCTCTATGGATCGTCTTCGTGTGATATAATCGTTTCACGCAGTTTTCCTAGGACTCCTTCCATAACAAACCAAACAAATAGAAGATCAATCAGTTCTGCGTGGTAGTATACGCATTGTGTGTGGATATATAAAGATTAATGACAGACACTGGTGAATGGAATGAAATGTTCGTCTCAAACATACGGAGTGGTGATTATTCTTCAGTTATATGTTCGTGATCTGTTAACAGACCTGGAAACTTCCCAGCATTTTATCGATGGGGCAATGATATAAGGGAGGACCTGAAAAATTGCTAGTCCAGAGGAAACGTTTTCGCCGCGTGACTTCTATTAACTCTAGGTACATTTCTCTGAAGCCCATTTTTTGCTAAAATAATATTTCTGCCTAGTGCTTCATCTTATTTCTTCCTACTCTGAGAATATCGAGGAGAATATTGAATGTCTAAAGAATAATATGAGAGGTGACTACGTAATTTACATGTTTTGGCAAGAACTTCTGTTGGACATTATTTGCGAACAGTTTCTACATAGGAAAGATAATAGATGGATCTAGAAAAATGACTGGTTCAGTGTATTTCTTATAAAAAAAAACTCAATAATTGTTTCCTACTAATATATGGAATTATGAAGTATAAATGAATAGCAATAAATTGACACGTTTTTCCTACTATTTCTCTGATTACTGTATAACCTAATATAAGTTTTCAATCAATATTGAAAAGAGTTGAAAATTTTACTATTACTCTCATACGAAGATTGTTTGATGAATCCCACAATCAGTTGATTACAGAATTTCTGATTAATCGAAATCATTTTCTCTTGAAGAAAAAAGACTATATCCGAATTCTAGGTGGTGACTTTCGGAATCTTTTTCCTTCAGACCAGGTCAGAAAGTCGTTACCAGAGACTTGAAGAATCACAACGGGATTTATTCAATCTGAAAATATGCGATAAACGTTTCACCTCAGTTCAGAATGAAGCCAAGAAAGAGCACTTTGCCATATTGAATGTAAGAAATGAAGAATCTCTATCAAAAATGCATAATGCATTTTGATGCGTTCTTCATGAGATGTTATGAGGAAACTGACAAATAACAAGAATGAACTGAATGGAATTTTCATGAGAAATTGAATAATCCTTTCGATAAAGATGATATTCCGTAAGTGAATCTCAGATCAATCAATCGCATGAAACTGATGCAATCAATGATGTTGACATTGACAGATATATTTTTCAACTTATATTAATCTCAGAGCCTGCTGTGCTGCCCAAACTGCCTCTAGTGTCTTGTAGAAACTATTGGCTGCATACTTTTGCTAAAAATTATAACACATGTAGATTTGTCCCCTAGAATCTCGAGGAGGTAACAGTCTATTGAGGTCTGACTCCATAATCGAGAATGATCGTAGGTACATTCCTTCACTCCACAATTTATTTATTTATTTATTCTATTTATATGCAATCAACAGACACTAAGCCCAATTACAATGCAATTGGTTGTACTAGTGAAGTAATCGACACAAATGTCCAGAAAATATCATCTTTCAATAGTTGCATTGTCACTGTCTCGTTTATATTGATTTTCAAATGAGCGAATAGTGATTATCAACTTCAAATTCATGTGTTGTCATTTGAAATAATGTCTTCATCTCAAATGGACCTGACATTTCCGAACATTTTTAACTAATAATCCGATTTAAACCATCCGCAAAATTTGTACATGTCCCGCCAGAACATCGTTCTTGGGACCTGTCAATTTTTTCGTGGTCTCTGGCATCCACCTTGTATGTTTCTAGATTCATCCTTTCATTTCATCGCAAGCGAAGGCTTCTGTCCGTTATGACTGCACTCTGAGATAACCCCCAAACAAGATATCTTTTGTTTCCCAACATGGTGTCTTGTTTAATCAGCAAAGACAAAACCTATCTTTCGGCATATAATCCACTTCCAGAGTTCTGGCAACAAAGGCACAAACTTGATGTCTGAGAATGGTGAACTAATGTACTTAGGTACAAGATTATAGAAGGGTTCAAAGCACATTAATTGTCATTCTTATACAATAACACTGCGAGCCCAACTACTTTTTCTAATAGAAATTTGATGACATCAAGGAAGTTCGAAAAAAAAATGCACAACTAGTTATTCAGTTATTTTAATGCCTATAATCTGAACAAAAATAATCCATTGAATTGAAATGTTAAAGGCGCGTATCCATTACGCGCGCAAACCTTCGAACATTGGCTCGCGCGGCAGCCGCGCCTATGGATACCGGGTTGGCTCGCGAGCCAAGTCGAACATTGCCACGCTCGAACCACTGAAATATATCCAATAACTGGAATGCCAAAGGAACTTCTCAAGCATACACCCTTTTGAATCTCGCGCAGACTGAAAATAAATCAGGCTGGGAGCATGTGCACTATTACTGTAACCAGGTCCGGTCTAGCCTTTGGTACACAGACCACCTGGACTGTGCTTTGGGACCAATTATCAACATTAACATCTCTAACAACCGAATTAAATCGAAACTGGTGGTAGGATTTTTTCATATTTTTAATCAATCAAATGTTTGTATTTTTTTGGATTCATGTATGTATCGTTTAATGTGTATGTAAAATTCATCAGCGACGAATAAATTCCATTCTATAATCCTTGTCCTACAGTAAATAAGTTTGTGATCAACCAATCTTTGTAATAATAATTTTAGTTCCTGTGACACAATATGGTAAGTAAACAGTCAAAAACGATTTCCATATAGAATAAAGCACATTATATTTTAATATATGTATTTATTCTAAACTATACACAGCACTAATCACGTCGCACCTCGAAATTTTGCCCCTGTTGAAATCTGAATAACTTTCCTCTGCTTTGAACAATTTGAATTCTGTTTAAACTGTTCACTGGATAGTTGACAGAGGCTTTTGAGGACCAAGATTCAGCCTGGGAACTGAATCACGTTTCAGTCGTTTTTTATCACCAGAAGTTATATGATGTCATCAATGATGATATGTTCTTCACAAATCACATTTCCATAGCTCAAAGTCTCGATATTTGGATATCTACCAATATCTAGCTTTCATTCATGAGCAATGTCTATTCTTAGTTAAACTGAAAATGGATGATTTTAAGATAAAATAATACAGCTCAAGTATAAGTATCAATCTCAACTCACCAAAAAAAGGTTAAACTAGAATTAGTACTGCATTTTTTGCATTGCAGCAATGCACTTTCAACCTTTTTTTGTTTATGAAAATGTTATCAAACTATCAAACAAGACAAATTGACGATATGGATCAACTTCTCTTTGATTTGGATTTGGCGAATGACCATTTACCACTTGACCAGTGAGAATTAACACGAAACAAAAAGTGCCAAGCCGCGTCTGATTTAGTTCATCTTATCACAGACGTTCGTCATCAAATGTATACAGATTTAGTGATCTAAGACATTATTGTCGTACCTTTACTTTTACGCGTCGGCGCATAATCTGAAATCTCAGTTCTCATAGTTGGGATCATAAGTTCCCCGCGCATTTACCTATATTAGCGTTCCAGTCATTGGTTATATTTCAGTGCGCCTAATGGATACGCGCCTTTATAATAACAATAAATCAATGAAACTGTTTTCAGTAGAATCGATAGAAAGAAGTTCAATACATACATCACCTGATAATATATTTAAGTGTATGAACTGAATTTTCGAGACGATTGTAGCTATAAAGTGAGCACCATATACATAGTGCCAACAATATCATAGGAACAGTATTGCTTTCTAACGTAAGATATGTACAGGGATAATCCATCGGCTGTAATTCGAGCCTCATCATTGGGATCTCGTGAACCGTAAGAGATACAGGGTCGGTTAAGTTATGGCAAAGTTGCGCAATTTGATGCCTAACAAAATGCCGTTCTGAAACTTGGAAAATTCCGAATACTTTTGGAGATATCCGAAAAAAATTTAAATTTCTTAAAACCGTTTTTATTTTTTTCTGGCGTTATTTGAGGAAATCAATCGATATGTATAACACTTTTTCATGGCCACTTTTTCTTCTACACAAGATAGCTTTATAAAAATTTGATACCAGACGTTTTGTCTTCTAGAAACCATCAACAACTTAATTTTTTTTTAATACGGACCTGGATTTTTTATTTCATTTTTTGTTACCTTTCGTTAGCCTAAAAACTATGAGCGATCACAAATTCTGATTTTCAAATGTTTCGATGACAATTATTTACAGTTTCTCTATTTTTAAATAAATAATGCAATTACTGAAATTTTAAAAAAACGGCATCGATTTGAGCGATGAAAAATCACAACCAATAGTCTATGTATGACGGTTCAATGTTTAGAAAATTTTGCGGGATCAAAAATGGTGTTTTCCAATTCAGTTAAACGTGATATGGTCTATATTTATCATAGTATTTGATAGAAACTCGCAAATGAAACATTTCCCAATCACTTGATGTTGCACTGTTGGAAATTAGTTGCTAAATCAGCAAAAAAATATAGTCCCAGTAGGTCTACAACATTTTATAGTTGAAATATCGAGAGTATTTGAAGTTAATTTTCATCATAATGGTTATTGCTCGTCTTAACAAGATCCTATTTGTATGGCTACTACGTCTTATTGGTGAATTAACTACAGTAAGTTAATAATTCTACTTCACCTTATAGTTGTTCGCAGTATTACAAATTGTCATTTTCACTTTAGTTTGTTGTTATGAGTCCTACGTCATAATGTAGTTCTAGCTACAAAAAATTGTCGATTGTACTACAACTCAGCGTATTTTCAACAATATTCTACTGCTAGAATTCAAAGTTCAAAATACTGAAATAACCATATCATGAAAGACATTTTATTTTCTGAATAGCAACAATACGAAAAAAATTCACTATTGGCACAAAAACACATCAAAAGATGTCAGTAAATCGAAAGAACACCGCGGCACGTGATTCACTACAATGCTGGTCAACCTCTGTCTGTGTTCGTCTTCCGAGACAACTTATTCCTATCCTCCTAGAGTGTTGAGTATTTCTCGTTCAATTGCTGAAACAAAAATTATATTATTGATTCATTTTTGATTCATTTTGTCATGAATTTTACAGAAAAGGAAAAATTGCATTATTAAAAAACAATCCAATTAACTCTTGAAATCACTTGGATTTATTAACTGAATAGTACATTATCATTCAAAATATAATTCAGAACGAATCTTACCAGTAAATTAATTTCTCTCCAACTCAACTCAGTTTTTGTTATCTTTTTTGTTACCCAGTAGTAGCTTGAAAAAATCCGAAGAAAGTGAAAATCAACTTCAACAGTTTTAACCTAGATGTTGCAGTTATCTTCATTAGTATAATAAAAAATATATGAAATATGTATGAGAAGTAGTAAAACTTTCATAATAATAATTTCAAAATGTGAATATAAAACTTCAATAATCACAGAGAGAATCCAAGAAAAATTCTCAACAAATCATGTGAAATTATTGCGCTAGCAGATTCCGACAAAACATTGTTATTTGTTGCTCTAGATCAGGAAAAATATTCTTAACTGCAACAAAACAAAAATAATATTAATATCATCATCCACATCAATCTACTCCATGTAGGTACTTACCTTTTTTATATCTTGACTACACGAGAGGAAAACCTATAATGTATTCGTTCTAATGCTCTACAGCGGCAACAGACTGCAGATAACTGAGTAAACTTGGGTTGAGACTTGTAAGGAATCGGTTTTCGTGAGAAGACAAACGAAAAGTAGCGAATATATCCGAAAAGATCAGTACTAAAAAAATCTTTGTAACCGAGCACAAACTGTTGCAAATTGTAAAACTAGGTGATGTTAATTTGTCAACAGAGTGCGACAAAACCGCTATTTAATATTGATGTATTAGCAACTAGATGATGTCCTACTGTCTATGTTTCAATAACCATTATTGAAGTTCTAGTTACAATTATTTGTTGTTGTGTTACAGATTATATCAAGTTGTTTGGACAGGAATTTCATCTGTTCATTTGATGCAAACTTGTTGCTGTTGTATTGACATTATCAGTAGTGAATCCAATAACTGACTGATTTAACAACTACATCGAAAATTGAGGAAGGGAAATTGAGACACAATTGTTGTTGAATTTGACTAAAATTGTTTAACGATATGAGAAGTTGTTGAAGGTAACAACTAATTTCCAACAGTGTGGGGGTGTTGCTCTGACCTGCAAGGAGCCCCGATTTATCCCCGCTGGATTATTTTTTTGAATATCAAAAATGAACCGTTTATTTCAAGATATGCCACGGGACATAAATATCTTACACCAAAATTTAATGTATGAAAAAACAACCATACGAGCTAGAGGAAGAATTATCGATCGCGCGCTTACGGGAAACCTGCGAAGACGCATACGAAAATGCCTATAGATGCAAGGGGGATCATTCGAGCATAGTTTTCATCAACTGACTGAGTATTATAGATGTTATTTTTCCAGAAGGTAAATTTCGTAATAATTAGGCAGTGGATGGGTTAGGGGATTCATTAAAATATTGCCAGTGTTTAGGTGCTGATAAGCGTTCCATAGTTATATTACTAATGAATATTAATATTTTAAAAATGGTTTCAGATTGGATACTTGAAAAAATAGAGAAACTGTCAATATTTGTAATCGAAACATTTGAAAATCAGAATTTGTGATCGGTCATAGTTTTTGGGCTATAGAAAGATAACAAAAAATGAAATTAAAAATCCAGGTCCGTATTTGAAAAAAATTAAGTTGATGATGGTTTCTAGAAGACGAAATGTCGGATTCAAAATTTGATAACGCTATCTTGTAGAGAAGAAAAAATGGTCATGATGAAGTGTTTTATTCGTATCGATTGGTTTCCTCAAATAACGCCAGAAAAAAATAAAAACGGTTTTAAGAAATTTCGATTTTTTTCGGATATCTCCGAAAGTATTCGCAATTTTCCAAGTTCCAGAATGGCATTTCATTAGGCATCAAATTGCGCAACTTTGCCATGATTAAACCGACCCTGTATCTCTTACGGTTTACGAGATCCCAATGATGAGGCTCGAATTCCAGCCACCCTGTACAGAAGATAAAATTAGAAAAAGTTATTTAGATATATCTTGAAACAACTGAATATTGACGATTTTGTTTGTACTTATATTTCCTAGTTTTCATTCAGAGAAAACCTCTTGTATACCCATACAGGTAATTGACCAAACCAAAGAAGATGCAGTTATCGAATTTGACTTTTTTAATTCCAGAGATGATGATGTTATATAACTTTTGTTTTTTATAGTCCATGAGAAAATCGAAAGTTGTGTGGTTTATATCTGAAACTAGTGAAGTTAAATCATTTCTGATAATACCAACTTTCTTGGCTTGGTCAATAACTTGAGTAAACAAAATATCAATCGTTCAATCTGAATAATAACTGAGATAAAAAATAAAAACTAAATCGTCAACTCATTCACGAAGGGTATCAATTTGAGAATCTTTGGTACAAAACGTAAAAATTTTAGGCACATTCAAAAATTGGGTTGATCCATTTTTGCTCTCCCATAAAAATTTGATATAATATACCTAATGATGAAAATATATATTTCATTGTCACCTATTACTACCAATTCAATTTCGAGTTTAACTACATTCTCTTATTGAACATCCTGTACAACAAAAATGTTCGTTTAACGGTATTATGAAAACGCGAATGAAAACGTTTCTCACATTTCATGGAGCATAATTCAATATAGATGAGATCTAGTCTATTCAGCATTTATTGTTCAGTCCTTTTTAGTTTGGTATCTACGAGTAAGGAAGAATATGAAATTTCTTTTCATAAGATATTCCAAAAATAAGAAGAAATGAGGGAATAATACCTTTATTATAATCTCTGATTTTTCGATCACCAGATGTAATGGAATTTGAGGATCAGACCATACTAAATTATTCCTTCAGATCGGGAAACGCCGTCATACATTTTAGAGAAATAAGTGTCGGGTAAGTTCATGGCGGAATGGGATGTGAATAAATCAAGACCCAACGTAGGTTCGTACAATAGTTAGAAATTTATATATTTGAATATAATTTGATTGTCGGTCGCACAGCAATATATTATTCGATGCACTCTTGGAACATTGATGTTTTATATATCGTTACGATATCTCTACTTGGGTTCGTGAATTCATTTCACTATAAACACTCGAAATACAACTCAATAAACACTCAAATCACAACGATATTCGCTTTACAAATCTCAATGTTCACAATACTAGCTTTCTTTCTAAACTGACTGTCCGTGCCCATCCGTTCCTTTTATATAGGCACAAGTTATTCATACTCGTGAAATCTTGAATACTCAATAGAGTTCTCAATAAATGCCGTTCATTCTCGAGAAACTGCGACGGGTATGAGTCATCCGCTAATTGGTTTGTCGGCGAGCCATCAGTCATGCCGCCGAGATAATGACTTCCGGTCTCGTGGAAGCACAGTTCGTAACAATATCTTTGTTCGGCTCGTATTGGAAATATTGTCACACTTGAAGCGCAGTTTTTTTTCGGGACTGATCATCCAAACTCTCATGTTGCACCAAAACTGGTTTTCAGCATACAAATTGAATATTCATTGTTGACAAAATTAAGGTTCTTCTACTTCTTCTTCTTCGCAATGATGGGCGAATGTGAAAATCCTTGCCTCACTAGTCAGTCCTTTTATGCACCCACATCAATTGTGATACAACTAGGCATGCCAATTTCCTTATTGAAATTGAGGAGCTTTCTAAGTTTGATCACCTTCACAGACGAACATTAGATACTTTATGGAAAATCACCTTCCTGGAAGTTTAACTCGACTTCCTCTCTTTGAGGGTGATAGACGCTCAAAGAAAGAGGATTGAGAGGTCCTCAGAGAGTTATCACATCACCACCGGCAGTTGAATGAGCAATATAATCTTCCAGCCTTCTCAAAATATCCTGGTTGAAATGGTATATTTCCAGTTTTGCTGCAAAATGTACTGAACTTACTCTTACCCACTCATCAAAATGTATGAAGCAGATCTAGCGCGGTATCAAATACCACCCAGTTGGTTGGTATATATACACCACCAGAGGCACCAGAGGCTGGTATATACCAGAAGTGGTCCGCACAGATCTACACCCAAAATTGGTAAGACCAATGAGCCTTACATCGTTTCTACTGGCAGGAAAAATTTCTGACAAACATACAATTTGGGTTGCTCTATACACATTCCCCATGAACAACCACCAGTACACAGTGAAAAGAAATTACACCAGCTAACACCGTCTGGTGTCCCCTGAGGTCATGATTTTTTTAGTGTCAGTAAACACCGGCATATTATTCACCACTGTAAGTGTAATGTGACCTTTCCCATAGGTGATTTCAATAATCAAACCCAGTTATTGTCAGTAACACTAGTGTTAGTGCTGAATTTTGCATTAAAATGAACACTTTGGTGGTGTTGTTTATGCATTTCCGAAAGTGCGATTTGACGCCATAGTGGTGTGATGCACATTCTGTGATTTTCTTAGTTCTGAATTGAAATATAATTCATATGATGATAAACTAGACTCATAAGAATCTAAGGACAATTCGGATGATGACGAACTGTTTCTGTTCATTTATCCTGATTAGATTAGATCAAGGTGGATATAGGATGGTGAAACAGCTCTTCAACTATTTCTGCGAAATACTTGTAGACCGTTTGAGAAGGTACTAATATTTCCACGACTTGAATGAAGATGGAGGTAAAATCGATTTTCAAGAAAGATATCCGTTGCTCATGTATTTCTGTGGTTTCAATTTGACAGGCGTGAATTGAAACAACATTGAAACACTATATTTTCAGTGAATCTGGAAAAATTATTAATATTTTCACTCTTATCGGTATTTTTTTCTGCGAGAACAGATGACACTGACAGAAGAACAGTTTCTGTTTTACCGACACAAGGTATGGCACCATCTCTGGTAATATATCTGGTAATCTCAGGAAATATTACTACGGTATGAAATCAAGTAGGCGAAAGTATACAATTTATTCTAGTGCTTGTTGATAGGAAGCTGTTTTACCATCCTATATCCACCTTGGATTAGATTATCAAAATCATCTAATATATCAAGCCCAATATTGAAATCAGGTACAGTAGGAAGGACGTCAATGCCACCTATTGGCAAAAGTGCTAAGATTATAAGATCGAACTGATGAGCGCATGAAATTCACACCATTCAGATGCCTCTATACCTACAATATTTCTATTAATTTATTTCGAATCGGATGCAATACTTAACGAATGATTATGCCACCAAATCAGATGATTCATACACCACCTCGATTCCATCGTGATATGACACGGTTTAACTTGGAGTTAATATTACATAATAGGTGTTTTTTATGCGTTAACGTGAATGGCGGAACCATTGAGGATATTACATTTCAACCATTTGGTGTTTCTTATGATTTTATGTTTCAGAATCGTTCTACTACACCACAACTGTGTCATTTTTCACTACTAAGATCGGAATAAACACCACTGAACACTCAATTGTGAAATGTATAATAAAAAGGACACAACTTTGATATTTAGGTGTTAATTTCGTCGGACTTTGCTCTGAAATCCAATTGATTGAAATTGATTGAAAGTTTTTTTCACTCTGTATGAACCGGCAAACCGACATTAGAAATTACATAATCTTGTTGAGAAAATCAATCAATCCCTTAACAATGAAGAGATTGTCGTGGCCAAATTGCTCGATATCGAAGGACCACTTTATAATGCACTACCAAAATCAGTTGTGTCAGCTTTGTCTAGAAAGAGCATGAAATCAAACATTACTGGAACTACATTAAAATCATAAAATTTTACATCCACAAGATCTCTCCATTATGAGGCGATTAGGCTAAGGGGTTCCAAGGGTTGCCACAAAGCAGGTAACTATACACTATGTGGTCACTGTTAGACGGTCTGCCTGATGTCCACAATAGAAAAGATGTGGAACTACACTCTATGTAGACCTCGCTATTCTAGCAAGGACCACGTTTGGAAGGATAGCCTCCAAAATAGGTACTTTCATTACCAGGAAAACGAATTTTGATGATCTAACGCCGCTTTCCTTCAATGTTGAGGTTATTCCATTTGCAGCGAAAGTGCAATATCTAGTTAATATCATCAATAAGAAAAGTGAAATGTTCATTTGCAAAATATTCTTCATAAAGCCAGCCTTTCTCTTTGGACATCTCGAAGGATGTATGGAAAATAAAACCCACTGGCTTGCCTATAGCGATCTCTGACACCATACTATCAGAGGATATGGAACTCCTTCTAGACCTACCTCCTCTTCACATATTTCTTCACCAAATAACCTTGACTCAAACATTCATGTTGAAATATATACAGGTCACGAACATACAGAAACGTGAGAAATGGTAGAATTCGATACTGGCCTCAAAGTTTAATAATCCCAAATATTGTGTTATAGTAGGTGTAAAAATTTACAATTCGTTATTTTGAAAACAATTGTAGAAGAAAACTTCAAAAACAGATAACATCTTCGACATATATATTTACATGAGATTGTTCTCTTGAAAAATGTCTTCTTCAAGCTTTTGAAGCCCTGATATAAAAAAAACTGATTCACTTTGTATGGTTGCATTCCATTTTACACTGAAATATCTTTGAATGGAATTTATATCGAACATTATTCTCACGCGCTGCGACATATCCTCAGTTTTTTGAATACGTATTCGAGAATCTGAAGGTTGAGTATTCATAATAGTAATTTACGTAACAAGTCCGGAAAATACTGTTTTTTCGAATGAGTGGACAGCATTCAGTTAGTTTGTTATCATATTTCTTCTAGAAGCTCCAATAATCAAGGGGAAGCTGATGAAAGAGCATTTTTGAAAACGGTGTATCTCCTTTACTCTCTCTCCAATTTACAACAATTTGGTTAATTTTTCCTCGTGTATTTTAAAAACGTTTCGTGGTATTTCAGATCTAGAAATGTGGTCTCATTTTTCACTGAAATATGCAACATCATAGGGTCTGTTCGCTGTGTATGCATGAAATTTATATTGTACACTACATTTTCTTACACTCACTCTGCTCGTTGTCGATGAGTGTAGTGGAGTGGAGTGTAATTAGTTCAACATCTGTTCGGTGCTTTCTGCTAATCCTAGGATTTTGATTTGGAGGTTATGCTTATAATTATTTTGTATTTATTTGTTGCTTTTGAATCTCTTTTGAATGTATCAAAAATGCACAGTGATGATGAAATAATAGAGAATATCATTGCGAATTTGGACGATGAATTGTGGACAAGTTCATCTGACGAGGATCAATCAATGGCATTGATGTCAATTCTTTTGATGCATTCGTGAATGGGGACAAAAGATTCCCGGGTAACAAATATAACCATTACGTACTTTGTCGAAGAAGTTTTCAAAATATATCATTATATACATCTAACCTCATATTATTCAATATCCATTTACACTACACTTATCACACCTCCTTTAAATCGATTGTAACAACTGGTTTTTTCGTGCTACAACATTTTAACAACGAACAAAGTGTAAGTGTACACGGGAAATCACCGAACGGTATCAGTGTTACACAATCTACTATTCTGTACAATAGTGTAGTTAATGGAGACACAGCGAACAGACCTATAATAAATAAGGCTGGTGTAAATAATCGAACATTGTTTATTAGTGACCACATTGACATTGACATTGACAAAAGTATCGGCTACGAAAAAATCAAATACTTACCCTTCACCTTCGGCACAATTAACTAACATCAGTGATGAATTCGATTCGATTTGATTATTTTTTGACACAGTTTACGAAAACGAAACAAATGGAAATTGTGTATCATGCACTAGTAGACTACACGAGAGTTTTTCAAAAGTTATTTTGAACAAACCGATCACTTATTACTGATGGAGGAAAATAATCTACTCGACGTTAGGAAGTTGTTTGCCCTTACAGTATTGATTCACAATCAAAAAACAAAGAAATATTCACACAAAATTTCACACTCACATATATAACAATAGGAACAGAGATACAGAGATATCATCACAATAAAGGAAAAACATTTGAAACGAATTGGATATTGAATTAATATCACCAATTGTTTCCAATGTTTAAAATGTTCGGATCTCTAGAGTATCAGTAAAGATGTTGGCTTCCTTTTTTGATATTATTGCCAATTTGCTACCATCATTGGCTATGGAACAATTACTAAATGTGGAATTCTTCAGAAGAAATCGGAAATCGGGTTTGTTTCAGTGGTATATTTCGTATGGGTGACCAAAGTAATGGGATCCACCAATGGCAAGTAAACATCCCATTTGTTTGTAAAGTATACTTCGTGATTCTTACACGTGGTACTCAGCCAAATCATTATTAACATTGGTACGAGAGGAATATTTCTAGATGGAATTATCACTCTGGATCCTGGAGTATATAGATACTTAGTAAACTCAGTTGTGGTTGACGATAATTAGTAATTATTCACTCAATCATCTGTCAAATTCTCTAGCATGCATCAACGCTCCATCATGCCTAGTTATTTACTATACTGTCCCAGTCGATTGCATTCGAAATCATACTCGATTGCCTGAAAGCAATTATAACAATCACACTTCACCTACTTCCTATGTAGTTCAACAAACACATTCGATGGATATAATCAGAATAGGATCGTATTTCATGCACTCAGAAATCAAGGAGAGCCATTCAAGACATGGTATCACATTATCCAATGTCAATATCGAACAGTGGCTATAAGTAAAGACTCCGATACTGTGCTCGATACAATATAAAATAAATCGGTCATTTGAGAAACATCACATGTCATATATTCAGCCATTTTGTTTTCATCGCAAAATGGTACCTCGATTCTTTCTATCCTATAAGTCGTGCAAGTTACTGGCGAAGTCATTAAGATAGCGGGTGTCCTTAATTATAAGGGTGAGGTGAAAGAGTCTATGGGAAGAGAGAGATCGATTCTCTAGAGAAGTCAATGAATTGGTAAGCTGAGAGCAGATTCGATTATTTCGTGAACGTCTAAATTTCCAGAACGATCCGTTTTCTGGTTAGCCAGAAACGTCTGACAAACGTTTTCAACCAATAATCCTATATATTTATTCCAATTTAGAATGCATATTGATTCTGGAAGTACGTAGTACGCCCCTCATTTTTTTTGTTGCTGTAGTATTCATATAGTGGGTCTCGTATTATTTATAATTCTTGACTTCTTGTCCAACCTGTATGACCTCATGGTTGGAATTCATATTCATATTCCTGTTGATTAGATATGTTGTATAATTTTTTCTTGTTAGTTTTTTTTTGCTTTTCCGTTCACTTTGTATTAGCAGTTACTCTTCTTCATTTATATCTCTTTAAAAGTATCATCCACTCTTCTCCTCATTCTTTCGATCTTTTGCTTTGGATCTTCGATTTCAGGATTCCTCACGAAATTCTATTCCCTATAGTCATCAGTTTAAGGATCAAAACTGGCCGATCTCCCGAAGACGTCACTCGACTGCAGCAGAGGTTGGTTGGCTGGTAGATTTTGGATTGTAGGAGATATCGTTGAAGCTGTGCAGCCTCCCAATCACCTCGACCTATTAGATATTTTGTGCATAATCCTTAATCCATTGGAGGCCTGGGATTCCGAGGCTTTGTGCAAAATTCATCAGTTTCCTGGGAAGCTATGTTCCTAACATCGAAGGGCTCCAAGAAGGCCCCTTCCAGGATCTTTGGTCTCTTGCAGAAGGGAACTGAGCATTTTCAAAGCAAATGTTCTGAAGTTTCTGCGAAGTTCTTTCAGTAGCGGCAACTGTCACTCTCTGTTTTACCCATATTTTTAAGGTGATACCTCAGAGGGCATTGTCCAGTGAGGAGTCCCATTACCAATTTCAAGTCTTTTTTATCCAACTCGAGAAACTGTTTAGCTTTCCTTGGCGAAAGGCTCATTATAGCCTTTTTGCTTGTATTTGTACTGGCACTTTATTCCAGTGAGATTTCATTTCATCTGCTTCCCAGCGTCGAACCTCTTCTCTCAAGTGACGAGTTAATCTCGAAGAGACTGCCAATGAAGGAACGATTGTTGATGTTTCAGAAGAGCATCGTCCATGAAAATATCTATAAAATAAAGATAAATCGCCAACTTTTCTACGTTGTTCCAGAGAAGTGAGCGAGTTTGTGAGCGAGGCATCACCGACAAGACGAATTGCCCTTTTTTGGACATAATCCAATAGTCTTAGGATATGTTCAGGTGCCGCACTCCAAATATGCGTAACAGTATTCCAGGACAGGTCGGATCTGTGCCTTATAGATCATTAGCAGCTGACTGGGAGTGAAATAGCCGGAAATAGCTCTGGGCTCGAAACAGAAATCCAAGTTTTTGGGATGCACTTATGGCGATGGACCTTACGTCAATTTCCCAAGAAAGGATATTGCTGATAGTAACGCCAAGCATCGAAATGGATGACTTCAATGGTATGGTTACTCCTGACTGAATTATGTTGGGCACAGTGAGATCGGCTTTTCTAGAGAAAAGACATGCTTGTGTTTTGTTCGTATTGAATTCTACCAGGTTATTAGATCCCCACTCGAGAATTGTTGCTAAGTACATATTTATTTTATCTAACGTATAATGCTTGTATCTAATGTATTATGATTTTGTAACTGACGTAAATTATGGTAACTAATGTATTGTGAGTAACTAAGGTTTTGGTACTTTTGATAATTATCAATAAAGATTCATATAATAATGTCTTAATCTTCAATGATACAATAAAATATTCAACCATGGCAACGCATGCCTCATCCCACTTGAGTTTACAGATGTTTTGATGAAGTTTTATGCATAACCAGCACTAAATACAGCAATCCGCAATGACTCGCGCCACTTCTATGAAAACATTTTCTTTTTTCGAACTCTCTGCACTTTTTATCAACGTTTATGAATTATTTTGTGATTTCTAACGATCATTTTAACATATTTGTGTCACGAATTCCAGAATCAAGAAACGTCAGCTATGGAGTAAAGAGTAAGTCAAATAGCTCAAATCTATCCGCAAATTAATCATCACGTGCACATCAACGTGAACTTAGTCACTTTGTCTTCATTAGGTACAATAGATGATGAGAGATGACAGCTGAACCTCAGAATTAAATGAATTTACCATTAAATTCAGTCAACGAGATCATTATGCATATACCACTTCAGAAACTACTAAACTACGAAATAAAGTAAATATATAATCACGTCTAAATGATCTTCACAGAAATACTTTTGAGAATTCAAATTCATATTCCTACCTATCGGATCCCAAGAATGGTCCACTTATTTCGTTGTTTATAACAGTATTGATACCAAGAGGGCTAGGTATAACATCAAAATAAAGAGGGATATAGATAATTGAAACTCAGCTCAGAAGTAAGCTAAGGTGGGAGTCCCAACATCCTTGACAACCTACAACGCAAGATGACGATGTTCCAGTGCGCTATGAAAATTAAGTTTTATGCAACCAACCCAACACACCCCGTCTAATTGGGAATGCGACGTTGTCGGTTGTCGGGTGTCGCCATCTCTGATAACTACAGGAAATATTACTACGGTATGAAATCAAGTAGGCAAAGGTCTACAGTTTATTCGAGTGCTTGTTAATAGGAAGCTGTTTCACCATCCTATATCCACCTTGATTCAAACATATCCATTGTCTATCTACAGGGTCACTCACGGTCGATGGTACCTTAGACGTTTACGGAGAACGGGACGTAGGATTACTCTGAAAATTTGCTTTATCGGGTAATCAGTTTTGTTCTATCGATCTAAAATACTTTCAGCGTTGCAGCGTTGCCGCTTCTATCAAAAAGTAGCAACAACTTTGTTATTTCAAATGGAACACCCTGTATTTTATTTCATTTTTATATTCTTCCTGAAGAGCTGATTTCGTCGATCTATCATCATCTATCTATCTATCTATTTCAAATCATCTGCAAATACCAATTTTTCACATGTCAGCGCGGCACACAAGTCGTTAATAAACAAGAGAAACAGCAATGGTCCAAGATTTGATCCCTGAGGGACTCCAGAACTGGCCATATATTTCAGAGACGTATGTCCAACATATTGTTCTCTATTGTAAAGGTAAGATCGGAAAAGAGATATCAATTGACTCGATAAACCAAAACGAGAGAGTTTTTTCAGCAAAATAGCATGATCGATACGGTCGAATGCTTTCGAAAAATCTGTATACACTG
Source organism: Chrysomela aeneicollis (assembly GCA_029955515.1). Lineage (NCBI taxonomy): Eukaryota > Metazoa > Arthropoda > Insecta > Coleoptera > Chrysomelidae > Chrysomela > Chrysomela aeneicollis. The sequence continues at coordinate 8,776,352 of JARUHQ010000017.1, forward strand.
CATCCACTTGACCCTATTTGTCCATTATTTCAGATACATATTGAGTGAAGATGACTAAGTTTGTAGTAGTTGAGCTTTTCGGCATGAAACCATGTTGATATGTGGATATGATGTTCATAGTACTCTTCTGAATGTGATTATGTATTAAGATTTCAAATATTTTCGCGAAGTTACATAGCAAAGAAACTGGTCTAAAGTTTTCTACTAATGATTTGTCACCAGATTTGAAAATGGGACATACCTTGGTAATTTTCCATTTACTCGGAAAGTTGGCAAGACATATTGAATAATTTCATAAGTGGTATAACGCCAAAATGTACCTACAATCTCTAATTGTAAATGCTGATAATTTCTAATATATTTTGGATCTATCCAGAAAATTCGCAAGATGCGCTAGCACGTCTTCTATCCTGCATGGGTTAGGAAAAAGTGGAATCTCCTGTTATTTTTCTGGTAGTATTTTAGCCAATGGAGTAATGCTTTTATCAACAACAAGGTACTTTAGGACAAAGGAAGAATAATGAGAATGAGAAATACATAGCCTCGTCAACTTCTAATCTATTTCACAGCATCATGGATATTGTCGATCTTCAATAACTTTTCTACAAGGTTCTATACTTCATTTCTATACTTCCGAGAACAATAATACTGAACTGTACATTTGACATAAAAGCGTAACATGTTTTCTTGTGTGGTTCATATGTTATTACATACATATATGTTATTACACCTGTTATACAGTTTCAGAATTCATATCTATCACCCAGAATCACTTAATTATTAATTACATTGGCTCCGAATATTCACAACTGAAAAAAATTTAATGACGTCACGATCAGCAACCATGATAGCGTTTTGGGTAAATTGTAAGTGAATAATTGCAATTTTTTTCTACAAAACCTTCATGATATGCAGATACGGTATTTCTGAGATACTTTCGAAAATCATGAGGTAGATTTTCATAATTAATCATCTTGTCTATGGTTTCGGTCTGAGGAATGAGTGGTTGCTTTATAGGGTGTGCAAACTTCGAATGAAATGAATGAAATAGTAGGTACCTACGAAAATCAACCAACAGTAGAAAACCATCAGGAAAACAACTGAAGCGAATTATATTCCAGATCGATTGAAAGTATATTAGAATGCAAAATTAGGTACTTCATCATGCAATGTTAATTAATTATTCGTGCATGCCCAATCTCTCCCGAGTGTGATGCTGATCCTGAAAGAGCTAAGAACAGTAATTGAATAATAAATAACAAGATTGTACATGTAATTTACCGGCACTATTCTCCAGCAATCTGTTTTTCACTTACGTCCTATATAAGCATCGTTTGCAATTCAGGTTGTGTTGTCCTTTATTTATTTTACAAAATCTCTGAAATGTTTCCTCGAGTGATCAGAAATCCCTCACTATTTCCTATAAAACAATCGAGAGCAAAAATGATCCCAATGTCTGCTAGCTAGATCCATGTATCTTGTTGATATATGCGAAAATTTGAAGGTGAAACATTGATGATAGTCCAACGAAGAATATTTATAGTGCAGAAAGTGTTTATTGCGATATTATTAATTCATTATTTGAACAACATGTTGAGTAAAATAAACACTTTTTCAGGAGATGAGTGCAATATTTTTTCTAGGTTCATTCAAAATCAAATAATGTTTTTCCGATACCTACTCATTTCAGAACTCTATAAATCGTAGAATTATCAGAAGTAATTCTTGTCTGAAGTTTATAACTAGTTCATAAATGAACCACTTTTTTCACTTGAAGAGGTTTGGATAATTAGATCTATCATATATAATATTGATATTTCATACATTCAAACATTAATTTAGGGTTCTATTTATTAGAGTACATTGGATGATGAAAACAACTCAACTGAAATACCAGGGCTTAAATGAAATTCATTAAGATGGAAACATATAAATATCTCAAAAGCTATTTCATATACAAATGATAATCAATACAGATCAATAAACTATCAGACTCCTAGATACATATTATTCCATCAACTATATACCATATGTCGATCAAATCCAAAATACACATTCCTGCTACACACTATGGGTGGATATATTTCAATGGAGTACCGTTTTTCAATGAATCTAGAAAAATAAATGAATGTTTTCAAAATCACTTGAAATATATTAAGGATTCTCACGGTATCCCGATGACATAATTGAGGAAAATTTGAGAACCCCATTTGTTACGTCATTCGAAAAGAATCATCAGAATAGATGAGCAAGCCATTGACTGAAAAACAGAGTTCGAATATCTAGGCCTCCTCTCGAACAAACATAAAGAAAAAGTAACCAATAAATCCAGAGAAGCTTTAATAGTATGCAGAAGATTCGAAGTAAACATCTGATGGGGATGCAACTCAAAAATATAAATAATTCTCGCCACTGATACTAATATCTTCAAGGTACAAAGATCAGCTTGTGTATGCATAACCAAGGCAATATTTGAAGAATGATTATAGCGAATATAGCAGAGCAGAGTTGTGAAGGTTACGAGATCAAGACAGCTGAGGAATGATGTCATCAAATCTACCAGAAATACTCGCTAGATTCTAGAAAGTCAGAAGGTGGAGTATATGTGCCTAAAGCTAAGCACTCGGAAAACCCCCGAGTATGTTTCAGGCAGTACACGCGATTGAAAAATGTGGATAACTGAACATTGAGAAGAACTATCGTAGACGAGAGATCACAACTATACTGACAGACGGAATCATAAGTCGTTACTTGGCATAGATTTTGTCTTGAAGGTATCCTATACCCCAGTGAATGTGGCTGATCTTCCAACCGATGACCACTCGAGGTACTCTTGGGGTCCAAGGTATTTGCCAATCCGTGAGGTGTGGGTAGCTGACTCCTCATTTTCCATTCAGTATCATCTCTGATTACCTTACTGTTGAGGTGCTTCTTTAGGTGGCATCAGTGTGCTGTGAGAAGCACTACCACCTTTTCTTATTAGTTGATCCCTCTATACCAAAGAATACTTTGATTTGGAATATCGATTGTCTCATGCCAGAGGCCTCCTTCCTTCATGGGATACTACATTACCTAGAAACTCCTGGTCTGGTTTTTGTCCAATCGCTGAGTTACTCGCACCTTTTCTGGCCAGATAGTCAGCCCTTTCGTTTCCGGATAATCTGGTATGACTGGTGATCCAAAGTAGTATTGTCTTATTGGCCGGAGATAGCCTTTGCAGATCATCAATGCATTCTGACACCAGCAGCAGACAAGATATAATGATCATGTCTGACGGTCACAAAAAGCTGAGCTTGCATGCAAGGAGCTCTTAGATAGTCTGGATAGATTGCCTAGCAGAACAAAACAAACTAGGCGAATCGAACAAGGTCACTCTTCATCACTTCCGAGACACTCTGGACTGAATAAGAATGCAATAGTAGACAGACTCGTAAAAAAGAGACTGTAACCCCATTGACGGAAACCGGAGTCAAATGAAGAAATGGATCTTAAAAAGATAAAACAGATCTCGCATATCGAGAGAAATTTCATCAGGACCCTGTCGAGGAAACTTGAGGTAGTAGGGAAAGCGGGGTGTAGATTCTGTGACGAAGAAGATGAAACGTCTATCCACATTCTCTCGAATTGCGAAGCACTTCGCAACGATCTGCTCAGTAGGTTGTATGAACTGAAAGAATAGGTTTCACCTTTATTAAAACTGTCAAAATTGGTAACTTCCTGATGACGCATATCAAGAAACAATAGATCCTATGGGTCGCAGTGTATACGTACATAACCTTTCAAACGTTTTTTTTATGCCTTATTGACTGCATCAAAGAAAAACTCATAATGTTCAGAAGATAAAAGGATATTGAGAAAGAGAAATGATTTTGGATTTACTTTTCGAAAATTTGGAGGTTATAGGATAACTATCAGAAAGAACTTGATTATCAGCTTGTGATATCATTAAATATTCCACGGCGTTTGATGAAAGTTATACCATTACATTGGAGAAAAAGTTGATTAGGTGTTCTATAAAAACGCGAAATCCAATTCAATCACCAGTAAGTGATGTCTATATTGAATTATGTTTGATTCTGTTTGTAGTTATTCAATGTAAGAAAATATAATTCGATATTATGTAAGGATCTATATTAGTATGAGTGCAGTTATTTCCTACCAAACACTCAAACAATATTATCAATATTGATTAACATTTTTATTTAACAAGTGTTTGAGTTCAAGCCAAAAACTAAAATGTACCTCTTCAGATAAATCACTTTATTTTTTTGTTTTTACAAATATCCAATTAGTTTTGATTTCTTTAACCAATCTATATAGTCATAGTTCATATTATACCGGGCTCTTTGCCAGAACCTATTTATATAACTTCACATCAAGATAAATAATTAGGTGAATCTAAATATATGAATACCTATTTGACCATGGCCGACCGTAACCTCAGTTGAACGATTTGAAATAATAAGTCACCATAAATTGAGAGCAAATATCTATTTGCATAATTAACATATAAAGCGTGTTTCGTACATACATATTCGGGTCAATTCTGTCTGAATCTTGTTATGATAACCATATTGTTATGTTTATATAATAACTCTAATATTCACTCTTTAGCCGAGATGAAGACATGAAATAGCAAGATTTCATGGAAATTAACAAATTATATACTTCAAAGTCGATTTTTAAAACGATAATTCATCAAATCTCTGCTGTGATAGCAATATCTTCTCTGTAACCATATTGCTATTCAAAAACAGAATAGACCCGATTAGATAATTATTTATCAGGTTGTTCAATTTCATACTCGAGATTTAGATTTTGTATTAACTCATAGTGTTTCTTTGATGATTATTATATTGGTATATCTTAAAAAGTTTCATGACTTATTAGCAATTTGGACGAGATATTATCTTTATGAACATATGAATATGGTTTTCGTTATCACGAAAATTATGAAAGAAGTTTCGAAAATGAAGATCACATGGTGAGGATAGCCATTAGATCATCTGAGAACGATAAAATGGTTTTATTGAAGATCAACAAAAGCTCTCGTAGATTATGCATACCTGGAGTTTCACTTAAAAAAAACTCTTCTATTCATTATTATTAATACCAACTAATGAGAAAGTGCCACAAAGATCCCTTACTCGTTAAGTCGTTGCATTATACGATTATTCTTATTGGTAGAAAATAGTCCACCTCACAATATCTCTATACAGCACTCATCATATTTGACCTGGACAAGAACAGAATATGCAGAAATATTAGTAATGGAATATTATACGTATATAGAGAGGATTGAAACCTACAAGACCATATTGCTTACGCTATATCTATAGATACGGCATCTAGGTTTTTTATGTTTGGTAGGTTCGGGGGGTTCTAAAGTACTAAGCCATTGATTGGTCGTTTTTAAATTTTGACGATAAGTGCGGTAGTTTGACACAAATGACAAATTCGAGAAAGTTCATATGTTGTATTATCTAACGAATTCTGGTATCGATCGAGTCTGATTAACATAGTTTCGAGTGTTTTTTTTTTCTAGAAATTAGTTTGAAAAGATGCATTTTCCATCAAAAAGCCGAAGTCCTGTTTGATTTGCAGAAAAACAATCTGCCAGATCTTTGTATTGCATAATCCATAGGCGTGTTCTTATATTGGACAGGAAGTTATAATAAGGACTAAAAGTAAATTATGATTACTCTAATTATATTGATTTGAATTATTTGGATATCCAGAGCCTTCGGCAATCTCAAGTACCTCTTGGATTAATTGCAGTTTCTTTCAGCAATTTGTTCATAAGATAATAAAAAATGGAATATGTGCTGTAACAAAATAATACCAAGCAAATACTACATGAAGCCGTATCTTGAAACCTGTCTTGAGACCATGAAGGTTATGGAACCAGACAAAAATTCTTCAATTGTTCTGAAGGAACATGTATGTACTCAGATATCAATACTAGTTTTCGTAGGATTTTCACTTTTCAATATAAATTTGGTGTATTTCACTCAGGCTGGATGGAAGACACCTATTTATGGTTCAATGATTTCAAGAAAGGCGAGGAGACTCTCCCAAATGATAGAGAATGCAAAAATATCGACTTCATTCAATGTCTGGAGAGATCTGGAATCATGACCTGGGACTAGAAGATAGAAAAGAAATTCTCATTCAACGCTTGAAGAAAGAGAAAGACAATAATCAAAAAGCACATATAAGTGGCGGTAAATTATTCATTAATAGTGTTGGTTATACATATAAGGATTTGATAGCGGAGGAAAAAAATAATTCAGGAGTATTAAACCAGTTAAAAATTCATTCTACTGAAGATAGTTCCAGTGCAAGAAAAAAGAAAACCGAAGCTCTAGAGATACTAGAAGAAAGAAAAAAGAATACAGAACCACTTCGGGCACTGAGACCTAGGCCGAACTGAACTCACCAGGACAAAAATTGTAAAAGTATTCTTTTTAAATAAATAAATTTTAACACATTCATAGGTTAAGCGCATGTACTAATACTAAATCATCAATATATTTTTTATTAGATTTCTGTTATTCTCAAGTCTGTTGGAGAATATTCAGTAAAATAACATCATGGATCCATACATACGTGATTTCCAAATCACAAAATTAGACACATTTTCATTGGGTAGTGATAAAGAGGCTAAAGAAGTTTTGGAGATAAATGGAAAGTTCGAAAACTTCAAAATAATACATAACAATATCAGAAGTATAGCTAGCAACATGGCCGAATTCTTGATTCTACTACACAAACTGGATTTGAATTTCGACTGTATAGTTTTTACTGAGACTCGTATTATCCCTGACATCAGTATCTACAATATTCCGGGTTATACAACATTATATAACTCCGGAGAGTTGAATCAAAATGACGGTGTCATAATGTTTGTAAGATCGGAGATATACGACTCTCACTCAACAATTAAATTCAATGGTAGTTTTCTACTTCGGGTTAAAATAAGAATACATAGTAAAATTTTCATTATCAATTCTATGTATAGATCACCAGTTACAAAGATCGATAGTTTCCTTGATGAACTCAGTACTATTCTCAATCAAGATGATGAAGAATCCGATTTCAATATATGAATATAGATTTAATGGTCAACTCCCATGAATCTGAGTTTTATTTGGATATCATGAGTGAATACGGATATATATCTGCTATTAACACTCCTACAAGGGTTCAGAACAACTCACACACATGCCTGGACCATATTTTCATTAGATCGAAAAATCTTAATTATGACACAATATTACCTATTATACTAGAAACATGTATTACAGATCACTACGCAACCATAGCCCAAATAGTTCTTTCAGACAAATATTCCTCGCAAGTAAACAATCCAAAATATTACAAAGAAGTAAATGAAAAACTTTTCCGAAATAAAATGCAGAATGTTGATTGGAGTGGAATTTTTCATTGTAACGACCTTGATACTGGAACAAATGAATTCATCGACATAATCAAAACAAAAATGGGTGAATGTACGAGGTATATTAAAATCAAGAGTGGGCAAAAAAAAAGCAAAAAATGGATAACTAATTCTCTTATTAATTCGGTGAACAAAAAGAATTATCTATATCGTAAAATGAGAAAAAACCTAATGATCTTCTACTTCGTGAAGAATATCAAAATTATAAAAAAACTTTGAAAAAATTAATAAAAAACAGCAGAATTGAGTACTACCGAAATCGCCTCGAGATAGAGGGGAATAATTCAGGGAAACTATGGCAAACAGTCAATGAAGCACTCACTAATCAAGAACCTGCACCAATAAATCTGTTGGAGACGGCAAATGGGGTACAAATCAATGATCCGTTGAAAATTGCAGATGGTTTCAATGATTATTTCACTTCTATCGGTGAGGTGTTAGCAAAAAAAATAACCAAAATATCAGAGTACTCAGAAAAAAAACATGTATGTAACCATTCTATTTTCATGTATCCCGCGACTGAAAATGAAATAAAAGGGATCATATCGCAACTAAAAAATAAGAAGGCTCCGGGCATTGACGAACTGAAAGCAGAAACTCTAAAACTAATTTCAGATTATATAACAAAACCTCTCACATGCCTCATCAATAAATCATTAGAACAAGGACATTTTCCATCAGTTTTCAAAGTGGCAATAGTAACACCAATTTTCAAGAGTGGAAAAAAGACCGAATTATCAAACTTCAGACCTATCTCATTAATAACAAGCTTGGCTAAAGTTTTGGATAAAGTTATTCAAAAAAGGTTGAATACGTTTATAGAAAGATATCAGTTGATGTCAGATTCACAATTTGGTTTTAGAAAAAATAAGTCAACTCAAGACCCAATAAGAAAATTAACTCAAAAAATATACCAATGTTTAGATGAATCAAAACCATCAATTGGTGTCTTCATAGACCTAACAAAAGCTTTCGATACTGTTGATCACTCGATACTGTTAGAAAAACTAAGTGATATGGGTATACGGGGCATACCACTCAACCTATTCAAAAGTTATTTGTTGAACAGGAAACAAAAAGTGAAAATTGGAGACCACGTCAGCGGAGAAAAAACTATAACCTGTGGTGTACCCCAGGGAACGGTACTAGGTCCAATCCTATTCAATATTTACCTCAATAACCTTTTTATGGTTGAAACTCACTCAGAAATAATTAGTTTTGCAGATGACACTGTTTTGTTTTGTGAAGATGATAACTGGTTTAGCCTAAAAAACAAGCTTGAACAGGACCTGGTTCGAATAAAACTATGGTTTGACTTCAGACTATTATCAATAAACTTTAAAAAAACTTTCTATCTACCTTTCAGTAGTTACGATATTTCTCTTCCTCAATACGAAATCGCGATATCTGATACGGCTTTTATCAAACCTACAAAAAAAATTAAATATCTTGGTATCATTCTTGATTGTCATCTCAGATGGGACCAACACATAAATTACTTAGTAAAAAAACTGCGCTGCATACTCTATAAATTCATACAAATAACGTGTATTTTAAACCACAAGCAGAAAATAATATTATATACAAGTTTAGTTGAGTCCCAAAGTCCAAAGTCCAAAAGCGATTCCTTAGATGCATTCTCCAAAAGAAGTATGACTACTCGAGCGAACTTCTTTACGCCGACTCTGATATTTTCGATCCAAGACAGTTGTATTATATCAGCGTGATTAGCACGCAACACAAACACAGGGAACAATTGCATATAGCCTACCATAATCATAACACCCGTCAAAAAAGACAGATTGTCGTTCCACTGATGCGTAAATCCGTTGGTCAACGAAATTATCGATATTTGGGACCAAAACTCTACAGTACCATGCCAGAAAATCTTAGAATTGAGACTAATACAAAACATTTTAAGAAAAAACTGAAATGTCATGTCCGAAGTCTACCTCGAATAGCAATAAATAAAATGATAGAAAGTTAGCCTCCACATATAATTTAAAGTTTTGAGAACTGTTCATAAATACCTCTTTCAGCATCTTCCTCACATGCCCTTCACGTTATGTAACTGATCCATATTCTTGTTTCATTTCATTTCGCGGAATACTATACTATGTAAATAATATTATTATATCATTGTCGCTGTACGCTCATTTTATTTGAAGTTTTTTTTTTATAATATGTTTTCATTGGTGATATGGAACTATTCAAGCTCTATATTTATTTATTATATTAAATTGTTTTTTTTACCGTATCACATGCTATCTGTTTGCACTGCCATGTGTATGTCTTTTTAATCAGTTTAAATCACCTTGTGTATTCTTTTACGCTATCTCAACTGATATTTTATATTTACATTTATGTATGTTACACCCTTATTAGATTTTAGAATTAAGTATCGTTCCTTACAAACAAGCAGGTTCTTCTGCTTCGTAAGATGTGTGAGATTATTCACTTTACCTACGCCCTAATGTTAATATGTTCTGATTTATGTAATTAATTGTTGAGTGAATAAATATTATTATTATTATTATTATCATGAGCGATGTCCTCCGGAAAATACGAAGAATATGTTGCTGTAGCATTGTGTTTCTCTAAGGAATAGCTATACTTCTTTCCAAAAGTAAATTATAATTCCATTCTTGGAATATTTCACGACATTCAACTTCGCAAGACAAATATCTTTGGGAGAGGTAAGATTCAGATTTTCCGTGAATGGAACTTTTTGAAACTTTATTCTCCGAATTTTCCATTAATGATTCTGACCCAAATATAATTGTCCGGAATAGTTTTTTTTCGTGATATTGATTTTATTGACTAGTTGATTTTTATCGAATCAAGATATATCCAGTAGTATGTAGTTTATGCAATATATGCATTTCCTGATGAGCATGTGTAAATCATGTTTAACAATCCAGACCTCTCTCATAATCACCAGGAAATAAACCCTGACGTGAATGGATTCCAGAAGAAATAAGTACCTGGATAAAAACATGGAATTGAAGAATAATAATATTATTTGGTGTATCTACGATAATGCAAACTGACATTTCCAAGGATGGAATCTTTCACAGTGTTTTCTTCATGCAAGTTATGTTTCTCGTACACGGGGTCGTGTTTTTAAAAACATTTATTTTCGTACAATGGCAAAGGTACAGATCTTGGTAGCAGAATGATTATAATAACAATTTGTCCTATACTTATAAACTATTAATGCTGACTTGACAGGAGCCATAGACAGTGGCTCATTGTTGTCTATTACTGGGTCGACGGCTATCCATACATAACTCCTCCCTTCTTAAGATGAAAACAACAGGGATGTAGGGTTGTTTTCAGATTCTCTTTCTTGAAGGTCCTCTTCTGATTTCTTGAACTTCTTCTGGTATATCTTCCAGGCGATGAATACAGCAAGGGCAATCATCAAAAGGGTTGTGAAGACACTACCAAAACTCCATGCTAAGGGGTAGACCGTTTCGACATCTTTGACATGTAATAGTTCGGTTTTTTCTTGAAGTTCGTGGATTTTTTCCAGGTTGATAGAATTCAGTTGAATTGGATTCTTTTCCAAGTACTCCAAGTTGGCTGTAGAAATTTTGATTTCTGGTAGATTGAATGGCTTGGCTTCGATTTGTTCTTGTTTATTCCAAAACTGAGAATCTTTGATAGCAATTCCACAGTTATACGGAATATCAATAAGACTGGCTTTTTCAATAACAATAAACTCATTTTGTTTACAGAGTTTTTGCATCTTGAGTGGATTTTGAGTAGGGACCACTAAGACGTGTCTACTAGTGATTGATTCGATGATTGGATTAATTAAACTGATTTTCACGGCTTGACAATTTCGATCTTCGGCTTCTTCTATGAGGGTGGTTATACAGCTGTTGAATCGAGGGCTCAAGTGGTTCTGACATATACGAATGTTCTCAACAATGGGGCATACTTCATCTTCATATTGTTGTCGGCTCGTACCAAGTATTAGGAAAGGTCGGTCAGGAATTATAATCGACTGGTCAATAGGTACGGGAAATAATTGATAAATCTTAAAGGATTCTTTCAGGAAAATTGGAATATGTATAGCGAAAACTATTTTATCTTCCAAAAATGTTACTTGAGATCCGAATAATTGATAATATGAAATTAGATTCTTAAAATTTTTCATGACCATACAAATTGATCAAGTAATCAATCATTTTATTCAATTCTGATATTGAAATTACTGCACTATGTAAAGTGTTCAGTTTCGCAAACATCAAAGCATCTTCAAGATTATCAAGAAATGTTATTAAATTTTGTGAATTCAGGATTATCTGATCTATAGTATTTTGTGCCTTCAAATAAGCTGCAATATCATCTATTCTTTTATTGATATTATGTTGAAAATATTCAAGACGTTTGTTAATCAATTTTTGATTTGCGTCAAGCAAAGTTATAGTAGAATTATAATTATTTATAAGCTGTTTTGTTAGAGATATCTGCATTGCCATTTTCTTTGATAATGAATTTTGATTATTTTCTAAGGTCATAATAGCCTTAGTATACCTTTCTTCGTCATCGGAATCCAAAGTTCCGAATAGCCATTTTGAAGCTTTTCCAACTATATTAAGTAAAGCTCGTTTTGTACGAATATGCGGTCTTATATTATCTATTTTATCTTTAAGCTCTAAAATAAGATATTTCGCATGTATTAATAAATTCGATAGTACATTATGATGTACGAAAGCAGGTTGAATAGAATGCGAGTTATTAAGCATATTTTCTACACTATTATAGAAATATTCAATATTATTGAATTGATTAATTATAGGTTGTATCTCTATATAATGAATAAAAGTATGTTTGGTTTCGATTACTTTCAAGTTTCCAAGTTGGAAAGGAAGTAATGGAGTCTTGATCGGTATGACTTCAACATCGTCATTTATTATCGCCTTGATTGTCATCAGGAGAATGACTGGAAGAAGGTATTTCTTCGTTGGGTACATTTTCCTGTGGAGAAGAATAAGCTTTAGGTTTTTGAAGTTGTGACTTGTGATGTAATTTGTCTTTTTGGGTTTTTATTTTCATCCCTAAGTCTTCTTTGACTATAGTTTTTGTATGTTTTTTCTTTGATTTATTTCTCAGGGCACCTTTGTCTTTCACGAAGGCTTTTGTACCGACTGGAAATTGAGGGGGTTCTTCACGAGTTTGATTTTGTTTTTCATTTAAGCGTGTTTTTTGGTTCAAAGTTGTTTCATGGATTTTTCCAAAAATGTTTCTAAGTTTCTCTTTTCGATCAATAACGAACTGATTCATTATTGTTTCCTCGGTGAGATCAAATGGATCAAGGGCGTCAAGTCGTCCATTAATAAGATCAAAAGGCTTTTGTTTAGTAACACTGTGAATGGATGAATTATAACCGAGTATCGCAAATTGCATTAATTGCTTTGTATTAGACTTCGAGTCTGTTGTTTTTAATATACGAAATAATTGAATCAATGTTGAATGGAGTCTTTCTACTGGACTGTTACTGTTTGAGTTTCCTGGCGTAGTGAAATGTAATCTTATATTATGAAGTTTGCAAAAATCAGTCAATAGGCTATTTTTAAACTCTGTGCCGTTATCGCAGGTTATTGACTGAGGAATACCATGATGACTTATAAACGTTAATAAATTATCATACACTGTGAATGATGTAGCAATTGGTTCTAAAACATATGCTTGGGCGTATCTGGAAAATACATCAATAATTGTCAAAAACTTTGTATTCAATATTTGGAAAGTGTCCATATGAATTGCTTCTAGGGGTTGTTTCTGTGTTGCGGTTAGAGAAAATTTTATTCTCGGAGGATGTCTATCGTATTTCGTTTCTTGACAAATGTCACAATTATTTATAAATTCTGTTATTGCTTTTTGCATACGGGGCCAATAGTATAATTTTTTGAGTGCTAATAACATCTCATTTATACCACGGTGGCAAGTCTTTTCATGATGATATGATATTAATTGTCTTTGCTTTTCTATATGTGGAACATCTCTGACAAATAGATTTGAAATTACCAATTTATAAGAATGGTTTTTAAAATATTTTGGTAATATATTACTCAAATGAGTTGTTAGATTTATTTCAGATTGTTGAACATAAATACAATGTAATAATTTTGGGTCTACATGGTTTTTAAAGAATTCGAATATTTCTTGTTCGAAATTTCTTGATAGATACACTATCTGTCTTCGACCTTGTCCAAAAGGTTTACTTCTTATAATGTGATATACACTTGATTGTTTTTGATTGAAAAAAATCTGATTCGTATATTTGTTAACACAATGTTCAGTTATTGGTATATCTAAAATTGGATTTTCTGCTGATGTATGGACTGTTTCATTACTAGTTTCTGGTCTTATTTGAATATCAGATATGATGTTTACACGAGGTGTTTCATTTCTCTCTTCTCTTATTTCAGTCTCATTATTTGGGTTGAATATTTGATCGAGATTATCTAGATCTTCGATTGACACATTTACAGGTTCAATTGTTTGTAGGTATTCATCAATTTCTTTATTGATTTCTCCTGGATTACCTATAATTGATTCATCTTCCATTGCATTAATTTCTATTCTTGACAGAGCATCGGCATTACAGTTTTGACGTCCTTTTTTATAATGAATTTCGTAATCGTATTCTTCTAACTTTAACCTCCATCTAACTAGACGTGAATTTGGCTCTTTAAGATTAAATAACCATTGAAGGGATTTATGATCTGTTACGATTTTAAATTTTCGTCCGAATAAATATGGTCGGAAGTTTTTTGTTGACCACACTATAGCAAGCAATTCTTTTTCAATTGTACTATAGTTTATCTCAGCAGGATTTAAAGTTCTGGACGCATATGCTATTGGTAAATCATTTCCGATTTTACCCTGGCTAAGAACCGCACCTACGGCTATGTTCGAGGCGTCTGTAGTTAATATAAATGGTTTGTCAAAATCGGGATATTGGAGTATCGGATCGTTACAAAGGATATTTTTACATAATTCGAATGTCTTAATAAATTCTGATGTATGTTCGATTTTTTCTCCTTTCTTTAAACATTTCGTGAATGGTTTAGTCAATTGTGCAAAGTTTTTTATGAACTTCCTGTAGTATCCTAAGAGACCAAGGAAAGACTTAATTTCTTTCGTTGTTTTGGGTATTGGAAATTTTTGTATTGCTTCAATTTTTCGAGGATTTGGTTTTATTCCTTCAGATGTTATAACGTGTCCTAGAAATTCTACTTCTTTTCGTAAAAATTCGGATTTATCTAGTTGTATTTTTAATCTTGATTCTCGCAATTTTTTAAATACTAGTTTCAAGTTTGAAATGTGTTCTGTGAGGTTAGATGAGAAGATAATAATATCATCCATGTAAACTAGACATACTTTTCCTTGTAAATCACGAAGAACATTGTCCATTACACGTTGAAAGGTTGCGGGTGCATTTTTGAGTCCAAAAGGCATTCGTGTATACTCAAAATGTCCATTTTCAACATTAAATGCTGTTTTCTCAATTGAATTTGGATGCATCTCAATTTGATGAAAACCAGATGCGAGATCTAGAGTAGAAAAATATTGACATCGTCCTAATTTGTCCAAAATGTCAGTTATGTTTGGAAGGGGATAACGATCATCAATTGTTTTTTCATTTATTTTACGATAATCAACAACGATTCGCCATTTTCGTTTACCGCTAGCATCTAGCTTTTTTGGAACAATCCAAATTGGGCTACTCCAAGGACTTTGACTAGGTCGAATAATACCATCTTCCAACATTTTATTAATTTGGTTTTGAACTTCTTGTTTATGAATAAAAGGATATCTATAGGATCTTGTATGTATCGGTATTTCGTCTGTAGTTTTGATTTCGTGTTTGATCTTATTTGTGAATGATAACTTGTCAGTTTCTTGATGAAAAATATCAGAGTATTCATTACAAAGTTTTATTAATTCTTTTCTTTCTTCCGAATTCAAATGGTCATCTCGAATATTATTTGAAATATCAATATTTTTTGTTAAATCAGTTTCTGGTAGAAAATGTTCAAAGTGAAAGAAATTGAACTTTTCTTTTTGAGAGTCTGGAAAAGTTTCAACATATATAGGTTCTTCAAATGTTATTGATATCGATTCATCTGTATAATTAAAAATCTCTGTTTTCGCAAATCCTTTTTTTGCTGTTGTTAATGTTTCTGGAAAATATACATTTCCAACCTGTGTTTCTGGTATAATAATATCACCTTCATATTCAGTTACTGGAATACTGATTGATGCTACTTCGTTGGCATTCATAGAAATATTGAATTTTCCTGTTTTTGGTCTTTGATAAAAAATTGGAATTTTGATTTTTTCGTTTATAAGATAGTTATTCGTAAGATCAATTGAAAAATTCATTTTTTGCAATTCCTTTAAGCCTATTATACCATCAAAGAATGAATGAAAATCGAATAGTATAAATGTTATCATTTGATTAGTTTTGAGTTCCTGAAATGCAGGTATATCTGCTTTGAATCTCACTTCTTTTTGTCCAACGCCTGTTCTTATGTTAGAGGGACTGTGATAAATTCTTTGCGGAAAATATGTTTCTGCGATTATAGGTCGTATCATGGAATTAAAACATCCTGTATCAATTAGTAAATTCATTGGTGGATTACTGATTTTGATGTATGGTAGGGTGTTATTAGTTTCTGTAAACATTTCCGATGTTATTTCGTTTGATTGGTTGGGCCAGTTTGGTGAAAATTTTCAGTATAATTCTCACATTGTTCATATGTTTGATCTTCGTCAGAAATAAACTCAGATTCATTAGAATAGTACTGTGAATCATAATCGTTTGTTAATTCAATATTTTGAGTTTCATCATATATTTCTGTGATTTCAGGTAATTGACTAGATTGGTCATTTTCGTCTATGTGATATACTTCTTCTGCAATGAAGTCGCGGGGACCTGTTGCTTTGAAATAATTCTGATTATTTTGCGGATACATTGTTGTTGGTCGAGTAAATGTATTTCTCGTACTTGTAGACATTGGTTGTGGAGCATTATTCACAACTTGTCCTGTTGGTTTGAATACATTTTTCGGGGGACCGAAAACTTGTCTATTTGTTGGAAAGTTATGATGTACAGGGCGTGATTGAATATTAATAGGTTGTCTGGGAAAATTTGAATGTCCTGAAAAATGTTGTTGCGGATTTTGGGATCTATATTGTATTTGTGGATTTGAACGCTGTGGAAATTGTGGATAATTTTGATATTGATAATTATTATTAAACGGTCTGAAACTCGGATTATTCTGAATTGGTCTAGTATTTTGATAGTTTTGAATTGGTGTCTTTAATTGTGGTTTTTGTTGATAATTTGTAGGCATTCGAAAGATATTTTGAGAATATTGGAAATTTTCCTCTTCTACAATAAATGTCATTGCGTCTTCCAAGGAATTTGGATTTTTCAATCTTATTATACTCTGTAAATGGCCTGGTAGACCTCTCATAAAAGTTCTTAGACAAATTTCGTCGTATTGTCGCAAGTATATAAGTTTCGTAGCAACATCCATTGTTGTTTCTGGATGAGCATTTATTTTCTGTGCGAGTGTGCTTCGTAAAACTTGAAGTCGCTTCGCAAAATCAAGCATATTTTCGTTTTTAAATGGTCTAGCTGTGAATAAATCTTGTTCAAGACAAACGAGATTTCGTTTATCACCAAAACATTGCTGTAGAGCTGATTTGATAAGGGTCCAGTCGACTAATTCAGTACGACAACCCACCAATAATCGGGCTCTGTTAATCAATTTCGCCTGAACGACTTTGACTAAATAGCTTTTCAGAATTGGATCATTTTGACGGTCGAATGTATGAAAAAGAAAATCACATGAAGATATAAAACTTGTTAAAGTATTTGAATCTCCATCATAGTTTGGAATAATGTCTACGTACATTTTCAACATAGTTAGATTGGGATTATCCTGAACTTGAGTCATGTTTACTATATCTAAATTCTCTGTTGTATCAGAAAGATTGAGTGAACGTACAAGATTATTTATTAAATCTTCTATTTCTCCTTGATTAATATTCATAAATCATTTGATTCTTATCTCTGTTTCTTTGTTTCTTAATCCTAGTTTTCCTATTCAGGGAAAGGTTTTCCTATTCAGGGAAAGGTTGGGGAAAAATGAACAGGGAGCCACTTGGTACTTACCCCTATATTCTCTTCTTCCTCCTGGGTGGTGATTCTGCTTTGCTGCTTCCTAAACCACTGTTCCCTCTCGATCGCCTTCTCAGCTGAACTCAATCACTTCTTGAAGATCGAACGAAAGTTTGTCAAAGTGCCAAAAGATTAAAATCTACGATTTCGCGTGGATCGGACTCAATGCCGTGGTTCCTTACGAAAACTGCACTTATCCTACCGACTGCGCCAGTTATGTTTCTCGTACACGGGGTCGTGTTTTTAAAAACATTTATTTTCGTACAATGGCAAAGGTACAGATCTTGGTAGCAGAATGATTATAATAACAATTTGTCCTATACTTATAAACTATTAATGCTGACTTGACAGGAGCCATAGACAGTGGCTCATTGTTGTCTATTACTGGGTCGACGGCTATCCATACATAACTTGCAACAACAAAATGTTTTATTGCATTTATCATTTGCTCAAGTTATAGAACTTCGAATAACTTTCTCAGGTCTGCCGTCAACTACGATAATATGAAATCAGTCAAGTGGAATCTAGCCTCAACCCTCTAGTGGAAAGCGGTAAATTATCAAAATATTATGTCCACCAAGTCTTCCGATATAAATGCGCGATTACCAAACTGGTTCACCATGTCATATCATATTTGATTGGGATCATAAGGATCATGCATTTCATGATTGTGAATTGACACAGGGTTGTAAATCAACAGCCTGTCATTTCGCTGAAAAATGTGTATAGAATCGTTTATTACTGTATAAACCAGAAAATACCAGACCAAACTCCAACAGAATATTTGGACAGCATTACGTATTCCGTTAGGACAACAAATCAAGAAATATCAGAACAGGAAAAAACAGAATCGCGAGGCAAATCGAATGACGACATTTCGAATAGGTATGGATTCAATGCGATTTAATGGGATGCAAAATGGTGATAAGAATGAGTCATCAAGTAAGTATAAGACCGAGTATAAGACTTATGCACCATTCGACATCTGAAGTTTTTGCTATCAAAAACAAATGAAATTCACTCTCCTTTGAACGAAAATATCACACTCGCTCACTTTAACTTGTTTCTAACACTGTTATTTTTACAAAAATTCAACTTTCTTCAAAACGTAAACAGAACAACCTTTTTCCACTGATTTTCTGGTAATTTGAATTTATTATGTTGGCAACGTGATTGCTGGGCTAGTGGTAAGACGTTGCGAACATCTCATATAAAAATTATCAAAGAATCTGTGAAAAAAGGTTGTTTCGTTTACGACATGGTGATTTTTGTAAAAATAACAGTTTTTTCCACCAAACAAGTGTTGGAAACAAGGAATTGTGAGCGTGTGTGATGTTCTGTTTCAAAGAAGGGTGATTTTGTTTTTGTTTTTGAGATGACAAATGGGGCATTTTTGAGACAAAATGGGGCCGTATCGAAAATACTTGAGAAAGCCGCGTTTGACTTCAGGTTCGTGATCAGAAGGTTGAAATACGTGAGTTTCACCAATATTTCATAAAACTCATAGTAGGGTTAAAAACGAAGTTTTATCATATTTGAAGTCAATAACAAAAACAAACATCGAATAGGAGATAAATCAAGAAAATTATAACACGTTAGTCAGGCAAACATAACAGTAATTAATGAAATTGTGACTGAAGCAGTGCCTATGAATATTATTATTCGGTGATCGCTCAAAACTAAACCATTAATTAAGTGATCCCGACACACAGAATTATGGAGAACTGGACAAGTAAACAACGAAGCAAAATTAAACGCACATGCTATATGATATGTTAGCAAAGTTTAGGAAATAATAATATACGTTTCCATCCCTTGATGGTGGAATAAGAATTCCCTATGAAAGTTGACCATAGGTGAAGCATTCCAAAGAAGATGAGTCTCACGAGAAAATAAGTTATGGTGGAATGATGTTTCGTTTGCTTCGATTCGACTGTTGAAGATTATTCAGAACATCGTTTATACCACATTTCTCTAATTTCAACAATTGCAGTGAATTGAATCTGACTGAAGTAAAATATGATTTATTTTGAGGGCAAATTTCCTCTAACGCATTGATGAATTTCGACTTCTAAGAGGCTGCCTTGACTTTATGAGCGACATGAAAATATCAAGACGAACTGCATAGTATTCGTATAACTGATAGTAAAAATCATTATGTTCATTATAGTATTGGAATTTCTGGTACCAATATAACGAACATTGAAATACAGGAACATGAAAAATATTTGAATAACTCGTGTATCAACTTCCGATGCTAGAAGTAACATTACGATGGAATTATGGTGATCTTTTTGTATAACTGCTACCTACTGCACTGAATTTTTTGTCAGACAACACCCAAAAAACAGGCCATTTCCACAACACAACCAGTCAAGCGTTCTACTATAACAACCAAAAATTAAAAATTGTCAATAGCTTTTCTTATTTAGGAGTCGACTTTTCATCATCTGCAGTTTTTCATGGAATGTCAAGAAGAGCGGTGACAAAATGCAAACAAGCTTTCGCTTCTGTAACAAGTCTGATGGCACGAACAAAAATGAATTACTGGCCTTCTAGACGAAAATTGTATGATAGTGTTAGAGTGGGTACCTCTTTAACTCATAGCATATAGGAATCTGGGGATTGAGATATAATGACGTAATTGAAAGGGTGCAAGTAGGTTTTTTAAAAATGCTTCTTTTTTGTCCATAAATACACCGGATTACTTGGTTTGCCTTGAAACGAATTCATTTGAATTACCAGCACTAATATTCAAATCGGCATCAAGTTGGTTACAAGCTGAATTCAATGCCTCCTAATAGACTTCCAAAAATTTGTTTTTTGCGACTTAAAGCTCTCAGCCACGATGGCTGTCCTAAATATAATTGGATTCTTCAGTTAAAAAACAATTTTGAACAAATTGGCAGCACGAACCTTCATGAGAGTTGCCTCAATAGAACTATTCATCCTAATAAATTAATTTTCGAGTTAACAGAAAAGTTTCAAAGTCTTCTTGTCCAAAGGGATGTTGACATTATATCTTGTTCACGTTTTCTGCCGTTTGCTCCAAGCTCAAGTTACCTTTGTCTACCAAACTGTCCATGAGACTACCAATTCATCGAATTAGAATAATTGCACAACTCAGAACTTGCAATAAACGGTATACCTGAAATTAACGTGTCAACAAATTACACACGTAATCCATACCAAGGAAATATGCTCTATTTGCAACCAACTTAACGACTGCTCGAATGCTCATTTTATAAAAACTTATATACGTGATCCAGTTTTCTGATCAGGGCATTCTGTACTGATGCTGAATCATTGTCATTTTTTTGCCTGGAAGTGTTTTTAACTGCCAACTTGGATGCAAAGCAACCCTCGAAGTCTCATTGAGACTTGTATGAGTAAGGAAGACGGGGACCTTAGCTTTTTAAGTGTCATCCGAAGCACTACTCGGCTTGCTATCGTTGAAGGTCCGAAGGATTAAAATCTAGGTACCAAGAATATTCAGTTGGTTACCTATCTCCTCCCGCTAAAGGATACTATAGAAATAAATAAATATTTCAAATAGCCGCCGCAGGCCTTCTAGACTATAAGCCAGCGTCTCAACGCACTCGACCACCAGCCCAGCTAATCTATCTATCATAAGAGTGAAGTTGTTGTATTTTCCTCTTTCATCTTTTTTTGTTCTAGTTTATAAGTAGGTATATATATTTTATAAGTAAACTATAACTTTTTTTTTCTTTGAACAATTTGAATTCTGTTTGCACTGTTCGCTAGCTCAGTCCTTCAGCATTAATCTCGCACTTCTTCGATACATAAGGTTATTTCCATAAAATTGCTACAGGATGTTTTTTGGAACTGTGCAAAATTTCGAAATTATCAAAAGGATCCCAAATGAAGAAAAATTTTTTTTTTCTACTTCAACAGCAGAGGCATGAAGATTATCTCATTATCTTTGGCCATTTCCAAAATTGTCTTCTTATCACTTTTCTTCACAGAGTGATTTAAAAAAATCAATTTTTTAGTTTTGCAGTCATAACTTTTCTCCTCTTCAACCGATTTTCAAAATCTCAGGCTCATTTTGAAGCTGAAACCTCATATGAGAAGATTTGAAGATTAGAATTAACTCAAGATTAACATTCAAGATCGAGGGTTTCCTCAAAGGTGACCCAAATCTGAAACACTCTGTAAATCCCGACTGGGAGGAGAATTAAATGAAAATCAACTTGTTTTCAGAAGGATCTCTCATTCTGGATACATCCAGATCTTTTTTCTCTCAGTAGTCAAAAATTGTGCGTGAGAAAAACGAATTGAAACGCCATGTTCTAGAAAAAAAATCAGCAAAAAAAATGCATGGTAAGAAGAATCATAATGAGTGACTGACAAGACAGGTTGAAAATTACGTTCTCGTGAAAATAAAGATCAGGACAGAAAAAAACATTCATAGGCCTTCCTTTTCTGAAGATAAAAGACTTCATAAAAAAATTCAAAATAAAATAAAAAATTCGGAATACAACATAATTTCAGGGTAACCTTCTCACCCCCTATACAAAGTCTTCCATCATGTTCTGGATTTTTTTCAAAGAATTTAATTTTTCAGGCCCCCAAAAAAAAATTATGCGTACGCCTATGAAACACATTTTTTTATCTCTCTGATAAACTTTTTCCGCTGAACACAGCTATGAGTACCGCTTGTCTCGATTCTGAAAAATAACTCTTTTTCGCCCTGTACATACATCAAACTATGATAATTGGAGTACCCGAGTTTGGGCGATTCTTAGTAGTTTTGTACGAAACTGTAAAAAAATCACAAAAATCTCCTTTTCCTTCATCCGTACCCAAAGTACCCCAAGGGGGAAAGGGGGGTGAAAGAATTTTGTTTTAATCCGATCCCGATGTGGGGGTCAGGCGAAATATGTTTACCGATATATCTAACCGTTTGACCAGCAAAAATTTCACCCGCAAAAAAAATTTTGGGGGGAAAGGAAGTCAAAAAATTTTTTCAGTCTTTTTGGTGGTGATATTTTCGTTTCGATCAAACAACGTTTTGGATATTTTTCTTTTTTAATCGGGATTTCGAGGGGGATTTAGATTTGATTCACCTTTGCAGAAACCCTTGATCTTTAATATTTATTTTTAGTCAATTCTAATCTTCATGTCTATTCATCTAACGTTTCAGCTTCAAAATGATCCTGAGATTTTGAAAATCGGCTGAAGAGGAAAAAAGTTATGACTGCAAAACCAAAAAAATGATTTTTTGAGGTCACTCTGTAAATAAAAGGGATAAGAAGACAATGCAGGAGATGGTTCAAGTTAATGAGATCCCCTTTAGGCCTCTGCTGTTAAAATTGAAAAATAAACTGTTTTCTTCATTTGGCAGCAATTTTATGGAAAGAACCTCATGTAACGAAAAAGTACTGGATTATAGCTGAAGGACTGAGCTAGCGAAGAGCGCAAACAGAATTCGAATTGTTCAAATCAGAAAAAAGTTATTCAAATTTCAACAGGGGCAAAATTTCGGGGTGCGACGTAATTAGTGTTGCGTAGTTTAGTTATAAGTTTATATTGTATACCAACCAACCCTTGTAATAATGATTCTTTTTTTTGATACAATAAATAAATAAATGAATAAATAAATAAACTTATACCTACTTCAGATTGGAAATCAACCCCACTAAAGTCGAAACTCGAGCGGAACTTGGAAGAGGGTTGTGTATGGTATTCAAGAGTCATTAACGAAACAAATCATACTATTTATTTGGGGTCCGAGGGATTCGTGTAATACTGAAAATGAATTTGATCCTCGATTTCATCGCTTGATTCGCTTGTAGCAGAAATGGTTATAGGCAAACAGTATAAATGGGTATTCACATTACTAGCCTACGCATTTTATGATCAAGCATTCAAAAAGCTTTATACATTTACTTAAAAGGTTTAAAAGGGGATGCGAGATAACTTCATGTGTGGACATGAAAAATTCACTTATTCATTCATCGCGTTGATTTGTTATTACATAAAAGCTATTCGTGGAAGAAACTGAGCAAATCCACATTCCTGTTTTATGGTGTGGTAGTACAATAAATCTACTTGCTCATCAGCCTCCTAGATCGAAACAAGTTGAATGTTTTCGTCGATAAATATATCGGATATGATTTCGCTCTAGAAATTCTTTTTCAAGTGGATCCTGTAGACAATATCGATCAATCAAATAAACTTTATTGTCAAAATTGAGGAATTCGATGAATAATGCATTCGAGAACATGAATAACATCGTTCAAAACAGAATTTGAATATGAAATTAAATTGATATATCAGCTCTACAGGCCTAGTGGCCCTTGGCTAAGAGTTCTTTCACTTTTCTCCACCATTTCTTTCTATCTTTCGCCTCTTCTCTCCAGTCCCTGACTCCCAGGTCTTTTTTCACATCCTCCAACCATTTTTTCCTAGGCCGACCTCGTCTTCTTGTACCTCCTCCTTCCATCACCACTCGTTTGATCCATCTTTCTTCGGACGTCCTCGCTATATGTCCCAACCACCAGACTCTTTGCATCCTTACTACCTGTGTGATGTTCGGATGATTGAATAATTCTTCAATTTCTTTATTTCTCCTGGATTCTGCTTCCTCTTTGATACCTCCATAAATTCTCCTCAGGATTTTACGTTCCCATATGTCAAGTTTGGATTTTTCTTTATTCTTCATTTTTTATGTTTCACAAGCATAGGTGACAGTGGGTCTTATTACTGTTTCGTATAACTTGAATTTGGCAGCTCTCGAGACGTTCTTTGATTTTATTATTTTCGCATTCATTCCCGCAGCCTTGCTTCCTTTCGCTAATCGTTTTTCTATTTCTCTCTCTTCATCTCCGTCATTTCCTAACGTAACTCCTAGATAATCTATTTGGTCTACCTTCTCTATTGTGTACGTATCATCTGCACAGTGGATCGCCACCTCTTCTTCCATCTTTCATTACCATGTACTTCGTCTTCGCTTCGTTAATTCTCAATCCATACTGACGTGCTTTTCCTTCTAATAATCTTAATGTTCGCTCTATTTCTTTCTTGTATCGTGCCATATCAAAACTATGTCATTGGCGTATGCCAGACACTGCACGGAAAAAAATCACTTGCTACTCATAACAAAAACAGAATTGCTGGTGAGATATTTGCTCTCACAACAACATTTCTAGGTGTAGATGAAACATTTATGCCATCATTACGAATATGCATTTGCCACAGATGATAATTGAAAATGCTATAATCAATCTGCTGTAGGGACTGGAATTATATTTATATCCAGCTATAATAATTTGTTGGCTCGAATCCCTCACCAACAATGCTGCGATAGCATATTAGTTCTGTAACATTGGACAGTTTTATTTGCAAAGACTACCTACTTGAAGTTTGGATTCGGGTGAACTATTATTTTTGCTGGGTATATATCCATATGTTCAAGTGGGAATAGTTAATGAAATCACCTATTTTCCAATCATGCATGGTTTTGAAAATGAACACAGCAAACATTTTCACCCAATTATCTATTTGCTGTCAATGATCCGTTACCACGCAAAGTCATTAACATAGTAATAATTATTATTATTATTTACTAAGTATCGAAGCTAAACAACGTCAATCAATGTATTGAACTTTGGTATGCGCAACCGCAAAAATCTCAGGACTCGAATGGAGCAAATTCAATTTGCTAAGAGCGCCTGGGTAACTTTGTGGTGGTGCAAATAAAATTTGCTAAAATTCACATGGCAACAAGAAAGAAGCGTCCTGATTGGCTACATGGAATGGCGTGACCTACTTTTGTGCGAATTCTTAATAACGACGCATCGATCTTTGTCTTCAGTTGAGTTGAGACTGTTGAGAGTATTAACACGTGGATCAGCTAGTGTCCTGCTTGCTGTTGTTCTTCTTCTGCATGCAAATAATAATGTATTGTTTAGAACTGTCAGAAACAATATATGTGAAAAATGGAAAAATTTGATGTCTGTCGAAGAGCTCTTGGAATCGTGGGGATTCGGACACCTGAGGCAAAAATTTGAAGGTATGATTTCAAAATTTCACTGAGGGTACTATACATTTATGTTGTAATCACTGATGAGGTGAAAAACCCTATATAGATGTGACAAAGTATATTCTAGGTTTATTATTCTCATTTACGTTTTTTTTTTCAGATCATCATAAAAATTTTGAGGGATTATCATTACATCAATCTTCTATGAAAAAAATAGTATACCACTTCTCGGAGATAAACTGCAAATTGAGAGTTTACCAGAAATTGTTGTTCTAGTGGACCTACCTGAAGTAATGTTTCTATATTATACCGGGTGTAACATTATTCCAGCTCTCAGAGTTTCGTCTTTTATTGCATTTGCAATAATACCTAGAAAACCTCACTACTGGTGCAAAATTAGTATGCTAATATTTGTCACTAGTGCAAACACATCTGGCTGAGAGTGTCAACTACAATGTTTCTTACAGCAATTGCATTCATAATGATACCTGAAAATACTTGCTACTAACGCAGTAGTATTTGCTACTAGAGCAAAAATATTTGGCTGGAAGTATTTGGTATAGTGTTTCTTATAGCAAGAGCATTATGTAATCATACCTGAAAATATTTGCTACTGCTGCGAAATATATTAGTAATAACAGCTTAGGAATGTTCTTACATGCAGCCAAAATGTCGGAAGTTTGGTTTGCTTCCGACACCAGTTGGATTAGTTGATACTGCAAAGAATTATTAGGAGGAAATATTTGTTGCTTTCACATAGTTTTTTGCTGTCTCTATAGGTACTAATTTTTTTTGTTGCGTTGACCTATATTTTAGTACCTGTAGCGAATCATTTTTTTCCGTGTGGTGTTTGGTGCCATATATCAAGCCTTCCGTTCTTATGCCACTTTCTCTCAGAATTACCTCTAGGACCAGGTTGAACAGAATTGTGGATAATGGATCCCCTTGCCGCAGTCCATCATTTACAAACTTAAATTGATCATAACAAAAATAAAACCTTCCAATGGATATACGGGGAATATTGTGCAAATAATGAAAATACGTTCGCAGCATGATAATTCACGATATTTATTTACATTCCAAATTATGTAGTGAATGTGAATATACAAGGTCACTCACGGTCGATGGTACCTTAGACGTTTACGGAGAACGGGACGTAGGATTATTCTGAAATTTTGGTTTATTGGGTAATCAGTTTTGTTCTATCGATCTAAAATACTTTCAGCGTTGCGGCGTTGCCGCTTCTATCAAAAAGTAGCAACAACTTTGTTATTTCAAACGGAAAACCCTGTATTTTATTTCATTTTTAGATTCTTCCTGAAGAGCTGATTTCGTCGATTTATCATACTTGGGGTATAGCGAGAACGATTACAGAGATATAGGGTGTGAAAAATCGAGATTTTTCAACTTTAGGAATTTTTTGTGCCGAAACTAATCATTTCTGCTCAAAACGGCTCACATGTCCCTATCTTAACTTTTCATTTACTATCTACTGACATTTAATAGAAACAAATAGAGGGTGATGCAAAACTCAAAATTTTGAACCACCCGTATTTGTTTCAATTAAATATCAATCGATAGTAAATGAAAAGTTGAGATAGGGACATGTAAGCCGTTCTGAGCATAAATGATTAGTTTCGACACAAAAAATTCCTAAATTTGAAAAATCTCGATTTTCACACCCTATATCTCTGTAATATTTGGCGCTATACCCCAAGTATGATAGATCGACGAAATCAGCTCTTCAGGAAGAATCTAAAAATTGAATGAAATACAGGGTGTTCCATTTGAAATAACAAAGTTGTTGCTACTTTTTGATAGAAGCGGCAACGCCGCAACGCTGAAAGTATTTTAGATCGATAGAACAAAACTGATTACCCGATACCATCGACCGTGAGTGACCCTGTATGTACAGTGACCGCCAGAAAGTATGCATCATTTTCATTTTTTCATCTCAGATTTCCTCCACATAGCTATAAAATGTTGATCTGAATAACTATTCCAAATAACATTTTTCGATATTTCTCCAAATAAGGGGTGTTTTAGGACATTATTTTTGAATTTTTCAAATTTCCCGTTAAACACGAAATTACGAATTGCACTGTACAACGTCTTTTGATGTTTATTTTGATGCAGAGGCGAATGCCCGTACCGATATTTGTCAGAATCCATTAATAAAAAAATTTCCTATATGATGCGTACTTTCTGGAGGTCACTGTATGTGAGTAGCTGAAAAATACCCAGAAAGCAATACCCAGTGTTCACTTACTGTGAAAAATAAACCGTCATCATAAATGAAAGTTTAAATTTGATTAAAACAAGATCTTTCATGTTTGTAGTCATTTTGGAACTGAAATCCTGTGCTTTAAGTCTAATCACCTGAAATCTTGATGTCGATTTCCAAGTCAAAGCAGGCACATGTTTCAGAAACTCATTTCATCATCCACATGAAGTTCAATGAACTGAAAAGTTTTACTTTGTAGAGTTGTGTTTTGAGATGTAAATTGGAATCGTCAGTTTCGTAGGTACCTACCTAATCAGATTTGTTTTAGGATGTATTGAAGTTTCATCACATAACTCATTAGCTAGCTTCAAAACATGAAATTAGATCGTCACATCTTTCGTTTTTTTATAGCATTAATACATTATAAGTGTGAAAATTGCTTGAATATAAGAGTATTGATCTATACTGTACAATTTATTGTATATAATATATGATATATAATATATAATATATAATATATAATATATAATATATAATATATAATATATAATATATAATATATAATATATAATATATAATATATAATATATAATATATAATATATAATATATAATATATAATATATAATATATAATATATAATATATAATATATAATATATAATATATAATATATATCACCCTGATAATATATACACAGGGTGGGCCACGACTAGCGCGACGGAGATTTGCCACCTTATTAGTTTGTATATCGATTAAGGCCACATTTTAAAATTATTTTACATGAAATATATTACATTAATATATATGAATTCGAGAATAACACGAACACTATAGGATTTAACCAATCTCTTGACTATTTATCCACTATATCATCCTTACCCACTGAGCTGGTGCTCCTAATACTTTCGAGCCATTAAAAAAAACATTTTCAGTGCCACTTTATAAAAAACTTAAAGACTTAAGATTTATCACCTAACATTTTATGCCACTATCAAGACATTTCTAATATAAACAAAAACTTATGACGGATGAATCATGGAAATATCAATTGATTGTGTTATAAAACTATTTAAGACTGATTTTACACTTGAGACTCAAGAAGATGACCAACTTTCAACTTAAGATGTGCATGTTCGAGCAACGAAAAGTGACAACCTGTTTTTCGCGATATTTGAATTTTGGGTTATATTTTCGAATATTATTTGTTAGTGTGGATATAGTCTGTAATTATTTGGTTTCTTTCGAGGTTTCATTCATTGATTTTTTCAACATAGTGATAAGACCATGGGCATCATTTACTTCATGTAGTTTGCTCATGATTTCTGATCATGGCGTTTACTTGAGATGCATGAGAAAGAAAGGCCGGAATTGAAAATACATAGTTAAACCCATACATATATAAAGAGGAATACCTATTCTAACTCTAATTTTTATTTGAACATGGTGGATAATATGGATATTGAATAGTTTTTTATTTTGAAATCATATTCGATGTCAACAATAATAATTCCAAATTCTAGCTATTTATCAGATCAGAGGGATGCTCTATGTAGCCAATTGCTTATGTTGGACTGACTACTGCACACATGTCCTTATATAGATGAATCCAGCGATGTACTGTGTAAAATTTACTAAAAGAATCGATTGGCATGGAATTTCAAGGGAATTTTGTGAAAAATGGAATATGCCAAACTGTATTGGTGTCCTTGATGGAAACCATATTCAAATACAAAATCCAGAACATGTTGGAACAGAATAATTCTATAAGAAGTATTTCAAGCATAGTATCGATGGCTATCTGTGATGCATCTCATGAATTCATCTTCATTGATGTAGTCTGTCTAGGATCAAATCATGATGGAAATGTAATTCAATTTTCCCCTTCTACCTCCAGTTTCCAAGATATATTTGGCCATTTGTTTTTCAGGCAGTTTCCCTGGCGAGTTTATTTTAGAATAAACTGCTTTATTTATCATGAATATGTCTGAATTCTTCAAATTAATATAGCATCGTCCATATGACACAAATAATATTGAAATGAAATTAATGAAAATTCAAACAATAACAAGCAAAAGTGGACAAAAACAATAATAATAGATATAGGTTAGAACTTGTCAACATGTCAAAATTATTTATTCCTTGTCAAATATTCCTAAATCTCAAGTTTTTTATAAAAGAATCAACTTATCAGGTCTCAAATCTCAATTGTCAGATGATAAATCTTAAATGTTAAAAGTTTTCAAAGTCACCCCCAACTTTGCTCTGCAATTGAATATTATAATCAATTATAACATGAAACATGTAGACCAACATAGTGAGTAGGATAGGAATCAATTCAAGAAATTACCACAGAATCCATAATACGAGATCTTCGTCAGCAGTAACCCATCATGATAGACGCAATCGAATGCCAATATATGGAATATAAAAGCTGGAATATTATCAGGTCCAGGAGGTTCAGTACCTTCAGACGATTCCAACTAGAAAGCTAATATGGCTGAGTGACAACGTATTGAATCTACCGAAAGTAAAATATTTACTGGAGAAATGATTTTCAGAATATTCTTTGGAGAAAATTAGCCACTATGACATCCAAATAACATTCTATCAGAATCGCTAATTATAGAGGTTCAATCAAACCTTTGATGTGAGTTCTTTCCTCGTATATAGGTACTCATAAATTAATTCTTCTCCTTTCTTTGAGGGATCGAATTCAAAGTTTTGCAACTATTATTTGGTACACATGCTATCCATGTATTTCCTACCATTAATTACAGATGGCACTACTTGAACTCCATCGATTAGTGATTACTTTCAATACATCAAAGCAGGTTTCCTTCTAATTCTAAATAATAATGAGAGCATAAATAAACATTCAAGAGACAGGAATAAACTAAGTCGAACTGAAATATATTATCGTGAATGCCTCTCAGATGGTATATGATTCACATGTGTGTTTATTGAACGAGGAAGTATAGGTACACAATCCAATTCATGATAGGAGGCTCTGATAGCGAACTACTAAAAAATATAATCCTGGTACAGTAAACAACTATCTGGCAATAATTGCATGATATTCTGCGAAAACCATATGTTATGTTGGGATATTCCAGATTTTTTAAGAGATCATTCTTTAAATAAACTCCATGAGTACTGAATGGATTAAATCGTAAGATCGATTATCGAAGAAGATTTCTGTTGCTTACGTATTTCTGTGGTTCACATCTGACAGACGTGACTTGAAACGACATTAAAACAATATATTTTTGATAAATTTGGAATGAATATTGATATTTTGACTATTCTCAATCATTTTTCATCCAGAACAGATGAAACTGATGAAAATATGACAGATGCACAGTTTCTGTTTTACCGACACTTCAGGAAATATTACTACGGTATGAAATCAAGCAGGCAAAGGTCTACAGTTTATTCTAGTGCTTGTTAATAGGAAGCTGTTTCACCATCCTATATCCACCTTGATCCCATCCATGCAATTAAAAAATCACAAATGGCTACTTCAAACATATTTGAATGCAGCTTGATTTCGTGAAAAAAAAAACTAGGTACTGTAGCTGATTGTTCACAAAATATATGGAGACGAAATTCCCGAATTATTATTGTTTATTTTTTATACGTGACTTGGAAACTGAAAATATGAAGAAACTAAGACTACATTGCCACTTGTCATGATCTTTAGAATAACACGATTAAAATTTTTGAATCCAACTTTCCTACTTTTTTCTTTCAAATATTGACCACTCACAATTAGTAATCTGTTCCACAAGGTGATCAAAAATTGATTAAGAATAACTTCACAGTTCGATACGAGAATTTGAATAGTTAATATGGAAAGATAACATGTAAGGTATAACGATTCTTGTTTTTTTTTTGTACAGTTGACCAACCGGTCCCGACAGTATTATGCCATTCTGAGATAAAATTGATTTATTTACAATAATAATTTTATTTCGGCCATTTCCGATACAACATGTAGGTACATTATATAGGGTGTCCATTTGTCTTATCTATCAGTTCTTAGTTATATTATATATCTTAGTTATTATAAGAAATACGATAAAAATTGCAGAGATATTGACAAAAATTAAGAATTTATTGTAGAAGGTTATAGCGTTATGTATGGGCAAGTTTTTGAACTCAGTTCTTTTGTGAAATGGTATGACCACCTTTGGCATATAAGATTGTCATTATGAGAGGATCCATTACTGACGAATGTTGACGAGTTTTTTTCAGCAAAATTCACACCTTTGAAAAAATATATAGATGGGGCTGACCGAACTCCATTTTCAATGAATATCTACTGATTCGTAGCATTCACGTTATTCCATATAAAAAATCATCCTCAAGTTTTTGTATTATGAACAACCAATTGAAATCTTTTCCACATCCCCAAACCATTATATCCAGAGGAATATGTGAAAAAGCCATAGCTGTTGTTGATCTACAAAATTTTTCATTTGTTTTCGTTAAAAATATGCTCTGTTCAGTTTTTTTGCACATACCGCCGATATAGTATTTCTCTTATTGCTGCATTTTACAGAAACTTACTTTATGTATAGGTATTCAAAATCAGTCGATTGCGTTCAGGCACCATGATTTGAATTCATTGATAAGCATGCTGAATTTTGTTAGTGGACTTCCTATTGTAGAAATTGTAATGGTAGTGTCATCAGCGAACATTGTAATATTGCGAGTAAGGGCCCCAGTACTGACCCTTGAGGAAATCCCAATCTGACGCCGTGCTCACCTGATAAAGTGCTTCCATTTATCAAGATCATACTACGGCCATCAAAATAGGTCCTGGACATTCAACTTCGAAGCGAGAAATTCTAAGACACAGTATCAAATGCTTTGGTTAGGTCCAAAATGCACTAATAATAGAATCATTACTGTAGTTGAGTTCAGTTCCATACTCCATACATACTAAACATCAGTAGATTATTTCTATCACTAAGTCGGATTTCCAGTGTAAATATACATTACCGGGTGAGGCACTGATAAAGAACGAGGAGATTGAGTATATTGTAAAAGTTTTATTGGAAGAAATGTTGATTTTTTCCTTCTGAAACATGTTCTTGTCCTGTTTTCCCAATTCTGAGGACTACGCAGCGAATGAAATAGACAGATGAAATATGGCTGATAACATCGTGCAATTATATACAGCGTTTCTCACTTTTAACGGCCCCCCTCTGTATCTCATCAACCAAATTTGGTGTGGTATGAATAACTATCAATATGATCATTTATACAGAGATAAACATTATTATGGACAGTGCCGTGCGTTTTTATTAATACAAAAGGGGTCGATTTTTCAAAAAAATTATATTAGGCATTTTTTTACAGGAAATCTAACCTCATATTATTTTTAGGAAGAGAAATTAGTCTATCCAATTAGAATATCAAACATAGTTTGAAATGAATGTCTGGTAGACTACTAGCAGAAAACAACTACTTTCCTGGTAAATACCACGCAGAACATTGAATTATATCTGCTCGTAATCCATGCAACGATTCACACTGTGAATGCAGATCGCAAATGTTTCTTTCTTCCTAAGACGTGACAAATTCACATCGGGACAGGCACGCCTAACAACCTACAGACCGGTTTCGGGCTTATTGGCCCTCATCAGTGCAGGGTAGTTATCCGAGTAGAGTCCGTAAGATCTCCACTCGAAGCGTTGCCTGTCCCAATGCACTACTCAAACTACTACTCAAACTATGTTTGATATTCTAATTGGATAGACTAATTTCTCTTCCTAAAATTGTTGTCCAATTTATGGCTTTTCCATTTTTCATTTATTAGCTTAGTCGAGCTATAAGCCACTTCCAAGTTCTGTGATTTGGGAGATTTAGTTCTGGAGTGTTTCTTTCTTCTGCCGCATGGTGTCGCCACTTCCAATTGTCTGTTGGAACGCAGCTCAGTGCGGTCAAATAAACGCGACGAAGGTGCATTGGGACAGGCAACGCTTCGAGTGGAGATCTTACGGTCTCTACTCGGATAACTACCCTGCACTGATGAGGGCCAATAAGCCCGAAACCGGTCTGTAGGTTGTTAGGCGTGCCTGTCCCGATGTGAATTTGTCACGTCTTAGGAAGAAAGAAACATTTGCGATCTGCATTCACAGTGTGAATCGTTGCATGGATTACGAGCAGATATAATTCAATGTTCTGCGTGGTATTTACCAGGAAAGTAGTTGTTTTCTGCTCGTAGTCTACCAGACATTCATTTCAAACTATGTTTGATATTCTAATTGGATAGACTAATTTCTCTTCCTAAAATTGTTGTCCAATTTATGGCTTTTCCATTTTTCTCATATTATTGTTCTTAATATTTCGAAACCCCCATGTGTGAATTTTCACCAACTTTCTATAGAGGGTTTAGAAAACACGGGCACATCGAAATTGCAATTTTGCGAGATTTTCTGTAAAAAAATGCCTGATACGATTTTATGAAAATAGGACTCCTATTTATATCAATAGAAACGCACGTCCAAAATAATGTTCATCTCTGTATAACTGATCATATTGATGGCTATTCGCATAGATCTTATTGCTTACGCTAGATCCGGTATCCAGGTTATTTGTTTTGTAGGTCCGGGGGGGTTGAAACCTACTAAGCCATTTAGTTGTTGACCACCCAAATATGTTGTCCCAAGTGACCATTAGTACCTAGTTTCTTGCAGACCCCTCTAGACCAAAAAATTACTACAGGATGCCGGATCTAGCGTAAGCAATAAGATCTATGGTTAGTCGTACCACACCAAATTTGGTTGGAATCGCATGACTAAACCGTTTAAAGTGAGACACGCTGTATAGTGATGAAAACAAATGATTTTTTTCTGACACGATTTCCTCGTTCACAATATCTAATTATACTTTTTTCCACTCCAAATATCGGATAGCTCCTAGAAAATAAATCACGTATAATGATCTCCATCTGTTATGTGAAGCATAGAAATCTGTATAGTTCAGAGTTTTTATGAATAATAATCCAACGAATATTTATACTTCTTGCTAGTAAAAATTTCAATGATATAAAATAAACGCAAATGAATATATTCGTTGCCGCTTAAATCTAATTAGATTTGCAGTTGTTTAGAACATGCATTTTATCATCCTGATGAATGGCACATCGATGAACATGTTGACTTTTTTAAACAGAGCATTATGTGTGGAAAATGAGATTTTGCATAGGCACCTACTGGGAATTAATGACCCAAAATTTCATTAGTCATAAACTTTATGACGAAAATAAAAGAAATTCCATTCCACAGGAAATGCTATCGACAACTTGCAGGCCAGCTAAATAATAAAGCCTTCAGAATAACGTTGTTTTGTTTCTATTGATATGAAGAAAAAATATATGTGTGTATTCTGTTCGTTCGATTACGTCATTGTGAAGTTAGCACCACTTAAGAAGTGGAATGAAGAGTATATAAAACCGAGTATAAAACTGAAAATGATATGAAAACTATCTACCATACAGGGTGTCCCAAAATTACATAGATTTCAGCAGCAGATACTAGGAACCAAAATAGTCAAAAGAGGAGATATTGCAATTTAAAGGTGAGCCTCAGAAAAAGTAAACTTTGTTTATATACCTAACTTTGTATGCCCAATTCAGAAATCTTCGAAATATATTGAAATTTTGTTCAGGGGCGTTGGAAACGGAAGGTGGTGGTGGTACTTTTTACTCGAACTTTTTTTAATCTATTTTTCGGCATTTTGATAAAAAAATTTAAATCTCAACATTTTTACATGAAATTGGTACTCCTGTTTAACTTCCTATTTTCGAGATGAATCGATTTTGAAATTATGCTGCCTATCAAATTTTGATTATAGAAATTAACCTGTTGATTAGATTAATGTTGTTTTTTATGTTCTGGTTCCCACGAAAAGGGTTATCCTGTAATAATAATAAACAGTGAGTAACGAATTATTTTTCGTAATGTGCTCCAATGTTTTGAACTCGATCAGCAGAAGTGGCAAAAAGGAAAAATAAACATCACCGGCATCACCAACGAATAAATATTATACTAGTGTCAATTTTCCATACCTTGATTGGATTTTGAAAGACTGGGTGCTCGTAATGGGAACAACAACTCATCAGCTATTGAATGGAAATGTTAATTATAAGCTTGATGTTTTCGGTAAGAGTTCGTTGATTGTGGAAATAATTATCGTAGAAAGTATGACCAATATTGAATACTTGCTTTATCACCCACTGTCAACCTATCAAGATTGAATAATTCAATCCATATAGAATTTTAATCTCAGATACATAATATGTTTATAAAGAAAATTTCACGCCTAACATTTTCGATCAATCAAAAGCCTATATTTTGTATCGTTACCATAGCTACTAGAACGATTTCCGGAAATTTGTCTTTCTTCCTTTGGGCACTCAGTGTAAATATATTTCTACCAACTTCACCTCAATGATTCAGAGTTTTCTGTCATGATTATTCAATGTATTCAGACGGTATCGGTAAATAATGATGAACGGAATTGTTGATTCCAAATTTACGATAATATTTCAAAATAGCCGATACTTGGTGGATATTTGGTGGCTAGTAGACCGGTAGCGGCTGACTATGAAAATTGTCAAGTGTTAATGGGAATCAAATTCGTGTCCTACGATTATTGAAATTGTACATCTTAACTAATGGAACACACGGTTAATATGATAGAAATAAGATTCAAACGGTCAATCTCGTCAGAGTTGTATTTTATTTCACTTTTTATGCACAGCCGTACGGTCAACTAACCACTTGCTTACCTGGCTGACCTGGCATCTAGACCGATGAGAAACGAGGTCGAACCTTTCCTATCTCTTCAACGCACAGACTTCAATAATATTTCGTTGTGAAATTCATCTACCGTATACCACTCTAGCTTTGATTAAAAACTGTAAATTTCGTCTCCAAACGGAATATTTTGTGGAAAATTCTGCCGAGTCGAAGACGAAAAAAATTCCAGTAATAATTGAAGCTCTAGTGGTATTTTAAGTGAAAACATCAATCGAGTGAAGTTTACACTACGATGGTCAAGTAACTTCCAATACTGCAGGGAAAGAGCTGATGCAGTAGTCAATTGATGAGTAATTATTATTGTTTGTATTATCGTCAAGTTGGATCTGATTATTTTCTGAATGAAACCGACAATCTTAGTTTCAATATTGTGAGATGTTCCGACGAAATGTCAGATACATTAGGAATTCAATTGATGTCAGCTACCACCTTGAGCTCGATGTTCGCCGAAATTAACACTTCTGGGTTTCCTCAATCGTGATAAAATCAATCGAGACAATCTAATTCATCACTGTTACTGCTGATCGAATGAGTATAAATGAACTACATAGTACGTACCATATATATAAGTTTGCTATCGTTTTGAAATTGGGTGTATTCACGTTATTTTTCATAAATGAAGTGAGTCCTAATGTTGTATATATATATCCATGGAACGAATTCGAAATAGGACGGTACATACTCTGGGCATAATTATTTGAAACCGAAATTGTTTTCGGTTTTTGATCGATAAAAATACTGTACATGTAAGAAGGGTGTCCAAGGCCACAGATCAAAAACAAATCTGGGTCAGATTGACTGTGAATCTCATTGATTCTATTAAAATTCGAATTAAAATATTTTCAGAGCTTCCCAACAGGAGTGAAAAAGCAATGGAATATAATGGTACATAACTTGAAAATATAACTTTGCATATCGATCACATTAGGTATATTGCGAATGAATACAAAATTGAATGCGAAGTTCTTTAGAATTGCTATTTAGATTCGAGAGTTTTTGAAGCCACTGATCACGAATCTAGATTCACATCATGATTGGATTTCCAGATTTTTTATAGGTTCAGCAGTTTCCAGCCCAAATATAATAGTGTAATCATTTTTGGTGATAAGTGTTAGGTACTCGAAAGATATGAGGTTTAGACACAATTATGTTCATGGGGAATTTTCAATTTTTTATCCTTTCATGCGTAGCTTGATGTTGAAAAAACGAATAGTTACAGGAAATCATCCTGTGAAATGAGAATCCATCAGCGGCGTAAGCTCGGTCGTTAGTATACCTACGACAAAAAAGTGCACGCGAAGTTAAACCGTGAGCCGAAGTCAGGCATCGTGTTGACAGCTGACAGCAGCGCGATGACAGATGCACTTCGTGAAACAACGGCACCCTGTTTCACTCTCATTTCACTTTCACCCGTCATAGGACGCTATACGGGCGTCCGAAGATGGGTCAGCAATTTTACCTTCTGCTCTTCCTTTGTACATAGTATTGTTATTTCCTTGTACATAATAAATTCCGTTCTGTAGCTCGGTTATAAGTGTTTCCTTAACTCACCCTATTATTAACATGGAGTACGACAAGCTCCAAAGATCCAAGGTGGATATAGGATGGTGAAACAGCTTCCTATTAACAAGCACTAGAATAAACTGTAGACTTTTGCCTACTTGATTTCATACCGTCGAAAGCATCAGGAATTATTGGTGCCATTTGTTAATAAAACATCAACACAGAAATCCTTCTACTTCTTAGGCCTTCGGGTATACAATGAGCTACCGCATGAATTGAAAGCCATTAACTCAACACCATTTTTCAAAAAAACAATCGAAAACTGGATGCTTTCACACAGGTCGTTCTATCATCAACTTATTGATATAAAAAATAGAACTTTTTAACCTACGAATAAACTACTTGGTAGCCGCTTCTACAAAAATTGTCGAAATTATGATTCCCTGATATGTTAACTCGATGATGAACTTTTATAATTAATAAATGTATAATTGGTAATTTCAACTATAAGAGCATTAAGAAATCATATAACCATTCTGTTTGTGTACATAACTTTGAGATATACACTGTTTTTTCTTTTAGGTACTTCCTCCTTCAAAAATATTTGTATTGTTTATATGCCTAATTTTAAGATACTAACTATTTTTTACTCATTCTGAATATGGATGTTTGCATTATTGTAAATTCATAATAACCACCAAATAACATGATATATCTACATACCTGATGAATTAATGTAATATAGTACAAGAACCTTCTATAGCTTCTTTGGTGGGCTTTTTCAATGCATTCAATCCAAGGTCTCAATGTATTCACAACCATATAACAGTATAGTATACTGTAATATATTTGTTTATTTTCATTGTTATTATACTTTTATTGTTATTTGATGTTATACTCACCTTCTTTTGAATAAAAGTATTATTATTATAGTAATATTTCCTCTGAAATCACTAGAGATGGCGCCTTACCTTGTGTTGGTAAAACAGAAACTGTGATTCTGCCAGTCTCATCTGTTGTAGGAGAAGAAATACCGAAAAGGGTAAAAATATTGATAATTATTCCAGATTCACTGAACATAAAATGTTTCAATGTCGTTTCAACATATTGGAACCACAGAAATACATAAGCTACAGAAATCTTCCTTGAAAATTGATCTTACCGCCATCTTCATTCAAGTAGTGGAAATATTACTACCTTCTAAAACGGTCTAAAACTTTTTTTCATCATCCTATTCGCGAAAATCACGAAGTGGGTGGCCTCTGGTGTCGAATTCTCGAAGCCTTCCGAGGGTGATAAACGAAGCAATTTAGCATTGCATTTGCTAGGCTTTCGCATTATTTTCAATGAATTTGAATTATTGTGAATAGTTTTCGGACTTTTTTCGTGCTTATCAGCTGTTTACTGATATTATTGAAACATGCAGCCAGTTCACATGGTCGTAAAGACGAAATCCAGAAAGATTTGTTCAGTACCTCAGCGTTTTTCCTACCGTACAGACATCGTTCCCTTGGCACAAAATCTAAAATTTCAACTTCACGATTGTGTAAAAAATAGAATATCATGTTGAAAATAGAAAAACTTATTACCACAAACATTTACGTTTGTAATAAGCACTTCCTAGAAGTAGATTTCTGAAGTAAATGCCAAATTGAAGGTAGGTATGCAGTGTTGCCAATCTGAAATCTGTCAATATCCCACAGATCTAGACAGAATTTCCTGCCATTTCCCGCCATATTCAAAATAATATACCTACCTATCATTCAGGAATTAGTTCATAAAATATATTCTATATTTTATTCTTTTGAAATATTCTTCAGAAAATTAGGTAAAATGTTGCGAATTATCAAAGAATCAACAACTTAATCAAAATATTCATTTCATTTTTGTATCAGTTTAGTGATTTCAGTATTTTTGGAACCATTTCGAAGTGTGAAAGTATTTGAAATCCTTGATTCGGTTCGCTGAAGGAGGATAATGTAACCATTTTTTAATATTCAAAAATCCCACTTCTGATTCAGCAGTATCCGATTCATCACTGCGACTGCAGGTTTTGTTTTTATCGTCGAAATCATTTCCTACCAGTGATAGGTACGACGTGGTGATACGTGACAACAGTGACAAGTGACAGCATCAAGATGTTTGAGGGGATGACAATGGGTGTCACGAAGGTCATGAAACTTCAATGCTTATTTCATCATGGACATGATGGACAAAAGAAGGAAGCAAAAATAAATATTTCTGCGCATGAGCATAAATACCTTTTATTGAATATCACCATGAAATATGAACATTATTTCACTAAATGCATGAAACTTCATGATTTCCCGCATATTTCCCGCAAAATGACTTATCCCGTCGAATATCCCGCGGGCGATCAAATTTCCCGCATTGCGGGAAATTTCCCGCCAATTGGCAACACTGTAGGTATGGTATGTCTCTTTTCAGGTAGAATCAAACAAATAATATCTGGTGTTGTGTTGTCTATTTTATTGTTCGTGATGAAAACCTTGATTTCACTTCAGGACCATCAAGAAGGAGAGTTAAACCAAGAGATAGGCTCAAAAAGAATGCAATTACTTCAATGAACATCTCAGTCATCACATGGAAACTTCAACAGTGCACAATGTAGGCTTGATGAAATCAAATTTTTATTTAAAATGAATAAGCCATGAATTGGATGAGTATTAATTGAGAGAAATGAATTTGAATGACTGGTAGACCATAAGATCTCTAACTTTCCTTGGTACATACCAGAGATTATCTATGTATCTATACCAAATACTTATTATTATGGACTATAAGTACATTGTGAATTCGAAAATAATAACTTATGTTGCCTATTTAAGATATCTCAATATGAGCAGATGCACCACTACACTTACTTTTCTCAGAAAATAAAGTTAATTGATACATTTTTTGTTTTTATTTCTGTCTGTAATCATCTATTTTTTGGGTTAGAATAAAATTACAGCTTAATACAGATATATTCACACTTCCACTGCTAACTTCTCCATACAATCATTTTAATTTCATATGAGGGCTGCCTTAGAGCTGAAGTTTGAGAACAGTAGTTTATTTATGTGTGTTCCATATATCTATCCCACAAAGTATGATGTGACCAGCTTTGAACAATGCTTCTCGTTCTTTTAATGGTTTCTTCTTATTTCTGATATACTTTAGATACTCATCCCAATATTGAGAATTCTGGAAATATAACAATATAAAGATAAATCATTGAAATACAAATACCTTAGTGGCCCCATTGATTTTGCAGAGGTGATTTGAAAAGCCTATAAAAACATAATAAATCCATAAACCTCATATAAAATACCTGTTTTGTGTTCTATAAATAATAACCAAACGATAGCACCCTTTCAAATATTTTGGATTCGTTAATTCTTTCCTAAAATGTGAATCAAAAGTTGACAAATAATTATTGAAAACATAACGAAATGTTTGTTTATCACCTTCATGTCAAGTTTTTGACATTTCTGCAGCGCCATCTATTGGTTCGTGATTTTCGCGAATATCCACCTTGGTTGGATCTGATTGTTTCTGGAATGAAACGGCAAATGTCAGACTAGACATATTGGGATGTTTGGAAGGAGCGTTGGCATTTCAACGAAGCTAATTGATTTCCACGATCACCTGAAGCTTGATGTTCGGTGAAATTAACACTTTTGGGTTTCCTCAATCGTGATAAAAATCAGACGAGAGTCATGAGGCAATCTAATCCATCACTGTTAAGCCTGATGATCGAGAGAGTATAAATGAACTAAACCGAACTTGATTGCCATCAGTCCTGAGAGTTTCATCATTGTCCCTCTAAATTGACGAAATTTACGGGGGTGATTCCAAAAGAAGTGAGAGGAATTCGGATTTTTCAAGATCGATTTTTTTAAGGAAACTGATACCCTGTGGTATGTCGTTTGAGATATGGAATTAACTTCTGGGGCAACTCCATACATTCTAGAAACGCATTCATTACACAAAAAAGAATTGTAAGGTACTTAGCAGGAAAATCAAGACAACACTCGTGCAGGGATTCTTTCAAAAACTGAATACATCAACTCTGACTGCTAGATTATTTATTTTTGGAATATGTTCATTCGTCTATAGAAATAGGTAAGGAATACCGAAGAATGATAATACACATAACATCAATACGAGACAAAAAAATCACTTGCGGATACCTTTTGCCATACCGAATATTACCAGTTCTCCGCCAAACGTTATTGGTCCAACGTTATCCAACAAATTACCTGAATCAGTGAAAAATTGTACAAGGTAAATAGAATTTGAAAAACAAATCAAAATATTTTTATTAGACTTAGTGTCGGTTGCATAAAAGCCCGTCAAACCTTCTGTTAACTTAACGTGGGATTAACTCTGCTAATGCGCGAGCTAAGGCATGCGTTGCCGTGGTTATAAACAAATTAAATATTTAATCGTCTGTTAAATCTTTATGCAACCGGCCCATAGTCTTTTATAATGTGAACGAATTTTTGTGCACGTAATATACCTATTTGTAATATACATTCATTAGTTTGAAACTTATCTAGTTTTGTAGCATCTGTGATTATTCCTATATAATGTGATGTTGTCAATTATAGAAAATGAATGATTGATTGATTGTGGTGCGTATTCTGCTTGACTTACCCTAAGCATTGGACTAACCAAAGTCTTATCACCACATCAGTCACCTCTTTTCATCTAAAAGCAATGGAGAAAATAGTAGACTATTACATCAGAAGCGAACTCCTTGAGTTAAGACCGCTACACAAAAAAGAGTTTGCTTATCAAGCAGGTAAATCCACGATAAATGATCTACAATGTCTATTTGAAAGCATTGAAGACATTCGTGGAAAAAGAAGAAATGGCTATATGTGCCTTCATCGACATAGAGGGCGCTTTAAATAACACCCCGCCTCCATATCTGGATTACTATAGGAAAGAAATACTATAAAAGCCTCACTGATTAGATGGATTCAATCAATGCTGAAAAGCAGAATCATTGTGGCGACTCTCGGGGAAGAGACGGTCAGGATGACAGTAGAAAAAGGTTGTTCCCAAGAGGGTGTTCTATTATCGCCTTTGCTATGGTCACTGGTCGTCAACAACCTGATAGTTAAGCTTCATGATTCTGGTTTCACGACTCAAGGTTACGCCGATGACCTGGTTGTCACCATTAGGGGCAAACATGACGGGATGATTTCCAATCGCATGCAAGTGGCCCTAAACACA
This sequence comes from Chrysomela aeneicollis, assembly GCA_029955515.1. Classification (NCBI taxonomy): domain Eukaryota; kingdom Metazoa; phylum Arthropoda; class Insecta; order Coleoptera; family Chrysomelidae; genus Chrysomela; species Chrysomela aeneicollis. The sequence goes on from JARUHQ010000017.1 coordinate 8,819,835, forward strand.
ATCAAAAGCTGGACTCAATGTCAATCCTAGCAAAACAGTGCTGGTTCCATTTACCAAGAGGCGAAAGTATGAACTTAAAGCCCCATTTCTGAATGGAATCCAGCTCACTCTTTCTAAAGAAGTTCAATATTTGGGCGGAAAAATCGACCAAAAACTGACATGGAACAGCCAACTCAAGCACATTCTTTCCAGAGCTATAGCGGCAAGTTGGACGTGCATAGTCTTTGGCAAGATTTTGGGTCTGAATCCAAACATGATCTATTGGTCATACCAAACGATCATCAAACGCATGGTCACCTACGCTTCATTGATATGGTGGCCAAAAATGCATCAAATTTCGGCACAAGTCAAGCTGCAGAAAGTGCAGCGGCTAACATGTCTGGGAATCACAGGGGCAATATTCACGTGCCCCACTGCAGCCTTAGAGGTAATACTGAACCCTTCACCATTGCACCTGTGTGTAATGGAAGAAGCAGCAATCAGTGCCTTCAGACTGAGCCTGACAAAAAATCTCAAATCAGGAAATCGGATTGGACACTTGAAGATTTTGGAAAATGTTTTCCTAGAATCCATGTCTAAACCGACAGATATCATGCCAGTTAGGTACGACTTCGAAATGCAGTTTGGAGTGATCATAAACAACCAAATTTGCTCAGAAAACGGAACTCAACTAGGAAGGGATGCATCAGTATGGCATACTGATGGATCCAAGATGGAAGAAAGGGCTGGAGTGGAAGTAACAGGGCCAAATTTCAAGCTCTCAAAACCGCTTGGTAACACCCCAACCATCTTTCAAGCACAAGTATATGCTATAGGATTGCCTCAAAAGGGACACTCGAAAGAAGTATATATTCTATCAGATAGCTAAGCAGCACTAGAAGCTCTGAAGTCATACACTTCACTTGTGAGTGACTGGTGAGAGCTGACTTGGGAACTGTAAACAATCCCTGAGATAACTGGCAGCGATCAACCAGGTCACTTTGATGTGGGTGCCAGGTCATAATAGAGTTGAAGGCAACGAAATAGCAGACTGCCTTGCCAAAGAACAGGAGCATACATAATTTCTCGGCCCAGAACCCTCTCCAAGGCCCACTTGAGAGAAGATGTTCGACGTTGTGAAGCGGATGAAATGAAATCTCACTGGAATAAAGTGCCAGTACAAAGACAAGTGAAACGGCAAGTGAACCTCTTGCCAATGAAAGCTTCTCCAGTTGGACAAAAAAGACTTGAAACTGGTAACGGGACTCCTCACTGGTCACTGTCCTCTGAGGTATCATCTCAAGAAGATGACTACTGCGAGAACTTTGCTGAAACTGCAGAACATTTGCTTTGCGAATGCCCAGCACTCTTCTGCAAGAGGCTTAAGTTCCTGGAAGGGGCATTTTCAGAGCACTCCGATATCAGTAACCTAGCTCCTAGGAAACTGATAAACTTTGCAAGAAGAATCGGAATCCCGGGGCGCGAATAGATTAAGGGTTATGCACAAAAGATTTAATAGGTCGAGGTGCTTGAGAGGCTGCACAGCCCTTACAATCTACAATCTACCCAAAGCATGATGGGTAGTTCCATCGCTTCTAGCGGGCGGTGTATATCAATCGAAATTGAGGAAGTAACAAGAGTGCTTCCATGAAAAGTGAGACATTTATGTATAGGTATTTACCTATTTTTTTTTGGTCGCACAAATTTGTTTGCGCTTCTTACTAATATTCACCAAGAGTACCTACATATCCACAATGATGAGAATCAGTATATTTACCGCTAGCAAAGAAACGACGATAACAAAGAGTTTCAATTAGATTATAATTTCGAATGAGCGAAAAATTTATTGAAGGTATAAACATTAATTTCGATACAATAATCCAAATTTATCGTGTATCTCTAGTATTTGCACCCTAGCTTTCTGGTGTTTTCGGACGTAGACCTGTGCTACCCGGTACCTGCCAGGTAGGTTATGTAATTATTCATGAGCTTGGGGCTGGTAGCTCTGTTAAGATGGTGACTATATGGTAGGTTTGCATATATTTTGGTTTCAGGGTTGTTAACTGAGATATTAAAGGATATTAGAGGATTAAACAAACAAGAAACGTGACTGGTTTCGTTGTTGACGGTATCCCAGCCGAATCCCATTAGCCCACAAATAAACCCCTGCGAGTCAATTTTGCTACAGTATACGTATATTTGAATGTTCTGGGGTCTTCACAGAGCTAGAAGAGACAGTTGAATTTTCAAACCTGCATGTCGATAACAGGTCCATGTAAGTGATAACTTCATTCAATAACAAATACATCATCAATATTTCCGTTTGTTTTTCAACGACTATCCAAGTTGCGTTACCAAACCCTCAGAAGTTTCATTGGAAACGAGTTATAGGATATTATCTCATTGAAAACGGTTGGTTTTTGAACACCAATATTCCAATAATATATATGATGTTTCATATCAAATAATAAAGATATGCCACGCAACTTAAAATTGCAAAATCTTGCAACATTGCTAATTCGATTTTTGAATCCGATTCATTCTCTCTTTACTGCGACCATGCTTCATTATTCAAATCCCTGTTAATCCGTAAAATTCAATTGCTATACCTACTATTAATTTCTGGTATGGTATGGGGTCAAATTTGTATATCAAGTAAGCTTGCTGTTATAGTCTTACAGTGTCAAATGAAGTTTGTGCTAGTTTTTAGTCTAATCTAACACTTGTTAACGGTATTTTTGTGGCAAATGGATTCTCCGATGCCAACTCTCTTTCACTCACACACGCTTCTTAATGGGCAGTCTTATCAAAATATATCCAAGAAAATCTGCTGGAAACAGTTTCGCGCCATATTTTTGGATGATAGTCTATAGTAACATGTCAACTTTCTACTTCCTGTCTATTTTGTCGACAGATATTTATGTAATCTGAATTGTCTTTTATATGTCTTATGCTGTATCATTGATGAACTTGTGAAAGGGTATAGTTTTGTGATAATATGATACATAGAAAGTCTTCTAGAATTCAATATGGTTGCCATTCTATGGACAATACTCCTCCCGTTTGAGTTATTGATGAGTTATTTCATGGTATAATATTCTCTAATAAGGGGTCCCTTCTTATGAAAGTCTATCATCGCCATAGCAAACAGTGAAGTTTACAACTATCATGACCAAGAAGCAAAGATATAATTAATAATAATAATAAAACAATGTTTCCTGTGTTCTCATTTGAACTATGAAATACATACATTGATTTAGGCATACCAGAAAAATCTATGTTTCATCATCCAGGCAGAAATCCGTGCTGATTATCAGGTGTCACTTCGTTACACTGAAAAATATTTGACTTTATTTGGTTTGTACCAAAGCGCTGAACGGACATACAGAAAATAAAATTATAGTTGCCAGTTTGAACTGTCAATTATACATAATTGCCAGTTAGAACTGATATTTATAGATAATTGCCAGTTTGAACTGTCAATTATACATAATTGCCAGTTATAACTGACATTTATAGATAATTGCCAGTTCGAACTGGCAATTACACATATAACTGCCAGTTTGAACTGGCATTTATCTGTATAAATGCCAGTTCGAACTGGCAATTATCTATAAATGCCAGTGCAAACTGGCAATTATCTTTATAATGCCAGTTCGAACTGGCAATTATCTATATAATGCCAGTTCGAACTGGCAATAATGTATAAATAATTGACAGTTCAAACTGGCAATTATGTATAATTGACAGTTCAAACTGGCGATTATGATTTTATTTTCTGTATGTCGTAGGTTTGTATATATCAATCATTGATCTTGCTTCGATTGAATTGAACATAACATTCACCACACAAAGGTCAACTCAATATAATTACTCCTGAATTGAATAAGTTATTTCTCATAATTCGAACAACTTTCATCTCAAGGAACTCTGATTCAAGAAAATAAATTCCTGATATTGCTTTGTAAAACATTTGTTCAGGAAATAAATAGGAGCATTATATGTATTTCAAAATGTTTGTGGATTCAGTTCTGTGTTGATAATCATTTCAGCTGATGATTGATTGAAGACTCAATTGAAGAGAAACACTTCTCTCACTTGAGAAAGGTCTAAGTGCAGTTGAAGTTTTATAATTTGACGAGCGATAAATATCGCAAAAACATTTCGTTCTACCTGATCAATTATTTGAACAATAAATCCACTGTGGATTTTATGATTAATCTAATCTCTCCTGCAATGAATAATACAATGAACGGAATTTATACGATTACAGGAGTAGTTTTTTTCCAGTTATTTGAAAAACATATTTCGTCGAAAATGTTGTCATGAAATTAACCATCCTGTATGTTACGGAAATAAAAAATTCTTCCAGTGACCGAAGCTATATTTCTACATGAAATATAAGGAAAGTAACCTCCATTGTGGTTCACTTGAACACGTCATCGTTAGCAGATATCCTATCAGCTGTCAGCTGATGACATTTATAATATATATACTTCAGCCAATTTTTGTCAGGTAGAGGTCAATGAGATGTAGGAAAAACGAACTTATATTTTCACCTCTAATTGTGAATTGAATTAATTCAGCTGCCTGAGATGACGAGGTTTGTAGTGATGATGAATAATTATAAAAAATATCAGAAGACTACCTCATTTTGATTTCCTATAGGGGTTGAACTTCAGTGGGTTATCGAATCTTTATTTGTGCCAAAGAACACATTGCCATTCGCTGTGGAGTTCCTCAAGGCTCCGTGCTTGGTCCAATTTTGTTCCCGCTTCATTCCATTGACTGATAATCCATATTACCATACTATTAAATAGCACGAGAATTATTGAAGGTCAAATAATGCTGTGAAAATAGAGAAAATATCCTTCTGTTGAAGAAATTCTCCAAATATTAGCTATTCATGAAGTAGAACTGACAATTCTCTCATACTTTTTTGGAAAACACCTAGTGGCTATACCACATTATCAGTCTATATATAAATGTATACAGGTTGCCCGGGGTAACCATGGGGATCTCTTTCATCATATTTTATACATATTTTATCCACCTTGATTTTATTTATTCATTATGTTATTGTTTTACTTTTCATTTCGCTTTGTGACTAGTAGATAATATTTGCACGCTTTGTCTAGCATAAGAATTTTCTTCTTCTGACAATAAACTATATTTTTGTTGATCGATTGAACTCTAGCTCCTAGACAGTAACAGTGTTGCCTTGCAACAAACATACCTTTACCTACAAATCATTTTTCAAAAACAATCACAAATGCTCATTCGGAAGAATCAATGATATACGATGAATCAATGAGGAATCTTACATGAAGAAGTTGTTCTGATATTTAGTTACAGTTTTGACGTTGTATTTGAATGTTGGGGGAATAAAAGTGTGTATAATCACTGTTTCCGAGCATTTGTTTATAACATATGTCAGTAAGAGAAACGTCAACTGCAAATGGCTAATTTTTGAACAAAAATGGACTATTATTGAAAGTTCTATCTGAGTCATATATTACTGTTGAATATATTTCACGCCAATAATGTTGTTCAACAACACTGATAAAAATTGGTATCAGGTGACGAGTCTATTTCTGAATATTATAAATGATTCGGTCATCCCAGATTATCTGATATGGCCTAATAGCTTTCCCATGAAAAACACTCATGATATTGTGCCCCAGTTTCATTGCGCAAACAATATAAAGGTGTAACTTACATACGATTGCGGTATTATTTTCATTGCTTCGATACGATTTAGCTGGGTGTCGCCGAATATTCTTGGTAGTGTATTTTTGCTGAATATAAAATGAGTTGGCAAGGTCACGGTGGTCCTCCTGGATCATATCCCCCGGGAACGTATCCTCCTCCTCCTGGACCTCCTGATGGACCACCTCACCATGGGCCACCTGGACCTCATCACCACGGGCCACCTGGACCACCTCACCATGGGCCACCTGGACCACCTCACCATGGGCCACCTGGACCTCCTGGACCACCTCACCATGGGCCACCAGGACCTCCTGGACCCCCTCATCACCATGGGCCACCTGGGCCTCCTGGACCACCTCATCATTTTGCGCCTTTTTGAAAGCTGTTGATTGTGAGTCGTTTATTGTTATAGGTACCAGAATTGTATATTTCTGAAAATGATGAATAAATTTATGTGATATTCCCAGATCATCCTTCTTTCATTGATTATTGCCCATACTTTTGATTCTGAGATTATCAAGAGATGATCTTTCTCGAATCTGTACTTTTTTATTGGTTTGATTTTCTATGATTTAGGAATCACTTCACGGTCTGCAGTGAATGCTATATGATTGTACTAGCTATAAAGAATTATTTCATCAAGGACGTTATGTATACAGCAGTTTGGCTATAATTCTGATAAAAACTAGTTGAAAATCTACAGAAACACTGACCTGAATGATAATTCCGATAGCTCGAAGTATCTTTTGAAAATGAGAGAATTAACACAATGCGAACGAATATTTATATATACAGGATGGCCCATCAGTGCGAGGAAGTTAAGTAAGATTTTATTTATTATAGTGGCATACATTATGATTTTGTATGTTGAAATATAAGCGTCCAAATCTTGTAAGAACGTCGTTTAAAAAAAAAAACTCCGCAAAATGTTTCGACCATGTTCCGAATAGACCATAATGTATTATTACAGAGAAGATTTTATTACCGGACATGCTTATGAGCTTCTATCAATACATTTTTATGATCACTCATTCATCATATGCTGTGAAATGATATATAGTATGTAAAATATATAGATATATTATTATTAAGTATTATTTATTTCAATTGAATGTCAGTAGATAGTGAATCGAAAGTCAGTGACAACGCCGCACCTCGTCTCACGAATGAGATCGCTGAAGTTCGACAGATCATAGTTTTTCTCGTAGCCACTTTGTTACAGTGTTGCATGCTGCTGGAAAATTATTTTCAAGTAGTTTTCTATTGAATAACTTGTGTTGTTTTCGTTAAGATCCAATTCTACATGGAGGAAAATGAATACTTTATAATCCCTATATTGAAGTCGGATTGAAGTCGGACCAAAGAACTATATACGCAGCGTTGCCAAAGTCAAGAAATCTGTAGGTATGCAGCGACGAATAGGTACGATTGGTAGTCTTTGACTAATAGTCATCATGTTCATCATGTTCTATGCACAAACCTTTCAAAGAACTGAATATCAATGGACGAGGAAATATAAAACATGATTGAATTCTGATTATAGTGGCATATTCATATAAGAGCTTCCATATTTTCAATAACGTGGCCCAAAATATGTTGCAAACGAAATGATTTGACTAGTTAGGTAACATCAAAATTCAACGCCCTGTAGCGGTTGAACAGAGCAGTTTGATGTAGAGGTGAGATTATAGTGCAATAATTTCTTTCTTGCCCCAGCAGTTAGTATGTGTGGTGTCATTTCATATAGACATTTCTTGGAAACCCTGTTTATTTTTCTGATGAATTTTCATCTATTGATAACATGGAATTCGACGTTGAGCACTAATTACATCTTTTGATAAGCCGATACCTCAACCAATATATAGAATTTATCTATATGATCATCTCAGTGCTTCAAAGTAAATATTGATATAAATGAGTACTGACATGATTCATCTTAATCACTAAAGTACCGAAATAATTTTCAGAAGGGTCAGAGAGTGGATCATGAACATCATTGATATAATGACAACAGTTATAACAACGTGAATATTTTGTGGTTATAGTTGTTTAGGAACACAGTTTTTTTTTCGAATATGCCAGATATCACCCATATTTTAGGCGGCACCCATTCCACATATACATAATGTTGAGTTTTCAGTCGCGATAAAATTCATGAAATTAGTAGCAGAAGTGTAAACATGTATCGTGTAGCACTTTTCAATATACCAGGTGTTCAAATTGAATTTCAACAATACTTTCTTTTCAAATATTTTGGCAAATTTTTAGCGTAGCCATTAGAGGATTATTTTGGCTGATTGAAGTTAACTTCAGTATAGCCAAGGCTACATTTTTGCTTCAAAAACTACAGTAAACGAGATCAGCCAAAGTACTCATATAATATCGAGCACCATCTAGCAGCTACGACATCTATACTATATAAATTTCAATCAAACACTGTGGAAAATTAATGCCCACCTTCAGAAACAATCAATAATATACATTTGATTAAAACAACTGGTAAGTCAAAAACTGAACGTTTGACGACATATTTTATATAAGTACCTTTGTATCAGTTATAGTTCTGAAAATTCTATCGACACATGTTTCGCTAACCTTGAAGTTGGATTCGTCAGTGAATGGTACGTATTCCAAAAATTAAGCATTATAGAAGACTGAATTGGCGAAAGTCTACTATATAGGAAAAATATCGCAACAAAATTGCTTAGACCCGTTGAATATTTTGACGATACAGTTGCTGATTCATCGAAATTTTCCAGATAAGTTTACTGCCAACCCTTTTAGTGTATTAGCTCTACTCTGGACGATCTTCGCAATCATTGAGAACCTCTTCTTCCAGTGTCACCGTTATTATCACTAGTGGAAGACTTCAAACTCGGGATCCCGAGTATAGAATCCGAGTTTGAGCCCGAGTTCCACACGGAAATGAAGTCGGACGCACGAGAAAATTGCTTGTATTCTATTTCTTCGTAACATCGTTGGCTGGTTTAAATTCATGTAACAAAAACACCTTTGACCTGCTATTTTTCTGATTGATTGTCTTTCTTGCATATGTTACGCCAATGTGGACGTGGAATTTCATTATATAAGTTGTTATCAGGTGTCATACCCCATTTGTCAATATGGCGAGAAATTGGCTAATCCCATCGACATTTTTCTTGTGAACATATTCCAGATAGGCGAGCATTATCAGCTGGCAAAACAAACAGAATATATTATAAAAGCACACCATTCGCAGTCGAACAACTCAGTATCTACGAGATATCGTCCGAGCACAAAGTAAACAAAAATTTGATACTTTCGACGCCCTGTAAGCAATTCTGGGACCCAAAATGAGTTCACACGGTCCTCCACCTCCTGGACCACATCATGATGGGCCGCCCGGATCCCGTGGACCACCTGGACCTGATGGACCTCATGGACCACCTCACCATGGGCCACCTGGACCTCCTGGACCACATCACGACGGGCCGCCTGGACCACCTGGACCTCATCACGGAGGGCCACCTGGACCACATCATGGTCCTCCTCCACATCATTGATGATCTCAACATATATAAGTATTTATGGATATGGTGAATTGTGAGTCGATGGATGTGACAGTATGTGAGATTGAGTAAATAAATGCCAAATCGGCCTAGAATTTTCATTTACTTTTCATTCACACAGGCCTGTTGAATTTATGTTTCTCCCAATACACACTTTTCCAAGTAATTAATGCTTCATCGAAAATAGTTATTTATTGTACTTGTGTTTTATGACTTGACTTGACAGTAACTTTTTAAATTTTGGTAAGTTTTGGTCGAAGGTGGTTGATTGTTTGGTTGCCACGGGCAAGATACATTTTTAGCAAATGATGAGATTTCCCTGTAAAAAAAAAGATTTTTTTGAGAAAAAAACGTATTGAAAATGGAGGAAATTGATGAAAATTACATTCCTGAGGATATCCGAAGAAGCAGCGATGCATATTTTTCCAGAGAAGTCCCGAGATTCTCACGACAATGAGTTCAAAATAAATTCGCAGAAGATGAAAGGTATCGATTAAAATGTTCTATCGGCTTTTTTATGTTTGCAAAAAAAGTTGCTCGACTATTCACCTTCATAAAAAAATCTACATTTCAAAATATAGCAAACCAACGAGCTTTTTGAAAAGCAAATCACAGAAATACAAACCAAAGAAGTCCAAGACATTAGAACGACCTGAAATAGAGAAGTTTTTGATAAAACTTTGAAATAAGTTTTTCTCAAATCCACTGGTCCGATTTAGATGATTTTTTCAAACTGGTTATTATTATCACGATGTTGATCCTGTATTCTGATATGGAAACATCTCTTATACAAGAACCGAGTGTAAGCAATCGAAGCTTGTTTATATCATAAAATTTGTAATGAAACCTGTGGAGTTGAACAGTTACAATATCAAGTTAGAATTATTGGAATCACACATTAGCCCTATCTTGTTTTGCTAATACTTCTCGAATCGTTTTCAACTCATCTCAATTTCAATATTGAATGAAAATTACCAATGATCTTTAGATTTTCTTGGATACAATAGAATGTCATGAAAACCAGATGATAAAACGAACAAGTGAACTTCTGACATTCAAACTCAGAGTAATAAGAGCCGATACATCAGATTAAAAAATAACGATATTAAGTTAATTCAAATATTGGGTCTTGATTTAATATTGAAACCTCAATAAGTAAACAACTGCTTGTGGGAACATAAGCAAACTATATATAGTTGAAAACAGAAGAAAAAAGTATTTCACTGTAGTTGAAAAACATATATGTTGTCATTTTTTCAATGTTGCGATTCGCATTTGTTTGATTTGAGAGTGCCAAACGATAATAGAGAGAGGGACCTTCTTGTAGACAAACAGTTAAAATGGAAGACAATATACAAATACATGCAAAAATTTGTTGAAATTGAAAATTGGAATATAACCACCCGGAATTATTTCATTAACACTTTTGTGTATAAAACCAGTTAAATATATCCTCATAAAGTAACTCAGCTAAACTGTAATACGCTTTATCATAAAGTAGTTTTGTGTTGTGTTCCTAAATGTGCTATAATTCTTTTCTCCAATTTATAAAGGTAGTTTATTGTACATCTTCACTCCATTATAAATCAGAGTATTTTATTAAGTTTGATGTGGGAGTGGGAAGCTTCAAGTTATTTTCACTTTGACGAGTAATATCCAAAGAAATTCAATGTTCTTCTCCACCTCTTATAGTCAAACCTGTATAGGTAGGGGTCAAAATATGAGAGAACAACCTGTATGATCACATTTCTAAGATACAACATACAAAAAGTTTTCAAATATTACCAGAAAAATAAAAATAGACAGTAATATCGAATAGACATCAACTTAATGCGTAGACGCCGCTCAAGTTACATATTTGACATGACTTGCCGCGATTTGAAAATATTTATGGTCGTAGGAAAGAAAGTGTGCAAAACTCGTTGGAAAGTGCATTTCCTGCACTTGTTACTTTTCTGCACTCGCCGCTATTCGACTCGTGCTAAACGACTCTCTTTCCACACTTGTTACGTAATATACACTGTTGAAAATTAGTTGCTAAATCAGCAAAAAAATATAGTCCCAGTAGGTCTACAACATTTTATAGTTGAAATATCAAGAGTATTTGAAGTTGATTTTCACCATAATGGTTATTGCTCGTCTCAACAACCTCCTCTTTGTATGGCTACTACGTCTTATTGGTGAATTAACTACAGTAAGTTAATAATTCTACTTCACCTTATAGCTGTTCGCAGTATTCTCTGAAGTTAATTGAGCAATCACAAATTGTCATTTTCACTTTAATTTGTTGTTATGAGTCCTACGTCATAATGTAGTTCTAGCTACGAAAAATTGTCGATTGTACTACAACTTAGTGTATTTTCAACAATATTCTACTGCTAGAATTCAAAGTTCAAAATACTGAAATAACCATATATCATGACAGACATTTCATTTTCTGCATAGCAACAATACGAAAAAATCCACTATTGACACAAAAACACATCAAAAGCTGTCAGTAAATCGAAAGAACATCGCGGCACGTGATTCACTACAATGCTGGTCAACCTCTGTCTGTGTTTGTCATCCGAGACAACTTATTCCTATCCTCCTGGAGTGTTGAGTATCTCTCGTTCAATTGCTGACAAAAAATAATATTGATAATTCGTTTTGGATTCATTTAGTCATGAATTTTTCAATCCAATTAACTCTTGAAATCACTTGGATTTATTAACTGAATAGTACATTATCATTCAAAATATAATTCAGTACGAATCCTACCAGTACATTAATTTCTCTTCAACTTAACTCAGTTTTTGTTATCTTTTTTGTTACCCAGTAGTAGCTTGAAAAAATCCGAAGAAAGTGAAAATCGAGCAATCGAACAAATACCTGAAATGAAGAGTTGTACAAATAATCACATCACATCTTCAACAGTTTTAACCTAGATGTTGCAGTTATCTTCATGGGTATAGTAAAAATATATGAAATATGCATGAGGAGTAGTAAAACTTCCATAATAATAATTTCAAAATGTGAATATAAAACTGATATGATTATACTCACTTTTTTGCAGCGAAACTTCAATAATCACAGAGAGAATCCAAGAAAAATTCTCAACAAATCATGTGAAATTATTGCGCTTGCAGATTCCGACGAAACATTGTTATTTGTTGCTCTAGATCAGGAAAAATATTCTCAACTGAAACAAAACAAAAATAATATTAATATTGGCATGAGTAAATAAAATTTATGTACGAGTCCACATCAATCTACTCCATGTAGGTACTTACCTTTTTTATATCTTGACTACACGAGAGGAAAACCTAATTAATGTATTCGTTCTAATGCTCTACAACGGCAACATACTGCAGATAACTGAGTAAACTTGGGTTGGGACTTGTAAGGAATCGGTATTCGTGAGAAGACAAACGAAAAGTAGCGAATATATCCGAAGAGATCGGAACTAAAAAATCTTTGTAACCGAGCACAAACTGTTGCAAATTATAAAACTAGGTGATGTTAATTTGTCAACAGAGTGCGACAAAACCGCTATTTAATATTAATGTATTAGCAACTAGATGATGTTCTACTGTCTATGTTTCAATAACCATTATTGAAGTTCTAGTTACAATTATTTGTTGTTGTGTTACCGATTATATCAAGTTGTTTGGACAGGAATTTCATCTGTTCATTTGATGCAAACTTGTTGCTGTTGTATTGACATTATCAGTAGTGAATTCAATAACTGACTGAATTAACAACTACATCGAAAATTGTGGAAGTGAAATTGAGATACAATTGTTGTTGAATTTGACTACAATTTTTTAACGATATGAGAAGTTGTTGAAAGTAACAACTAATTTCCAACAGTGTAGGTACAGACTAAAGCTTAATTTATAAACTCCGCTGCCGTAGCTACAGTTGACGCTGCAGTTACTGTACGTAAATCAAATGTGCTAAAAATAAACATCTGTTCATAAACTACGCAACTGACGCAGGTGCCGTCGGATATCTCCTCAATACATTTTGGAACGGCAGCGTCAACTGACGGCAGCGGAGTTTATAAATTGAGCTTTAGGTCATTGTGTTCATATATGGAGCTATATTTTAGTTTAATTATAGGAATTCTGATGGAAGGAGAGTGAGAAATAGTGGTTTCTCACAACCCAGTATTTCTGTGATTTTCAAATTCAACAGATCGTACACCACCAAGTGTCCAACTATTTTTCGCGAATATCCCCATATGCATGGTTCATTCAAATTATTTCAGGAGCATATATTTTGTCTTGATTTGTATTTTCGAACCAAATGCGACGAGGGTTTAGCGGAGAGATGAAATCAAATTGACAACTCAGACCAAGACTAGTTACATTATGTGAAGGAATTATTCTAATAAATAAGGTTGTTATTTGGACATCGGTAAAGCACTTGATAGTGGAGGAAGCAATTTCGAAATGAGATTATGGTCTGAATATCGATTTGGTTCAGTAACTGGGATCGGAATCATATATTTATTTTTCCAACGACACGGAAGGAAAACGTCATAAAGCACAATGTTTTGTTGCTTGGAAAGTACATTTTATCACTATGGCATTTGTAATTCGAAAGAAGAAAGCACACGTGTTATTGGAGTGAAAAAAAATCGCAAGCTCGCATGTACGGATAGGAATATTTAACTGACACTTCTCGGATTGCAAGGATAGTAACTAATTTCATTGCGCCATTTTGATGAAAATTGGGGACACTGAATGAAACTCACGGGGATATTCATCGATTGAATATTGAGAGAAACAATCAAAATATCGAAAGTGGTCATAAATGAAAGCGGTAATGATTTTCAACACTGAATCTTATTATTATTGTTTTGTTACCAGAATATCGAGTACCTACCTATATTGTGATTCAAAGCAAGAACAAGAATCGGAAGCATAAAAAACTAACAATAATTCTGAAAACTGTATAAAATTCTCCTGAAACATGGATTAACCATCTAATAATTTAACTTATGGTTTATTTTCGTTATAATTAACAAATACCATATCAGGTAATTATTACGTTACCTCTTGCATCCAAAGTTATAAAATATAGGAGTAGATGAACTGGATGAATACAGCTGGAAAGTGCGAAAAGAGTGATTATTATATTGTTCACCTTGTTGACATTTCTTTAGTGGGTTCCTACTACCGCAATTGAAGTATAAACTCACCTTTGTCACTTCGTAAATGCTACAACATTGTTATACATATATCTAAGTACTCTATATTTCATCGGACTCCTTCCAGCGATGTATAATTTTTGTTATTTTTGCGATTAAGTTAAAAATAATTCAAAAATACTCCACCTGAAGAAGCTATAGTATAGCGAAACACGTGTCGTGATTTGTAACCGCCAATTAGTGAAAATCTTGTAGTGTTTTACATTGGTTCAGTTATGATTTTCATTAAGTATCGGCATCATCTATTCAAAATAAAAAACACCTCAAAGATGTCTGAATCGAACTAGTTATATAAATTATTGTCAAAGTACTCATCACCCACCTGAAACCGTGGCAATAAAAGCCTCAAACAGTTTTTAATGTGAAAGTTATCGATAGAACGAACGGATATTGAGCCAATCATAATCGTTCCTTTTTTTTACTCAAATATCGGAGAAAGCTGTTCAACTGTCATTTGGTTCAAGTATGACAAGAGTATGGTGTCTCCACGACCAGTAGGTACTTGATGTAATGATTACGGAATCATTATTGAAAAAATAATGCAGCATTTTCACTCTTGAGAAGGCCCAATTTATGCATGATTATCATAGTCCTAGTCACCAGTCGAGTTGAGAGTGTACATTTCAATACAAGCATTTATACAAGTGATTAATCATAGTCTTAAAACATATTCAAAATACATGCTCTGAAATTATGACTGTGATAAAGACAATGATAAAGACAGTGATGAATAAATTGGGCCTAAGAAAAAAAACTTGCTCTTTTTGTGTTTTGCAAGCATTTCCATTATTGACAAATGGAAAAGCCCTGAATTTGACAAAAATGTTAGCCTACCCAAATGAGTATATCAAACATAGTTTGGAATTGAATGTATGGTGGACTACGAGCAGAAAACAACTACTTTACTGGCAAAAAACCACGCAGAACATTGAATTATATCTGCTCGTAGTCCATGCAACGATTCACAGTGTGAATGTAGATCGCAGATGTTTCTTTCTTCCTAAGAAGTGAAAAATTCACATCGATTCAATTTCAAACTATGTTTGATATTTTCAATTGGGTAGACTATTTTCTCTTTAAAAATTTTCATCATTGATATATAGAAGAGGAATATTTCATGATCGAACTGAACTACGTGGCTAGCTGTGGACTGTCAAAGTCACTTGTGAATATCAAGATGCGGTAGGTAGTGCTGCAATAACTCGAACGATTGTAATGCGGTGCAGACGTTATCAAATCAAATCAAATGAAAATATACTTTATTTTCAGAAGAAATGATATTTCCATTGACAAAGTCATCGTAAATAAGAAAAATAAAAAATAAGTCACCTGAATTTGTAAAACATTCTGGTAACAAACACAAACAATTATTACAAAACTAACATAAAACAGATATCACATGAAATTTTGAAACATTTTGGTGATAAAATAAATAGGTACATCAATTATAAAACTAACATAAACATAAAACTAGGAACACATATTTTTGAATATTTTTTTTTATTTTTTTAGGTAAAATAAGAGTTTTAGTACATGTGTGTTAAAGGTTGTCTGAATAATATTCCTCTACTGAATAGTATGCATTCTAAAATAAATTTTTTTTTCACAGCACATTTGAATTTTTTGGAATCTGAAATCTTCTTGATCTCGTCAGGTAAATGATTGAATAGTTTTTTTTCTATTATATAAGATTTCGACCTGAAGATGGAATTTGCATAATTAAATCCATAGTTTGTCTTGTATTATAGTAACAAGTCCTACTAGAATTTTCATTATGACATTTTCTATGAAGACACACTGATTCTAGAATAAAAATACATGCCAGGGGTAAGATCTTATTTCTAATAAATAAAGGTTTGCAAGAATCTAGGAATTTAGCCTGACATATGAACCTCACTGCTCTTTTTTGCAACACAAAAAGCATAGATTGACTGCATGACCTCCAAAAACAAATACCATATCTCAGATGAGAATCGATAAGAGCAAAAATATACGATTTTAGCCATTTCCTTACCCAGTTCCCATGAAGTTGTTTCAACTGCAAAGCAACCAGATGCTAACTTCTTCCTCAACTTGTCAATATGGAATTCAAACTTGTCTCTCATCAATCTGTAACCCGAGGAATCTTGTCACCGTCTTACTAATAACTTGATCACCAATGTACATTTCTTGGAGCAGTTTACAATTAAACGTGGTTTTTGAAATATTGAAGGAAAGCATATTGGAATCACACCATTCTTTGAGTTTTTCTATGTCACATTCAATAATATGCTGCATTTCAGAGCTATTCCGATTGTGCCATAGTATTGTCGTGTCATCTGCAAACTGTGTGAACTTTCCCTCAATATCAATTGTGGCTAGGTCATTAATATAAAGCAGAAACAGAACCGGGCCAAGCACAGATCCCTGAGGCACTCCCCATTTAACTTCCAATCCACAAGATACGCTATCATGAATGGATACGCTTTGAGTTCTTCCTGATAAATACGACTCGAACCATTTTAAAGCTATGTCCCTAAACCCATATATTTCTAATTTTTGAATCAGAATTTTGTGGTTGACGCAGTCAAACGCCTTCGTCAGATCGCAAAAAACTGCCGCGGCTGCTTCGATCCCTATTGAGATTCAGATATACATGTTCTAAGAGATTATACATTGCATCATTTGTACTCTTTCCGCTCTGAAATCCAAATTGGACAGGATTTATAGAACTATGCTTATTCAAAAATAACATTATTCGTTTCTTCACTAATTTCTTTATTTTGAATAATGGTATGACTATTGCTTTTTCCAGACACTGTGGGAATATACCTGTTTCAAATGAAATATTTAAAGCTTCTACCAATACTGCAAGAGCAGAGTCGGGTAGTTGTAGGGATATTTTAATTGATAAATCATCCCAGCCTGATGCATTTTTATTCTTTATTCCAGTAAGTGTTTCTTTTATTTCTACGATATCTGTAGGTGAGAAAATAGTATATATATTATGATCTTCGATTGGTAACAATGATGACATTGAAATAATTAAAATCCGACGCACAAGCGTAAAGCCGACTTTACAGATGAGAGATTTTGATTATTGCAATACCAGCGGTGAAAAATTCAATGTTGTTATTGTTTTTATTGATCAATTAAAATAAAATTACACTCTGAATTGAAATTTACCAATTAAAACATAGAGTTTCTCACTGCTAATATCACCCAATCCAAATCACTCAGAAGTAAACTGGGCCTAACTCTTCTGACTTTCATTTGACAGTAGCCTAGTTACTTTGGCAATAAAGATCAGCACTTTTATTATTTTTTTTATTTTGGACTCTTTCACTATCAAAATTCAGCATGATGATGAGAAATTGAAGTTGAACAGATTTGAGTAGACAAAACAATTTTCCGGGTGTCCAGGGCCGGTCTGGTGTCGGCAATACTTCACAACTTTTTTATTATAAACTCTGCCACTTTCATATTTCAGTATGATGATAAGAAATGGAAGATGAACAGATTCGAGTAGACAAAACATTTTTCCGGGCGTCCAGGGCCGGTCTGGTGTCGGCAATACTTCACAACTTTTTTATTATAAACTCTGCCACTTTCATATTTCAGTATGATGATAAGAAATGGAAGATGAACAGATTCGAGTGGACAAAACATTTTTCCGGGCGTCCAGGGCCGGTCTGGTGTCGGCAATACTTCACAACTTTTTTATTATAAACTCTGCCACTTTCATATTTCAGTATGATGATAAGAAATGGAGGATGAACAGATTCGAGTAGACAAAACATTTTTCCGGGCGTCCAGGGCCGGTCTGGTGTCGGCAATACTTCACAACTTTTTTACTATAAACTCTGCCACTTTCATATTTCAGTATGATGATAAGAAATGGAAGATGAACAGATTCGAGTAGACAAAACATTTTTCCGGGCGTCCAGGGCCGGTCTGGTGTCGGCAATACTTCACAACTTTTTTATTATAAACTCTGCCACTTTCATATTTCAGTATGATGATAAGAAATGGAAGATGAACAGATTCGAGTAGACAAAACATTTTTCCGGGCGTCCAGGGCCGGTCTGGTGTCGGCAATACTTCACAACTTTTCTACTATAAACTCTGCCACTTTCATATTTCAGTATGATGATAAGAAATAGAAGATGAACAGATTCGAGTAGACAAAACATTTTTCCGGGCGTCCAGGGCCGGTCTGGTGTCGGCAATACTTCACAACTTTTTTATTATAAACTCTGCCACTTTCATATTTCAGTATGATGATAAGAAATGGAAGATGAACAGATTCGAGTGGACAAAACAATTTTTCCGGGCGTCCAGGGCCGGTCTGGTGTCGGCAATACTTCACAACTTTTTTACTATAAACTCTGCCACTTTCATATTTCAGTATGATGATAAGGAATGGAAGATGAACAGATTCGAGTAGACAAAACAATTTTTCCGGGCGTCCAGGGCCGGTCTGGTGTCGGCAATAATTCACAACTTTTTTAATATAAACTCTGCTACTTTCATATTTCAGTATGATGATAAGAAATGGAAGATGAACAGATTCGAGTGGACAAAACAATTATTCCGGGCGTCCAGGGCCGGTCTGGTGTCGGCAATACTTTACAACTTTTTTACTATAAACTCTGCCACTCTCATATTTCAGTATGATGATAAGAAATTGAAGATGAACAGATTTGAGTGGACAAAACAATTTTTCCGGGCGTCCAGGGCCGGTCTGGTGTCGGCAATACTTCACAACTTTTTTATTATAAACTCTGCCACTTTCATATTTCAGTATGATGATAAGAAATGGAATATGAACAGATTCGAGTGGACAAAACAATTTTTCCGGGCGTCCAGGGCCGGTCTGGTGTCGGCAATACTTCACAACTTTTTTACTATAAACTCTGCCACTTTCATATTTCAGTATGATGATAAGAAATGGAAGATGAACAGATTCGAGTGGACAAAACAATTTTTCCGGGCGTCCAGGGCCGGTCTGGTGTCGGCAATACTTCACAACTTTTTTATTATAAACTCTGCCACTTTCATATTTCAGTATGATGATAAGAAATGGAAGATGAACAGATTCGAGTGGACAAAACAATTTTTCCGGGCGTCCAGGGCCGGTCTGGTGTCGGCAATACTTCACAACTTTTTTACTATAAACTCTGCCACTTTAATATTTCAGTATGATGATAAGGAATGGAAGATGAACAGATTCGAGTAGACAAAACAATTTTTCCGGGCGTCCAGGGCCGGTCTGGTGTCGGCAATAATTCACAACTTTTTTAATATAAACTCTGCCACTTTCATATTCCAGTATGATGATAAGAAATGGAAGATGAACAGATTCGAGTGGACAAAACAATTATTCCGGGCGTCCAGGGCCGGTCTGCTGTCGGCAATACTTTACAACTTTTTTACTATAAACTCTGCCACTCTCATATTTCAGTATGATGATAAGAAATTGAAGATGAACAGATTTGAGTGGACAAAACAATTTTTCCGGGCGTCCAGGGCCGGTCTGGTGTCGGCAATACTTCACAACTTTTTTATTATAAACTCTGCCACTTTCATATTTCAGTATGATGATAAGAAATGAAAGATGAACAGATTCGAGTGGACAAAACAATTTTTCCGGGCGTCCAGGGCCGGTCTGGAGTCGGCAATACTTCACAACTTTTTTACTATAAACTCTGCCACTTTCATATTTCAGTATGATGATAAGAAATAGAAGATGAACAGATTCGAGTAGACAAAACATTTTTCCGGGCGTCCAGGGCCGGTCTGGTGTCGGCAATACTTCACAACTTTTTTATTATAAACTCTGCCACTTTCATATTTCAGTATGATGATAAGAAATGGAAGATGAACAGATTCGAGTAAACAAAACAATTTTTCCGGGCCTCCAGGGCCGGTCTGGTGTCGGCAATACTTCACAACTTTTTTATTATAAACTCTGCCACTTTCATATTACAGTATGATGATGAGAAATAAAAGTTGAACAGATTTGAGTAGACAAAACAATTTTTCCGGACGTCCAGGGCCGGTCTTGGTGTCGGCAATACTTCACAACTTTTTTATTATAAACTCTGCCACTTTCATATTTCAGTATGATGATAAGAAATGGAAGATGAACAGATTCGAGTGGACAAAACAATTTTTCCGGGCGTCCAGGGCCGGTCTGGAGTCGGCAATACTTCACAACTTTTTTACTATAAACTCTGCCACTTTCATATTTCAGTATGATGATAAGAAATGGAAGATGAACAGATTCGAGTAAACAAAACAATTTTTCCGGGCCTCCAGGGACGGTCTGGTGTCGGCAATACTTCACAACTTTTTTATTATAAACTCTGCCACTTTCATATTACAGTATGATGATGAGAAATAAAAGTTGAACAGATTTGAGTAGACAAAACAATTTTTCCGGACGTCCAGGGCCGGTCTTGGTGTCGGCAATACTTCACAACTTTTTTACTATAAACTCTGCCACTTTCATATTTCAGTATGATGATGAGAAATAGAAGTTGAACAGATTCGAGTAGACAAAGCAATTTTTCCGGGCGTCCAGGGCCGGTCTGGTGTTTTCAATGTATATATTAATTGAGTCAGGTTGTTGTGAAAGATTGAACAAATATGCATACTACATAAAAAATATATTGAAAAATGTAACTGAAGTCAATGACTTTCATATTCTATAACAGATAAAGATAACAAAACAAAAATAAAAAATATATCCATCAAGAACGAAGTTTTTAAGGTGGAAATTAAACGATATAAGTAATGATCGAGATCATAACATCATTTCTAAAAAAGCTTGTTGCATGACAATTAACTTTTTCATCGAAACAAGCACCCAATATATTTCAATAAATTTCCTATCAACCTGAAGAGGCTTTACAAATCATGCATACGTAATGTCCTGAAGGTAATACGAAAGATTTATTAATGAAAGATGTTATGCAGTTTTGATGGAAACATCTATCACATCCATCGCAGAATATACAGTCTATTGTTTCATCTGCAATCATAGTCGACTTACCACAAAGCGGACATATCTCTGACATATTATCAGAATATTTAATCAAATCTGAAGCCACTTCTTTTCTAAAACTATCAGCACAAAACTTATCAGTAGGGATTTTTTCCCAGTGAAAATACATTTTGCGAATTTTGTTACCAACACTCCACAGTTGTAATCGTCTGTTTGTTTTGCATGTTTCAGGAGTTCAACAGACCAGCCTCTTGTAGGTATCTTGTTCAATGAACATATCATACTATCATCACATTTCTTATTATATCTTTGTACGAATGAAATGAATTTTTCATAATATGTTTGTTGTTGCTCTGAATTCGTACCAAGGGGATCGATATAATGAAATTTTAGCTTTTTTATATTCGCGACAATGAGAGTCCAATGAACACCTGTGTTGACAGGAAAAATCAAAATATCTTTTATAGAAGGAATATTTCCCAGCTGAAATTTTGAATCTTGCTTCGTTATCAGATAGTATGATAATTCGCAAGAAAAAACTGTGATATTATTTGGTTTGTGAATGGCTAAATATGTATCGAGAATTGTATCATTCAAATACATATCTCTATGGTTACTCAAATCATTAGAGAGTCGATAAAAATCCTGAGAATCTAAAATATTTATAGGAACATCTAAACTTGAATATTTGGTGACATAGAATTTATTATCTTGATGGAATTGAGCTGAAGAGCTTACATAATATGTCGGATCAGCAACTAAAGAATTGGATAACTTTTCAACTTTGATGGGCTCTTTTTCAGTTACAAATCTACTGATCAAACTTTTTTTGAAATAATTGTGTCGCATTTTTTTCTGTTTTTTCCATGTTTCCACCACTGCTTTTCTTTTTTTATTTGAACAATTTCTCCTCGGAATTTTCAATCTGATCTCTTTATGTATGGATAATACTCGCTGCCTTACCAATCGTAAAAATCTGGTACATTTTTGATTTGGAATTCCATTCAAGCGAACATTTTTGACATAACCGAATCAGTTTTCAACTATAGCGTTGCTACATCTCTCTTTTTCACTTTTTGATGAGTTAACCCTACACCAGAGAGGATAATAACTTAAATAATTCTAACTAACTAACTAATAATGTCTACTCGAATCTGTTCATCTTCCATTTCTTATCATCATACTGAAATATGAAAGTGGCAGAGTTTATAATAAAAAAGTTGTGAAGTATTGCCGACACCAGACCGGCCCTGGACGCCCGGAAAAATTGTTTTGTCTACTCGAATCTGTTCATCTTCCATTTCCTATCATCATACTGAAATATGAAAGTGGCAGAGTTTATAGTAAAAAAGTTGTGAAGTATTGCCGACACCAGACCGGCCCTGGACGCCCGGAAAAATTGTTTTGTCTACTCGAATCTGTTCATCTTCCATTTCTTATCATCATACTGAAATATGAAAGTGGCAGAGTTTATAATAAAAAAGTTGTGAAGTATTGCCGACACCAGACCGGCCCTGGACGCCCGGAAAAATTGTTTTGTCTACTCGAATCTGTTCATCTTCCATTTCTTATCATCATACTGAAATATGAAAATGGCAGAGTTTATAATAAAAAAGTTGTGAAGTATTGCCGATACCAGACCGGCCCTGGACGCCCGGAAAAATTATTTTGTCTACTCGAATCTGTTCATCTTCCATTTCTTATCATCATACTGAAATATGAAAGTGGCAGAGTTTATAATAAAAAAGTTGTGAAGTATTGCCGACACCAGACCGGCCCTGGACGCCCGGAAAAATTGTTTTGTCTACTCGAATCTGTTCATCTTCCATTTCTTATCATCATACTGAAATATGAAAGTGGCAGAGTTTATAATAAAAAAGTTGTGAAGTATTGCCGACACCAGACCGGCCCTGGACGCCCGGAAAAATTGTTTTGTCTACTCGAATCTGTTCATCTTCCATTTCTCATCATCATACTGTAATATGAAAGTGGCAGAGTTTATAATAAAAAAGTTGTGAATTATTGCCGACACCAGACCGGCCCTGGACGCCCGGAAAAATTGTTTTGTCTACTCGAATCTGTTCATCTTCCATTTCTTATCATCATACTGAAATATGAAAGTGGCAGAGTTTATAATAAAAAAGTTGTGAAGTATTGCCGACACCAGACCGGCCCTGGACGCCCGGAAAAATTGTTTTGTCTACTCGAATCTGTTCATCTTCCATTTCTTATCATCATACTGAAATATGAAAGTGGCAGAGTTTATAATAAAAAAGTTGTGAAGTATTGCCGACACCAGACCGGCCCTGGACGCCCGGAAAAATTGTTTTGTCTACTCGAATCTGTTCATCTTCCATTTCCTATCATCATACTGTAATATGAAAGTGGCAGAGTTTATAGTAAAAAAGTTGTGAAGTATTGCCGACACCAGACCGGCCCTGGACGCCCGGAAAAATTGTTTTGTCTACTCGAATCTGTTCATCTTCCATTTCCTATCATCATACTGAAATATGAAAGTGGCAGAGTTTATAGTAAAAAAGTTGTGAAGTATTGCCGACACCAGACCGGCCCTGGACGCCCGGAAAAATTGTTTTGTCTACTCGAATCTGTTCATCTTCCATTTCTTATCATCATACTGAAATATGAAAGTGGCAGAGTTTATAATAAAAAAGTTGTGAATTATTGCCGACACCAGACCGGCCCTGGACGCCTGGAAAAATTGTTTTGTCTACTCGAATCTGTTCATCTTCCATTTCTTATCATCATACTGAAATATGAAAGTGGCAGAGTTTATAATAAAAAAGTTGTGAAGTATTGCCGACACCAGACCGGCCCTGGACGCTCGGAAAAATTGTTTAGTCTACTCGAATCTGTTCATCTTCCATTTCTTATCATCATACTGAAATATGAAAGTGGCAGAGTTTATAATAAAGAAGTTGTGAAGTATTGCCGACACCAGACCGGCCCTGGACGCCCGGAAAAATTGTTTTGTCTACTCGAATCTGTTCATCTTCCATTTCTCATCATCATACTGAAATATGAGAGTGGCAGAGTTTATAGTAAAAAAGTTGTGAAGTATTGCCGACACCAGACCGGCCCTGGACGCCCAGAAAAATTGTCTTGTCTACTCGAATCTGTTCATCTTTCATTTCTTGTCATCATACTGAAATATGAAAGTGGCAGAGTTTATAATAAAAAAGTTGTGAAGTATTGCCGACACCAGACCGGCCCTGGACGCCCGGAAAAATTGTTTTGTCTACTCGAATCTGTTCATCTTCCATTTCCTATCATCATACTGAAATATGAAAGTGGCAGAGTTTATAGTAAAAAAGTTGTGAATTTTTGCCGACACCAGACCGGCCCTGGACGCCCGGAAAAATTGTTTTGTCTACTCGAATCTGTTCATCTTCCATTTCTTATCATCATACTGAAATATGAAAGTGGCAGAGTTTATAATAAAAAAGTTGTGAAGTATTGCCGACACTAGACCGGCCCTGGACGCCCGGAAAAATTGTTTTGTCTACTCGAATCTGTTCATCTTCCATTTCTTATCATCATACTGAAATATGAAAGTGGCAGAGTTTATAATAAAAAAGTTGTGAATTATTGCCGACACCAGACCGGCCCTGGACGCCCGGAAAAATTGTTTTGTCTACTCGAATCTGTTCATCTTCCATTTCTTATCATCATACTGAAATATGAAAGTGGCAGAGTTTATAATAAAAAAGTTGTGAAGTATTGCCGACACCAGACCGGCCCTGGACGCCCGGAAAAATTGTTTTGTCTACTCGAATCTGTTCATCTTCCATTTCCTATCATCATACTGAAATATGAAAGTGGCAGAGTTTATAATAAAAAGGTTGTGAAGTATTGCCGACACTAGACCGGCCCTGGACGCCCGGAAAAATTGTTTTGTCTACTCGAATCTGTTCATCTTTCATTTCTTATCATCATACTGAAATATGAAAGTGGCAGAGTTTATAGTAAAAAAGTTGTGAAGTATTGCCGACACCAGACCGGCCCTGTACGCCCAGAAAAATTGTTTTGTCTACTCGAATCTGTTCATCTTTCATTTCTTATCATCATACTGAAATATGAAAGTGGCAGAGTTTATAGTAAAAAAGTTGTGAATTATTGCCGACACCAGACCGGCCCTGGACGCCCGGAAAAATCAGTTCTGTTGACTCAAATCTGTTCAACTTCAATTTCTCATCATCATGCTGAATTTTGATAGTGAAAGAGTCCAAAATAAAAAAAATAATAAAATTGCTGATCTTTATTGTCAAAGTAACTAGGCTTTTGACAGTTCGATTGTACCAATCTCAGAATAATAAAAAATGCGTATCGAAATAGAGGCTATTTCGACACGCATTTGCTTTGCACAATGACTTCATTATACAACCAAAATAGAAAAAGGAAGATTATGAAACAGATAAACCATTCAAATAGCGTATGGGGTCAGTTTTCGAATTAATTTCTTTCGAAAGATTTTCCGCCACTGAACAATAGTATTTATTGATATTGTTAGAGGAAATGATTCACTCTTATGAAGTGGCTCGTTTCGATTTTTTTTTATTCTAACCTTGTTTCAGATTCTATTATTCCTTGTCAAATCCTACTATCTCGTATTTGTTCTATACTCCCCAGTTTTCGAGATTCGGGGTCCAGAACCATTCAAATGGAAGGGCGCGTTCACCGACAAAGACAAAATAGCCAATTTCGACGTGAAATCAAGTTGCGCCTTATCGAAAACGGCACTGTGATCTCGTTTGTAGGTATAGAATTCATCAATGGATGAGATATCGTATTTGTTCTCCGTCTGATGCGATTCCGGAGACGATGACACGTTATTGCTCAACTTCAACGGACGTACCGGATGTACGTTTTTTTTTCGAACCTAGAGAAATGACATGAAGTGAAGTTGTCTGAGGAGATATCGCAAGCTCAGACAATTTCGCGGAATGGCATGGTCGTACAGGGTGAGTCGCGAGATACGCGACTGACTCTGACGAAAAAACGGGAACAAATAATGAACATTTAGAAGAAAAATGTTTGTGATGTTTAGGATATGCATCCACCCCGTATATGCTGACAGTATCACTTAGTGGCTCAATCGGGTGAATCAGTGATACGATGAATCAAGGGATGTTACGTGAAGAAGTTAGGCTGAGAGTCAGTTACCGTTTAGACGTTATATTAGAAGGATGAGAGAATAAAAGTATGTATAATTATTGTTTCTTAGTATTTATTTCTGTTAGGACACTTGGTATATGTGGGTGGTTGATTCACACTTCCATAGGATTAGAGTAGTTACGTTGTACTTATGATTCTTATTGTGGAGACTCACACAACTGATAATGGCTCGACTCATCCCGATAAAGAGGATGAGTTACAGTTAGTCTAGTATAGATATTGGAACTGTTTGGATGCCAATATTGTTAATATAGTCGCCGTGTTATCATTGTCTCCGACGGTATCACCAACCCTCTAACATATCTAACAAAGACAGCGGTGGGATATTGAATCCATCAGTTTCTTTAGTGGTAATAAGTTTAACAAGATTTTCGAAGCGAAAATGAGTAACCAAAGGAATGTCTTGAAGTTGAAATTGAATAAGGTAACTCATGGTGAAAGTCATCAGTTATAAGAAGCTTATTATTTCGGACCTGGAATGGACCTCGAGGACCTTTGAGGAAAGGGAGTATTGGTTCAAGGTGTCAGTTGGTAGTGGTCCTTGTGACCTGTGTGGCGAAGGTGAAGGATTCTTCTTCTCAAGCATATTGGTGAACGTCTCCGGTATGAGAGCGAAAGTCGTCATGAATATGGGTGAAAGTCACCATGAAATAAGAGCGAATGTCGCTGTGTAAGTGGGTGAAAGTCACCATGAAATAAGAGCGGAATTCGCTATGTAAGTTTGTGAAATTTCAAGAGCGAAAGTCGCTTTGTAAGTGGGTTAAAGTCACCATGAAAATGTGCGAAAGTCGCACGTATCCGCATCATGTTATAAGGGCGATATAGAGTCTGAGGACAGACTAACCCCAGGATGGCCGAATGTAGGATATGTAGGATATGGTAGGATATGCATCCACCCTGTATACGCTTACAGTATCACTTAGTTGCTCAATCGGGTGACTCAGTGATACGATGAATCAAGGGATGTTACGTGAAGAAGTTAGGCTGAGAGTCAGTTACCGTTCAGAAGTTGTATTAGAAGGATGAGAGAATAAAAGTGTGTATATAATTATTGTTTCGAAGTATGTATTTCTAAAATATGCCAGAATGACAGTTTCGTTGGCATCTTTTGACATAACATTTCTCTGTGTCAGCCACTTCAGATATAAGTTGTATTCTTTTTGATATAGGGCTTCACTTTTCGATGGAAGTGTGGTGTCTATTTATTGTGTCCCTCCTACACTCGATGTAAAGGTTAAATGAAACAACTATTTCCTATTTGTCCACCCTCACTTTGTCACGGTCTGATATCAACTGCCACATTCATCAATGCTATCTTCAACTTGACTCAGTGAATGCGAATATCTTTATTTATTATATAATCCAATACACTACAGGAAGTAATGATTGTCTTGCTTTTTCCGCTTTTTTTATAATATCCCCCATTATATCAGAAAAATATCGTCGATTTGTGGTAAAAAATAAACACGTTTTTAACGGAAAAACATTGATTGATAAAGAAAGTTTGCTTATAAACATGTAACATAGCGACAACCTAGCAACAACCAACAATGCTACAATCAACGCTACCTAATTCAAATATACCAGAAAGGTTATGAATTTAAACATTTATTGCGTTCTAAATAGGACATATTGTTATGAAAATCGGTCAAAAATAAAATTATCTATGTACCACGGGAATTATAGAGCCTTAATAACCTCTGGCAATTGCTGTCCCTCGGGCCAGAGGCCCTCGGGACGCAAACTTTGCCATCGGTAATTAAGGCCCTCATAATTCCCTTAATACATAAATAACTATTTTTTTTCGTGAAATTATAAAGACGATATATTTATTATCATTTATAAAGCAATTTCCTTAAGGACCTCTGGATTTCTTAGTTCTGGTAATATTTACTTTTACAATGATGTAGCATTTTTTTTACACAACTTCGCCGTTCGATATACAGGGTGTCCCGAAATACATAAAAAGATTTCAGCTGCTGATTCTAATAACAACAATATTTCAATAAAATAACAACAATATTTCAATAATTGAATATGGGTCCAGAAACTCCGTCCAAAGAAGTTTGAAGTAATTTGAGGGCGTAATTCAAACAACTCAGATTTGTATTTTCATGCAAATTATAGATAGATATATATATATATTCATCTCTTTTGATCATGAAGCATGACATGAGATAAGTCAGGCACAAAAAATAACATTAAACAGATACTACATGGTTCTAAGAACAAGTTGATACAACATAGTACAATACGGTTTAAACGTCATGTATAAATAAAATTTGTATATATAAAAAAACAATAATAATACTTTATCATTCATCACAATTTACCTTGTGAATAAATCACGTTATAACGAGCTTTTTGTTGAAAAATTCAGCTGAATCATAGTAACATTCATTGCATAAGAAATTTCTGAGTTTTCTTTTGAAAACAATGAAGTTGTCTTTCAATCTTATACAAGCAGGCAGATGATTCAGAAATTGAATTCCTTCAAAAACTGGGCTCCTCTCATACAGACTGGTTCCATGTTTGGGATGCCTAATAAGTTTCGGGGATCGAGTTGGGTAATCGTTGTAATCCGAGTTGAGGGAGAAATCTTGATAATTATTTTTTGCATATAAAATGCATTTATAGATGAATATAGAGTGAAATGTGAGAATTCCATGTTCTATGAAATGATCACGGCATGTTCCTTTATAGTCCAGATTAAACATTAATCGTATAATCCTCTTTGGAGAAATTAATACTCTAGATGCAATCACTGCACTACCCCAAAGAATAATATTGTATGATATATGGGAATAAATAATATATTTTCTGAAATCATAGCAAAGCGCTTTCAATTATCATTTACGAACGAATTGGACAAACACCATGCTGATAATAATACCAAATATTGTGTTTTCAAAGTGTGATATTATGTGTAAAAAATTTCATATCATGATTTTAAAAACTGAAGAAGAAAACAATAACAAAAATTATATAAAATATAAAACTTGAATAGCCTGTATATCGGAGACGAAGCTCACACAAAATATAATCTTTGAACTAAAAAAAAAATCGGACTCACCCTGTATAATATGTTATTTTCATGCCATAGATCAATCCATCCCTTTCTAGTCTATTCCTACTAGTGGAGTGACATCGGCGGACTCATGGATTATAGTAGTGCATGGTTCATGGACTGTAAGATTAACGACTGTACGGAAATTAGACAACTTCCGGGAATAAAGCATCTCTCCTCCATTAACTCTCCGAAAATTCAGATTCCGACGAACGGATATTCGAGTTGTCTTCTTGTAATCCTCACTAAAGCTTTGGCGCATTCGTTTAAGACTGCAAAATAATCGGTAAACTTTGGTTTTGCCAAATTGGCGCATGAAACAGATTGATCGCTTGGTCGCTCCAAACTGACAGTGCTTTTTCGTCTAATGATACCATCAGAGATTGGGTTGACCACTACAAATTTAGTTCCAGATAAGGCAGCACCGTTTTATTGTTATTCGTTTCTCAAAATGTAAATCGATGTAGACTAATCAAATATGTTCTCATAAGAAACGCTGTACTACTTTTTGTCGTAGGTACCTACTTATTAAAAATTTCTAAATATCTTATAATGTTTATCCTACCAACAAAATTACAGAACATCAACATATTTCGGACAGATTACTGAAAAATTAGCTTCATTTCTGCATAAACAAGAGATAATGATTGCTCATAGGACAGAAAAATCCGGAGTATATAAACGGAACAAATTCAACATATTCCAACCACCTTTCAGAAGAAAACCACATTGTTGATGAAAAATTCGAAATTTTACATATTGAAACTAAATAGAAACAAACTCAATCAGCAAGAAGTGCTAGAAATTAATGTTGGAAAATTTGAACCTATTACTCAATGACTATGGACGTATAAACACAGATATGACCAACTAGATTCAAATAATTCACCTAGATTCAAAATAGATTCAAATAATTCACCATGCATTGTTG
The DNA here is from genome assembly GCA_029955515.1 of Chrysomela aeneicollis. Lineage (NCBI taxonomy): Eukaryota > Metazoa > Arthropoda > Insecta > Coleoptera > Chrysomelidae > Chrysomela > Chrysomela aeneicollis. The sequence continues at coordinate 8,850,450 of JARUHQ010000017.1, forward strand.
AATTTGTTATCCTAAAAATAGTTTGAAATCAGAACTTAGGATTACACTCTAACGAGGTAACAAGCAAATATAGGGTATAAATAATATTCAGTAATAAGTTCAGTTCATTTGAAGTCCTGAAGAAGATTTTGTGTTAGCGAAATAATAATATGTCCTGAGTTCAATTTATATACGATGGTAGGTTAAACGTTTCTGGAGAACAGGACTTAGGATTTTTCTGAAAATTTGGTTTCTTGGGTAATCAGTTTTGTTTTATCGATCTGAAATATTTTCAGCGTTACGGCGTGGCCGCTTCTATCAAAAAGTAGCAACAACTTTGTTATTTCAAATGGAACACCCTGTATTTCATTTCATTTTCAGATTTCTCCTAAAGAGCTGATTTCGTAACTACATCATACTTGGGGTGTAACACGAAAGATTACAGAGATATAGGGTGTGAAAAATTGAGATTTTTCAAATTTAGGAATTTTTTGTGCCGAAACTATCCATTCTTGCTCAAAACGGCTTACATGTCCCTATCTCAACTTTCCATTTACTATCGATTGATATTTAATTGAAACAAATACGGGTGGTTCAGAATTTTGAGTTTTGCATCACCCTTTATTTGTTTCTATTAAATGTCAGTAGATAGTAAAAGTTAAGATGGGGATATGTAAGCCGTTTTGAGCAAAAATGGATAGTTTCGACACAAAAAACTCCTTAACTTGAATAATCTCGATTTTTCACACCCTACATCTCTGTAATCTTTCTCGCTATTCCCCAAGTATGATATATCGACGGAATCAGATCCTCAGGGAGAATCTAAAAATGGAATGAAATACAGGGTGTTTCATTTGAAATAACAAAGTTGTTGCTACCTTTAGATATAAGCGGCAACACTGTATTGATGAAAATATTTGACGGATATAGCAAGTTTGATAATCGACGCCCACAAATTTTTGAAATGATCTGTCTTTCTGTTCTCCAGATACTGTGAAACACCCGGTATATATATATTTGTGAAAATTGTTCAGAAAGAAGTCGTTGCTGGCTTGTAAGCAGTCAAACTCAAAAATAGTGGGGTATTATTGCAGCAATAAGTAAATGTGTACTCTGTTAAGTTTATCCAAGCTATTGGAATTTAATATAATTCCATCATCACAAGGAACTACAATTATAAGAATGATTACAGTGTAACTTAATAGATGGTGATAGCTTACATCTTAGATGAGGATGGTTACATACACGCAAAGAAAAAAACGGTAGAAATTACCAGAATCGAAGTGATTTTCACTGGTTTACATAGTTGATATACTACTATTGAGTCCAAGTAAATTGAGTCAACTTACTAATCACGTAATATAATAGTCAACATTACTAGGAACACGGTTTAATTGTTACCATTCGTAGATCATTGGTGTGTACTTTGAGGAATAGTAAATTAGACAATACTCAAATATTGTATTCAACCTATGAGCACTAGTAGTTTTAATTATTTATTCAGTGAATTCAACTTTATATGATAGATTAAAATGTACATTGAGGAATAGTAAATTAGACAATACTGGAAGAGTACTTCTTCCTTGTATCAAATAATGTTATTAATCTATAAGCCCTGGCAGTTTTTGTTTTTTATTCAGTGAAATAAACTATATAATATATTGGAATGGACCTACTACATGACAAAAAGTGACAATTCGAAATCACATATTTATTACCGGAAGTGCAATACTCTACATCGATTTATGATCCTTAGAACAAGAGGCAAACATTCTTCTTGAGCTTCCAATTTCGAAGGCTTTTATAATAAGTTTTCGATTATTTTCAATGGAAAATATAGTGGTTACAGCCATAGCGCAGCTTTACTGATGTTATCCAGTTGATCCGGAGTAGATTTTTATAGGAAAGTTTCGATGTCTCTATTGGTACTCTTCGAAATCATACTGAATCTGGAATAAACAATTATTTAGTTCGTAGGTATTATTATAGAATGAAGAAGTCGTTTTTCATACCAAAGTGTATCCCAGGTTATGTTTATGCGAGCAGAAAATGTCTTCAGTATCCTATCGATGCTTTCATCTTTCGTAACCATAACCCTTCCTTGAAAATGTATTAGGTATTCCATCTTTGTGTCACCATTATATCCATGAATCCAGAGAATTTCTTAACAATCTTCTAGACAGAAGTATTAGTGATTCTATAAAAAATAAATCAACCTATACATAACAATCACAATTTACTCTAAAATCGCTATAATTACCTCTCTTTTCACTTTTCTGATTTTTCTTCTTGGCTAGTCCTATAGTTTAATCACCCTCATCCTCTTATTGCAATAATAATCATAAAGAATCCCTCTAGAAATCATTTTGTATTCAACACATTCATACCCTGAATCATTTTAAAATTTGTGCGTTATCCTCAAATGTTCATTGGGATCCTTGAATGAAGCAAATACCACTGAACAACAGAAACAACTCATCTTCACCTTTATTATGATGGCACACTAGCTGCGAAAAAGAGATACTGTCTCGAACAGAATCAACGAATAACTGAGGAAAAAAGTCAACCCATACCAACACCATTCAGGGAAAAAACAACTATTTGAATATTTATTGTTCAATTTAGTATTCATCAATGAACAGCATTATGGATGGCAATTATTACTCGCTGAATAGTTAATAACATTGCTTGGGAAGAGTAAGTTTCTGAGATTAATTTCACTAAGGTGATAGTAAATATTTCTGGATACATTGTTAAGAACTGCTGACATTAATTTCCCAGGTTAAAATTACTATAAGGAATAGTGAATACATCACCTGCGATTTCTTGTTAGTAGATTACTTCGAGGTACTTTAACTTTAATGTCATCTTCAGACTGGTATATATATTCCTAATGGTATATTGAAGGAAACTTTTTTCGCAGTTGGGATTACTAGGATTGCTGTTAATAAGTATCAGAAAATTATCACTAGCCGGAAAAGTGATTCATCAGATGGATATTTCTTAGCGTGTAGGTGGTGATAATATGGTAACACATGGATCGTTGTGAAGTAAACATCATATATACCACATTTTAAAATTGTTAATTAAAACAGTGGTTGATTAAAGTCAACATGTCTGAGGAGTTAAAATTGAACAGGAAATAGAAATTCAACACCACTCGGATTCAAGAATGTGAATTAAGGTTAGAATTTGATTGAAATTGACAAGGTCTATGTCAAGTGGATATTTTTTCTGAAGTTGACATGACAATGTGTCAACGTCAAGTGATATTTTGATGTTGACATGACAGTTATTGTCAATGTCAATGGGGGATACCAACTAATCTAAGTTACCAACCTGTAGTGGTTTCTTAAAAATTTATACTGTCATCATTGACATTGTTATGACTCTGATGATTGTTGTCTAATGTCAACAATATATATATATATATTCGTGAAAATCTAACCAATATCTGTGCTATTCTACAACACTATGGATTCTCATGAAGTAAATGCGAAGTCAATTGGAAGTAAAAAATTGGCTGGTCGAAATTCCTCTCTCTAATTGGTGTTTAGAACACGGCTTATTTATTTGAGGTGTCTTTACATTGAAATTTGAAGTGATATATTATTATGAAATAACTCACCGTATTCAGTGATAACACATATTGCATTTTGTTATTATAATAGAAAGCACTGTATTTATCTCTTGACATGATGAAGGAATCGAGGAGGTGAACTAACATAATCATGAATTGTTATCGATAATATCTATTGATATCAAATCATCAGATGAGAATCAATGAAGGAATATAATTTTCATCACCCTCTCTCTCGCACATATATCCTGTGGATACGCTACTGAATAACGACGGCTTTGGCATTATATACAAAATGTATTCCGTTTATTTTCTCTCAACGTTCGATCAAAGCATAAAACTCATTAAAATTTTCAATTATAAACTCATGCATGGATGTTATGCCTCAGCCTACTGTTGTCCAGAATGGATCAGAATCATGTTTTTCACAAAAATTACCTTGATATACAGAAGCTCGACTTTTTCTCCGTATATATTCCATTCTGGTACAGAATCGTTGTTATAGCAACAATGTATCATTTGCAAAAAATAACGAGCAAAGAATGCTTCCGTATGGATGAATAGCAATAATTCCGGAAACGCAATTTCGTTATCCCCATCAGTCATTTCGAGCTCAACAGCATGGAACATAAAAGGTTTTTTTCTTTGGCGGGAATGTCGATTAGTGAAATGTAACATTTCCACAATCATTTTTCGGATGATTTCAGATCCCATATACAGTGTGCCCAAGATAAAGATGAAGATGACCTCGGTATAACCGTAAGCGACAGTAGGTCAATGGGAAAAAAGTTGCGCAAGTAACCCATTAATGCCCAATTTATATTTTTTCATCCAAATTTCAAAATATCCACAGATGTTACTATAATGGCTTTATAGTGGATGAATATAGTCCATTTTAGTTGAGAATACAACGTTGAAGAGATAGGAAAGGTTTTTCCTCGCTTCTCATTGGTCTAGAAGCCAGACAAGTTTACACAATGTAAAATATTACGACATCGCAACAATGGAAGTGGTTAGTTGACCGACGGCAGTGTAAAAACAGTGAAATAAAATCCAAAGTTGACGAGATTGAATGTTAAAGTCTCATTTCTATTATATTTACCGTGAGTTTGGTTAATCGAGGAGTATGATTTCAATAATCGCCGGACATAAATTTGATTCTCACTAACACCTGGCAGTTTTCATAGTCTGCCGCTACGGTTCACCAGCCACCAAATCTAAATCTATTATGACCATTCCAACAATTTTGTTCACCATTATTTAACTTCTGGATACATCGAAATTTAAATATTTATGGCAAATAACCCAGAACCAGGTCCTGATGCAATCTGCATGAGTACATATAGTGCCAGCGCCAGAAAGAGTCATTGTGGTAAACATGTACGAAGTGTGTTTCTCAGACATATAGAACAAGAAAACTCAGTTTTGAGTTTGCAACAGCTGAGGTAGCTTTTCGGAATCAATCATGTGGAAAGTTATCGCTGAGATGCAGGCTGAACGCACTGTTGCATCCCAAGGAAGAAGCGAATCTAGAGGGATACTTCTGCAAGAATCGGATGAAGCTGAGTAACAAGCTATTCTTATTCACGCTTTTGTCCATAGAAATGAAATACCGACATTGTGATTATTGTTATTTTATACAATATTATATATAATACAAGCATATCAAACTCAACCTGGAAGAAATAAGATTATGGAATGGGATATCAAATTATAATTCTGTATAGTGGTTTCATCATTTTTTGTGTGTTATATTGATATTACTATTGATTCACTATTTTGAGGAAAAGATTTCCACCCTTAACATTTTCATATTTTGTCCTCTGAAGCATAATCAGTCAAGTAAAATGAATAATGACTTTATATTTGAAATTCCATACTCAACATTTACATCAGATTGAATATCCTTGGAATACGTCAACAAATTATTGTTCACTTATGTGCTTCTTGAAATTCAATAATAAAATTATTTTTGCAGATTTGTTAATCCACTCAGAAATAAACTCGGAAATCAATGTTTGAAGGCATCTTATATACTGCAGAATATACCCTTGCTAGATAAATATTCAATTATTGATTCATCACTTAACATTTTCATAGTTCTGAAATATTTGAATTTGGCGGGTTTAATAGTGTAAACCAGGCTATGTCCACCAGTCCCACTACTGTTTTCTTAACTGAAATGGACTATAGTTGAATATATTTTTTTTCCAAATCATAATTATGATTTGAAGGGCCGTCCTCGTATGATCATGCATTTGGATCAATTTGTACCAAAACAAAATTATTTGCGATTGTGCGAGAATTAGAAAGTATTTTATTTTGAAAACGTCACCAAAAACTGCAAAATTACAAATATAAATGATTTGATATGAATTAAACACAAAATTCATTTGGCAGGTGAGGATTTGTCATAAAATTAAAAAAAAAATACATTTTATTCAAAATATACAAAATATACATAAGATGAAGTGACGTCGGCGTGAATTATTCCTTTCATACGGTTTCTTCCATAAAATTTTACAAAATTATTTTTTTTTGCCTTTGATGTTGACAGTAAAATCAGACATAGCTGTCTGCCTCTTTACTGCTCAAGAAATGATATTATGGATCAGATTTCTCCTAATCTGGATTTTAATGTGGTTAGTCCTGTTTTCGTTTCAAATGTTATCAAAGATCGCAACTCACTAGAACTTATCTAAATGTGTAGATAGCATTGCAAATATGTATAATTAACTACATATCTATCAGCGATCCTTCCTTCCTTCCTTATCTGGATTTTAAAACATGGCAACTTCGTCAATCGATAATGAAATTGATGAAAACATCGACTTTGATATTATATAATTATATATATATACAGTGTCACACATAAAGTTCGCGACATATGAAAGATTTTTTTGCTAATAGATATAAAGAAAATTTGACTTCGCAGTTTGTGCTTGAAAAATGAGTAAAATACAGCAACTTTCCTTTTTTCATGTGCTACTCTAAACCTGCCGAATTTGAATTTTTGTCGAAAATTCTCCAAAAATCATTTTTTTTTGTATATTTCTAGAAAAAAAAGAGAAAAAAGTTGCCCAGTTTCCAAGTTTGGACACTTTACTGTCACTTCGACTACTACTAAGTGAAAATTTTATTTCGATTTGATCAGTATACCTACTATTTTCATCCCAAGATGTTGCATTAGTCTTGTATTGTTAAAAATCACGAAATTTTATATCATGTCTAGTACAAATCGCTTGAACGAAAGTATTTTGAATAGTTATGAAACTGTAGGTCATTGTTTAGTTTACAGAAAAGTATGATATTTCGGGTTTGTTTGTAACTGAATTATTGGTCAGAAAAATAATCGAACTGGATAAAAATATATTAAGAAAAGAAATACGAGTGTAATAAGAATGAAGAGAAATTCGTTTATTCGATTACTGACATATTACCTTCCATACATAGAAAATCCACATCAGTTTAACAATGAAATGAAAAAACTAGATGAACTTTGCAACAACAAAGACGAATTTCTGGAGATGCATTTTTTTATTTTCTGATAACAGGCCGATGTGGGTATTTCCTGGGCAAGATATGATATGGAAGTCTCATATTCATCAAATTTGAATCATGTTTCGTTCGAATCGATATAGAGAAAGATTCGAAAAATTAAAAAAAAATGGAAAAAAGTCGAAGTGACAGTAGAGTCCAAATTTGGAACAAATGTATAAAACTGGAAACTGAGCAACTTTTTTCTCAGGCATTATTCGAAATGTCAAATTTGACAGGTTAAGAGAAGCACTTAAAAAAAGGAAAGATGCTGTATTTTACTCATTTTTCAAGCACAAACTAACTGAGAAGTTGAATTTTCTTTTGATCTGTTAATAAAAAAACTTCCATATGTCGCGAACTTCATGTGTGATACTGTATAATAAGAGAGTTCGCCTAAGAAATAAAATTTCATCAGTTATATTTATCATCTACTTTCAAAACACTGTTATTAATGAATAGTTTTTTCATTATATCCTTTACCTTCTTTTCGTATGGGTTTGAACTGCAGTTAGGGGGCGCTTTAGAAATCTCACCCAGGGTGCTGGTAGTGCTAAAACCGGCACTTTGTTGTATTATTACATATTTATTCATCAACAATAGTTATGTCTGGAATATTGCTACGAAATGTACTCAATCTATATCTTAACGTGCATTGAATGTTCACGTTGCTAATCTTGAAAATCGATAAGTACTAATTTATATTTTGACTGCAGGAAAGAAAAACTTATAAATACGAAATCTGGTGAATATATTCAGCGAGCAACTGTCTCAAAGAATATTCAAATTCGGTAAATGTGGAAATGATAATCCGGAATGAAATGGAATATTCAGAACGACCCTCCATTTCATTGCGGTTATCAAAATTACGCCGACTGCGAGATTTTTTCACAAATTTAAATTAACCTCACCCTCCCTCCATCCAACTTCATCTCATTTAACTCAAATTGAATTAGGCCCCCAGTAGGTACCATAATGAGTCCGAGGATGCAGCATCTTCCAATTAATTCATCTCCACCAAAAATTAGTATTAATCCAAGTGGAAGATGATAGATATGATTTCATACCATGTTATATCCCATTAAAAATTATCCAGATCATAAAGAGATTGATATGCACGCTACAATAGATAAAGTAACAACATTTCCCAGGATATTCTTATTCTATATGAAAAACAGACATGAAACATTTCATGTAACCAGATGCACTCGAGTATATCCTGAATTTTCCAAATGTATTATTCAACAACATGCATATGTTATCATTTTCTGAATTCTCTTATTTGGATATCATAACTATCTATAACTTTTGATGTCAAACACTAGGTCCCTCATGCACTCTGATATTTGATAAACAATTACAAACAATTAACAATCGTTCAGCTGTGTCCACTTAGATCTAGAACAAAAGATGAAACCAGATATTGTCGAGATCTGGGAAATTGGTGCTTGTGGAGTAACTATACACAGTGAAAACAAAATTACACCTGCTCACTCCAGCGAACACCGTCTGGTGTTCCCTGAGGCCCTGATTGTTTTGGTGTCAGTAAACACCGGCATATTATTCACCAATGTAGGTGTTATGTGACCTTTCCCAAAGGTGTTTTTAATAATCAAACCCAGTTGTCAGTAACACTAGTGTTTGTGCTGAATTTAGCAGAATGAACACTTTGGTGGTGTTGTTCAAGAATTTTTGAAAGTGCGATTTGACACCGCAGTGGTGTGATGCACATTATGTGATTTTCTTGATGCTGAATTCTACCTCAACAAAATTCTCTTCGGTGCGTTTAAACAGAGGTGCATAGATAGACTGGTGAATTCACTTCCTATCCTGTGACATGTCCCAAATCTCTTGATTTCGCCTACTTCGATAAAACGTGTCTAACCTGACATTGCGTGGGTAAATCTCGCTAAGTGAAGCCGCGATTTCAACCAAATGTATCGAATACGATTGAAAGAAATTTCTTCAAATGCATATCGACAGTATCGCCATCTATTGTTGTACAGGAGAACCCCACGTAATGAGCTGAAATTCAATTGTTTCAAATCAAGGATTTTTCTGCTGAAACAATTGAAGAGTAGTGCCACCAGGTAATCAGGTACATGCGATTACTTTTCTAGTGTGAAGGAACACCGTATCATGAATGTGTTCATGCGAATCAGTGCTTTTCTTCACCACCTCCGGAATATTTTACAATGTTGGATTACCCATTGAAATATAATTCATATGATGATAAACTAGACTCAGAAGAATCTAGGGACAATTCGGATGATGATGAACTGTTTCGGCTCATTTATCCTGATCAGTGGCACTAGGGCCTAGGCCAATTGATACTGATCTATATCAAAATAATCCAATATATCATGCCCAATATTGAAATCAGGTACGGTAGAAAGGACGTCAGTGTCACCTATTGGCGAAAGGTCTGAGATTCTAAGATCAAACAGATGAGCGCATGAAATTCACACCATTATCAATTTGTATCATCCTGAAAACACCAGAGTGTTCAGGATGCAATACTTACCGAATGATTATTGCCACCAAATTAGATGATTCATACACCGCCTCGATTCCATCGTGATATGACAGGGTGTAACTTGGTGTTAATTTTATATAATAGGTGTTTTTTAGGCGTTAACGTCAATGATAGCACCATTAAGAATATTAAATTTCAACCATCTAGTGTTTCCTATAACTTTATGTTTCATAATCGTTCTACTTCATCACATCCATGTAATTTTTAACAACTAAGATCGGAATTAACACCACCTAACACTAACTGTGAAATGTATAATGAAATATGCACAACTTCCATTTGATTGAAATTACACCAAGTTTTTTTTTACTGTGTATTAGGGGTGTGAGTGGAAGCAAAGTTTGCGGAAGCCATGGTCAAACAGAACCATTCCCAATACCGAAGATTTATGCTCACCCATCAATCAAGAGGGCAAGATGAACTTGTCCAACTGATGGTTTTCAATATATGAATGAAATGAAAGCTGAGTCGACAAGCAAGAGTAACAATCAATGGCATATTTACATAAGCTTAATCGTCGGACCATACCTACCTAAAATAAGCATGTTTTCTAACCTAGAAACACACAAGAACTATATGGTTTCAATATTCATATTGGAATAGTGGGACATAATTGGACTTTATTTATGACGAAACCCTATGAATCCCGACGATACAGTAACGTTATAAAAAATGTGGAACCATATTTGGCTGATTTGAAAAAGTTATCAATGATATGGAAAACCAGCCTGTAACGTGGTGGTTAATACAAACTTTATCAAATGTTAGTGGCAAGATTTCCGAATTCAAGCCCTCTGGACTTTTCAATCTAGGACTCTGTGGAAGACTAAATATTCAAAATCGTATCAGGATCAGGAAAGCATGAATAATTGGTTAGGGTAACAAGTGGGAGATTCGATCGCTCGAATAACATCTTCACAATTCGCCGAGAAATCCGTTTCGTCTCGACCTAAATGGTGGTAATTCGAACATTATCTGGAATATACTGACACCGTTTAAGATTTGCAAAATTAAAAGCCATGAATTTGATTTTTTTTAACCGCTAACTTAGTTGCGAAGCAACCCACGTAAGTCTAGGACTTGCATGAGTATAAGGAAAACGGGGACCTTAGCTTTTCAAGTGTCATCCGAAGCACTACTCGGCTGGTTATCGTTGAGAGTCGGAAGGATTAAAATCTAGTTACCAAGAATGTTCGGTTGGTCACCTATCTCATCCAGCTAAATGATACTATAGAAATAATAGTTATTTATGTATTAAGGGAATTATGAGGGCCTTAATTACCGATGGCAAAGTTTGCGTCCCGAGGGCCTCTGGCCCGAGGGACAGCAATTGCCAGAGGTTATTAAGGCTTTATAATTCCTGTGGTACATAGATAATTATATTTTTGACCGATTTTCATAACAATATGTCCATATTTAGAACGCAATAAATGTTTAAATGCATAACCTTTCTGGTATATTTGAATTAGGTAGCGTTGATTGTAGCATTGTTGGTTGTTGCTAGGTTGTCGCTATGTTACATGTTTATAAGCAAACTTTCTTTATCAATCAATGTTTTTCCGTTTAAAACGTGTTTATTTTTTTCCACAAATCGACGATCTTTTTCTGATATAATGGAGGATATTATAAAAAAAGCGGAAAAAGCAAGACAATCATTACTTCCATCGAAAAGTGAAGCCCTATATATCAAAAAGAATACAACTTATATCTGAAGTGGCTGACACAGAGAAATGTTATGTCAAAAGATGCCAACGAAACTGTCTTTCTGGCATATTTTCAAGAACTGATAAAGTATTTTCAGTATTTTCTGGTAGATTTGGTAATAATTGTATTTATTCGTTGCAGTCAGAAACGTTTAGCCCAAATTCGTTATGAACTAAATGATGGTCAATGCTCAAATCGATGGTGACCATATATGAGAAAAAAGATATCACCAAGTTCAACGAACTAGAGGCTGTTATGAAACGGAAAAGTAAGGGGTATAAGCCGAAAAAGTCTGCTGTCTTATCTCCTAAAGATGTAATGACGTGAATAAGGAAAATATGTCTTAGTTTTCATTACATATAAACGTTTATAAGCATTTCTTGTATCATTTTCACCTGTAAAAGGTAAGAGGGAGTTTTTGAACCTTAATATCCCAAGGGAGTTATGACCCTCATTATAGATATCGTAACTATGACGATATAAGCTTATAATGTCACTGTGAGAAATAAATATTTCCGATAGCCGCCGCGGGATTTGAACCGGGCCCTCTAGACCAGTGTTCCCCAACAATTGTTCCACCATGGCCCGGTAATTTTCAGACTGCCCCTCCGTGACCCACTCAATACTTTTCAACCCAAGCTGGTTCCATCAGGTAAAATAATACACATTTATTAATAGTGAAAACGCGGCGGACTTGACTATTTTCAGAGATTTGGGCCCATTTTGTTTCGAAAATATACTATTCGACTGATTTGACACCTCAAATTTTTGCTATTCAAAACACATGAAATTCACTTTTCTTCAAACAAACACACCACACACTCTTACATCTACTTGTTTCCAACAATTGTCAGCAGAAAAAACTAATATTTTTCAAATAATCCACCCTTCTTTTAAACGTAACCACATCAACACCAGACATTAACTTAAAATCACAGCCTACCTGATTGTCTGGTTCCCGATCTCGTCGAGCTCGACTCTTGGCAGGTTTTGTTCACGTTTGGAAGAAGGATGATTTTGTATAAAAATATTAGTTTTTTTCTGCTGAAAATTGTAGGGCAATTTTACACTTATCAGGCGATCTAAATTTAGTTGAAAATGTTTTTTGTATTGAAGAGAGGATACACGGACTCGTGTTGTTGTAAAGCAGGGAAGTTTTCAAAATGACTGGTGGTTATGTAGCCTAATTGGTGAAATACTAGTACAATTACAGAAAAATCATATATGTATGATGGTTTTCTTGGACAAAAATTATAATTAACTATGGTAAATGCATTTAATATGTCTTGGGTTCTAAGAAAATACAATACTTGCCCAAAACTTGCCATACGAGGAAGGTGAAATTTTGAACTTTGGCATCGATTATCTCGATGCCAAAGTGTGCAAGATTACAGTTAAGTGTAAGCGTGGGCATTTTTTTAGTTGAAAGAAGTACTAATTTTGTGTTTTCAATAGCGCAGAAATTTGAAATATCAAATCGTGTCAAAAATGGTGTATTTTCGAAACAAAATGAAGACATATCTACAAAAATTGCCACGTTTTTACTCCGGATTCGAGTTCAGGAGGTCAAAATAATTTTGAAAAAATTCGACATCGTCACCTGACGGAAAAATTACCAAAGATTTTATTGATACTACATATTTTGGTATTGCCTATATTTGGCCACTCAATTTTAGTGCAAAGTATGGAACTGCATCTGATATTTTCAACCAAAGAATTGATTATTTTTAAAACAAGGCGGGAATGTTGCGACCCTTTATTTTATTTTGATGTCCCGGTAGCGTATTTACTAACTACACTACAGTGCAGACCCAACCTACTCTGCACAGCGGTAGGTTTTATAATACGGAGAACTCAACTTTGGGCAATCCTATCCATACTAATGTACAGCGCAGTTAGGCTCACATCGACTGTTTGGAAATAATTTGGGAAAGATAATGTCCTCGAAATTTGAGCTGGTGTTGCCGTGAACTCTTGACATTTCTTTGTTGGTGTGACATGTGATCATGTTTTCAAAACCATTCGTGTAAATGATATCTCCCATACCTAATTGTACTACTTTTTTGCCATCGGATGATGGTTTTGAAATAGTATTGCTGGAAATTCTCTTCGACAGCTTAGATGTGTTTACAAAATTTCCCGCCTTGACATAACTAACAATCCCACATTCCAAATTTCACGCTAACGTATAATATTTGATAATCGCTTTCTTATGTAACTGAATTTAGTTCCGGATAGTTATTCGACAAAGAGATTTTTCGCTTTGCATTTCAATTTGGTGTAATCTTTTTCATTCTTTCTATGATTTGCGAAATATAACTTTCAAAAACTTTACAAACAGAACCGAGTCAAGTACAGACATTGCAACCTGTCGATTAGTCTGCTGAATGAAAAATCTGCTGTACCTATTTGCAAATAGGAATGAAATTTTCTTTTTAGTTGGTCCTTTTTGGGAATTCTCACATTATTTCATCTAGCGTGATCATTATATCCATGTTTATATACAGAAAGAATATTTTGTATCCAGTGTATCGTGGTGGAAACCATTTGGCTTTGCAAGTGAATACAGCATGCTATTAGATATAGAAATTCCCAAACGCGAGTTACATAACATACTACACTAGCATCCAGAGCCAATCCGCGCTGTAAATTAGTATGAATAGGAATGCCAAAAGTTGTGTTTTCCGTGTTACAAAACCTACCGCTGTACAGAGTAGCTTGTTTCTGCATTGTAGTATAGTTAGTAAATACGCGTCCCGGTACCGGGTCGCGACCCGGCTAATGGGAAACGCTGATCTAGATTATAAACCAGCGATTCAACGCACTCGACCACCAGCCCAGTTGATAGTAATTAATAAAGAATCGCCATTCTAGGTCTCAACCAATTCATCATACAGCACAGGTGTGATGACTGGTAGACAACGGGTAGAAAACAACTACGCTCCTGGTAAATACCACGCAAAACATTGAATTATATCTGCTCGTAGTCCATGCAACGATTCACACAGTGTATGCAGAATGTCTATTTTTTCCTTACACTTGACAGAGTTCACACTAAGACAGGCACACCCGAGGGCACACCTAATAACCTACAGACCGGTTTCGGACTTATTGGCACTCATCAGTGCATATTTCGCCGCACTGAGCCGCGTACCAAAAGACACTAATAGCGACTACATGCGGCGAAAGAAAGAAACACTCCATCAGAAACAAATTTCCACCAAGGTCATGAAAGTCGCTGATAGCTTGATGCCGTTTATGTGTTTGATGCATTGTGCTAGAAAAACAATAATCAAGTCTGAAGACAACGTCTTCAGTAGTATAACAAAGCAAAATAAAAAAGTTATGGATACCACCTACTAGCGAATATTCTACACTTCATATTTCATTCCAGCAGAACGTTTATTAGTTCTGAAAATTTCCAAGATTTTCCTTATCCAATTATAAAACAATTATGCTAAAAGTGTGCGTCATTTACACCACGTTTACAAAAGTATGACATATTGTACACTGTTGAAATTCTTCAATTTCTGTGGGACAAGAGTTTTCCAGAAATTGGGAATCATTTCCGTATTTGGCGGTTTGACTTTGATAAACAGCTGATATACCTATTTGAATAAACCCAAAGGAAAACGTGTTTTGAATCCAGATTACTTCTCCATAATGAAAAAAGATAGAATTCGGAAATGGTGGTTTCAATATCAATACATCTGATTGGGTCAGGTGCTCGATTGATTACTCTGGAAGAGTATTTAAATATCACATATTGAATGTCGTGTATCGAAACAACAACTACCTACCAACTTTTCAGAAAGCAAGCAGCACACCATTTTCAAATGAAGAATCAGAAAGAACCACGACAGGAGTAAAAAAGAAATAGCGGGAAATTGAAGAATCTTCATTGGTCGAGTATAGAAATTTTGTAGTGTATGACGTCCAATTTCAATGTAAAATGTTACAAGTTCAATAATGAGCCTCAGAAGTCTAGAATTCTGTCTAAGAAAAAAAAGACAAGATAAACTTGTCACCATAATATATGAATCATGTTAACAAAATCATGGTAAAAATAACAATAGCGTATTTTTATTCCAATATGGATTATTCTTCATTCGAACATAAAATATGATTTTCAATATTATTCAGGACTTCAATGAAACATTTTGCATTCATCCAGCCAGAATCCAGCATCCTAAGGTGCCTTTTTGGATATCTTTTAAAAAATGGTTTCAGTATTGAACACGTGGCAGTACAAATCAGCTCACCGCACTTGTCTTACTTTTTTACCAAAACCTTTCTGATTTCAGTCTTACACACATTGGTACATTGTCGATACACTAATGCATATTTATCGAAGAAAGAAAGAAATGCTTCCCTCAAATTTATACATTCGAATTTTTCTTTTGGAAAGCAATAATCCAAACTTTCCAGCCAGTTTTTTATCTTTTATTATAGATGAAGAATAATTAGCTTCAAGGCTTTCCTCTTATTTGAAAGTCATATGTTGAGTTTGCCTGCGCCCTGCCATAGTAGGTATATTTTGTTACTTTTCATTATCTACTTCCGCTTGCTCCTTAGTGGGACCTGTAAGTTGATATATTTTGTCAAAAATAGTGTTCTTCTTGGTTCATGGTTTTGTGCTGAATATTCTCCATGCGAGGTTGTAATGTGAAACTTTTTATATTATAGGTACTACCTGCATTCCTTATCAATGAAATTTCATTATGGACTTCAAGGTGATATCTCAGCATGTCATAAGGAGAGAGAATATGTGCAAAATTTTCAAATAGTACTATATTCAACACATTCAATCTTTTTCATTGTGCGTCTGTAA
The DNA here is from genome assembly GCA_029955515.1 of Chrysomela aeneicollis. Lineage (NCBI taxonomy): Eukaryota > Metazoa > Arthropoda > Insecta > Coleoptera > Chrysomelidae > Chrysomela > Chrysomela aeneicollis. The sequence continues at coordinate 8,866,617 of JARUHQ010000017.1, forward strand.
CTGCAGTATCTAACAAAATGTCGATGATATCATCACAGTATAAAGCTTAACGCAATCAGCAGCGTCACTCTCACGAAGATTTGGCGAAAATCCTCACTATTGAGTTCAATCCTAGCTAATGTGCAGTGGTGCAGCTTCATGTCTCAAAACATTGAGTTGAGCTGATTTATCAAACTCGCCAACACGAATTTCACCACAGTAGAACATTGCAAAAGACGAACTAGTCAGGTATAATTATTGTTTTCAAATCTCGAGAGATTCATCTAAACACCATTGTTGAGTACAAGCAAATTTGACATTCTTAGTGACTGCATCAATAGCTGAAACTACATGGAGTATTTGAACGAAATACAATTATTGCATTCGGTGTCTAATAGTTTGAAATCTACCCAAACAAATAAAATAATTCCCAAAAATATGTAGAAAATTAATTGAATTGTCTGTCGATCTTCACTATTAGAATGTTTTATCCATAAACTACGCATAATTCATTTCCAGTTCATAATAGTTTTGATCAGATTAGTTGGAAGGCAATGTTAGAAATACATACTTCTAATACTACGTCTAAACGGTAACTGACTCTCAGCCTAACTAATTCACTTAACATCCCTTGATTCATCGTATCACTGAGTCACCCGATTGAGCCACTAAGTGATACTGTCAGCGAATACGGGGTGGATGCATATCCTACATATCCTATATTCGGCCATCCTGGGGTTAGTCTGTCCTCAGACTCTATATCGTCCTTATAACATGATACGGATACGTGCGACTTTCGCACATTTTCATGGTGACTTTCACCCATTTACATAGCGACTTTCGCTCTTATTTCATGGTGACTTTCACCAACTTACATAGCGACTTTCGGTCTTATTTCATGCTGACTTCCACCCATATTCATGGCGACTTTCGCCTCTTATACCGGTGACGTTCACCAATATGCTTGAGAAGAAGAATCCTTCACTTTCGCCACACAGGACACAAGGACCACTACCAACTGACACCTTAAACCAATACTCCCTTTCCTCAAAGGTCCTCGAGGTCCATTCCAGGTCCAAAATAATAAGCTTCTTATAACTGATGACTTTCACCATGAGTTACCTTATACAATTTCAACTTCAAGACATTCCTTTGGTTACTCATTTTCGCTTCGAAAATCTTGTTAAACTTATTACTGTAAAATACTCTAGTTTGGCCACTATCATATGTATCAGTTTATCACAATTAAAACACTAGTGATCTAGGTAGGAGTATTGGATCATTTAATAGGCACTAATAATTGAATAACAATAATTAATCGCGAGGTAACGTGAGGTACTTTTCAGTTATCGAAGTAGACTGAGCTGCTTAGGCAGGGCTGCCAAATGAACATGATTAATAATTATAATAATATCATAGGTATCTTATACGATATACATCACAATTACCACTAAAGAAACTGATGGATTCAATATCCCACCGCTGTCTCTGTTAGAAATACATACTTCGAAACAATAATTATATACACACTTTTATTCTCTCATCCTTCTAATACTACGTCTTAACGGTAACTGACTCTCAGCCTAACTTCTTCACGTAACATCCCTTGATTCATCGTATCACTGAGTCACCCGATTGAGCCACTAAGTGATACTGTCAGCGTATACGGGGTGGATGCATATTCTACATATCCTACAGCAATTAGATTTTTCAGTCATTATTGCAATCACTATACATGCGTACGAAGGGATCTTCTGATGAACCTACTCGTCGAGTAACGATTCTACAAACTGCAGAAAATGTTGATTCATTCTCTTATATTTGATTCTCACGAATGCGTATGGTATGGACACACAAAATAGTGACTGAAAAAATGATCAAACTCTTGCCATGAAGTTCGAAGGTGCTGATTGCAAGAGATCCTTAAGATGCTTTATAGGGTTCTATTCTGTTCCATCACTGAGGAAAATCATCTATTACAAGGTGGATAAATTCTTGCACCAAATGGTGGTGTATCAATTGTGTATTTTCTGACTACACGATAAAAAAACTTATAATGTTCGTGAAGGAACTTCCCCAAGCTTATTGAAACTTATTTTTGTTTCAGGCAATTGGCCTTTTGGTCTCATCTGGTGTAACGTGTACGTCACATGCGATGTACTCGCTTGCTCAGCATCCATCATGCACATGTGCTTCATCAGCCTGGGCCGTTATTTGGGCATCAGAAATCCATTGAAAACTCGGCATAGCACTACAACTAGGACGATCGTGTTGAGGATAGCTTTGGTTTGGCTATTATCAATGCTAGTATCTAGTTCCATCACAGTATTGGGTGAGTGATTCATCAACTCCGTTCCTTATGGACGCTGATCGAAAATATCGGAAAATATGGCTCAAAATGTGATATAGAACTATTGTACTGGTGGTTTCCTAGGTATGAAAATATCAATAATGTCATTTTAGCTTTAAGGTCTGGTCTGCTTCGTTCAATATTGAAAACTTGATTTAGCTGATTGCGCTGGAGCAGACACATCAAATATGCTATATCTAATCTATCATCATTTCAATAGCATTTTAAAACCTGAGATATAGGTAGCACTTATTTTCACAAATGATAGTTCAGTCGACAGTGCCTCATTTATTGTTGATAGTTTCAGTAAATGAAAGTCCTATACAAGGTTACGAAAATCGTTTGAGAAACCTTGCTAAAAATTCATTTTTGTTTTTTATACTGGACCAACCCAGGATTTGGATACTACAGAATTGCTACTACAGAATTGGTACATAAATAATTGTTAAATAAAACGTTTTGAGGAAATAAGGATATAATTTTTTAGATGCTCGGTTAACATTTTACTTTCGGTGTCTAAATATGTTCTTCTACTTTTTTATTTTAAATTCAATCTTTGTAATTTTCGTATTTTCCATAAGATAAGTGAATCAATAGGACTGATAATCTGATAATCATGATTTTATCATTGTTAGTTTTGTTCAATCAGAGGAAAAAAGGACACCACTGGGATGTGTGTAATCTGCAATGTAACTCGATAGACAGTCAGACTACTCTCTAAGATAAATCTTAAACCATCGCGAAAACGTTCGGGGAATTTCTGGAAATATTGAATCCCATATATTATAAAGAGAGACGGTTAGATAGTGAAGCGATCCAGCGAGAGAAAAAAGCGAATTATGTTTATTTGTTATCAAGTGTTGAGTTGTATCACGAGTAAGTGATACATTTCTTTCAGTATATTCTACAGTGAAATATCGAACCCAAATAAGAGGCAAGATCGTAACAATATTGACAATGAATATAATTCATATAATCTCTTTGGAAAATGCTCTCAGGACCAGCCGAACAGTATATTTTTATTTAGAATTCCTAAATCATTTTGAGGATTTGAGGAACATTGATACCTGCTGTATGGTGTCTTCAAAAGTACCCACGTTTTCTTGCAATGTCCCCTGAATGTATCTTTCATATTTTCATTGTATTGGTTTATTGTTTGTTTTATCAGCCTACCCAACTTATTTATAGATGACACGAAAAACTGCTATTTCGTTTTCACTTTCTACTGACTTCATTTGGAGTTATAAAGGATGATAAGTCATCATCGGGTTTTTTTGACCCTCAGATTGACACTATCAAATTGATAATCTGATGTTTTGACTATGGACCACCATCATCAAGTTGACTTTTTTAAATACCGACCTGGATTTCTTATAGCATTTTTCGGGAGGTTTCAATATTCCAAATACGATGATATACCTATCAGATTTTTTAAAAAAGTTGTTAGTATTTCATAGACATCGTATTTTTATTCCAGAATGAATCGCAAATGTGATCAAAACATTTGAGCATTCTGGAAGATATCTATTTCTCCGCCATCATAAACCACTATTTCAGACCTATCATGCTTCACAATCAAGAAAAAGTGATTCAATGTCTAGAAAAAGAACATCCAATCTTTGATGAACTCTGAACCATGGGATTTATTGATGAGAAATCGCTATACAAATAATAAAATTTGAGTTTCGTATTCTAGTAGCATTCAATTCATTATACCGGGCTATTCAAATTCGTTTCTGTACATGGGGATCTCGTAAACGATAAGAGATAGAGTGTCGGTTAATTGTGGCAAAGTTGCGTATTTTAGAGACCTATTCAATGATGTGAAAAAATCGAATTTAGCTCTTTTGGTTCTGGAGATATACAGAAAAAACAAAAAATCCCAAATTATATATTTGCCTGTATCTTCTTTATTTGCAGACATATTGAAAATCTATCCACATTTCGCTATTGGCACTTGATGTGGGCTATCAGAATATGTTCATGAATCTTTCATACAGGGTGTCATCTGACTTGGGCCACCCCATCTTCGAATTTTTAAATACGGACCTGTATTTTTTGTTGTAGAGCTAAATTCGATTTTTCCACATCATTGAATAGGTCTCTAAAATACGCAACTTCGCCACAATTTAACCGACACTCTATCTCTCATCGTTTACGAGATCCCCATGTACAGAAACGAATTTGAATAGCTCGGTATATGTGAAAAACAATATTTCAACCCTGGAAACGTATATTTGGCTAACACCACACCCCTTCAGGAACGTTGAGCAAGTCATCCCGATTTTCCTGATTCACTAATGATTCACCCGAATTGTTCGGGGTATCCACAAATTGCTAAGAATTTTTTCTTGAAAAATTATTGGCCCAGGTCGCATATTCCGAATGATTTGAACATTTTTATGATTCTATATCCTTTTATTTTGCATTTCCAGGTATAATCAATCGCGAAAATATAATGCCGGACTCCTCAAGCTGCGTCATCAACAATCGAGCGTTCTTCGTTTTCGGCTCTCTCATAGCCTTCTACGTGCCCATGGTCATCATGGTGGTCACCTACGCTCTGACGGTGCAGCTGCTCAGAAAGAAGGCGCGATTCGCAGCTGAGCATCCCGAGAACGATCAGTTCAGGAGGCTGGGAGGTAGATATGCGCAGAAGCACGAGCGTACGCCTACGATATCGGGTACATTGTGGAGAACAACAGGCAGTGGAGAGAGGTGAATATTTTTATGCACTAGCGGGCGTAAAATGGCACTTTAGCACCTGGTTGTGCGGGCGTAAAGTGGTACTTTACCGCCCACAGACAACTTTATCGCTTGCCGGGTGTAAAATGACACTTTAGCGCCCACCGGGCTATTGAATTCCTCTCGTATCGATATTCCTCTCATATCGATATAGAAGGTCGTCAACCTTATTGAATAACATTCATCTTGGAATAGAATTTTCGACTAGGAAACAGGAAGAATATAGAACATGGGGTTCCTGGAAAACATCAAACACACTGCCCTGGTGATGACAGAATAAACTGTCGAAACGTTGGCTTTTTAATGATATAGTTTCCGTTAATAAAGACCTACAACTCAAAAAACAACTTAATTCACCAAAGGAGGTCGTCAACCTTATTGAACATACTTATAATATTATGTTACTAGATTTGAAAATAACCAATAAAAATCAGGGACGCCGTTTGATCGATAAGGCAATTTCTTTGATTCGAAGATCTCTTTTCTAGAACAAATACAAATCTCATATAGTTCGTAGGTTTTCTGAATTTCAAGATGATAGAATAAAAAGTATAGTGGGTCCGTGATAAGAATTTGAGGAAATTTTGGAAATGATAGAAGATACGAGTTGAATTGGAGAACGGGCAACGCAAAAATCAAAATGAGATTTGAAATCTCGTACGTCAACAGTTCTCCTAAAAAACATCTAGGATATTTGAAAAGGTAGACTTCGAGTAGAAAACAACTACCTACTTGGCAAATACCACGCAGAATATCGAATTATATCTACTCGTAGTCTATGCACCGATTAACTAAGTTAATTCAGAATGCAAATGTTTCTTTCTTCCTGATACGCGGTTATGATTACATTGAGACAGGCACGCCTGACAACCTACAGACCGGTTTCTGGCTTATTGGCCCTCATCAGTGCAGGGTAGTCAACCGAGAAGAGATCTTGAGATCTCCACTCGAAGCGTTGTCTGTCCCAATGCACTCAATCGACGTATATTTCATAGCACTGAACCGCGTGCCAAGTAAGGCAGATTTTCAACAATTTTTGGAGATTTTAGAATCAAATAATAGTTTTGTTGCAAAAGAAAGTGAAATTTTGAAGAATTTCAGTATTGATATTTCTCGAAACCGAAAATAATTTTTATGATACACGGCCGTATTCGCCGTTTCCTCTCTTAAGCGAAGCTTCGCTGAGCTCGCTTGAAATTCAAGCTAAATTTAAACTTATGCGTTATGCACCGCACAACGTTAAACCTTGCTTAGCCAAGCGTGAAAAATCCTGGCAACGTTGTATCGTTTAGGCGTTTTCAGATATTTTACGTGTCAAAGTCATTGATTGTACGGGATTTCAAATTCAAACTTTCGAATTTTCGATTTCATTTGCTTATCTATAGTTATTTATAGCAAAATGAGTGAAAAAGTTACAGTTCAAATCTTCACATCATCGGAGGAGCTCCACATGTTGAGAATTATTTCACATAAATATGCGTACATATCGTGATAGAGAGGATACTGAAAACCAATAGGGCTTCTGGTGAGAAGAAGGAAAAGACCTGAAAGCAGATCACAAATGAGGCGAAGGCCCCCTTCTAAAAATAAAGAGGAATGATAGTGACGATCTTTTAATATCGATAATCAATAGAAATACAATGGTGGGTTTTCGAAACAAATGTGATGATGATGGAGATGACACTATTGTGTGCGTAGAGACCCTGATGAATAAAAAGATGTTGGAATGTTGGAATACATAGTTGAAATGAAAGGCACCTTAACCACATGAAAGAAGAAAATGCTCTCATAATGAGAAAAAGAAAATTAGAAATATAAATATTAGAGACAGAGAGTTACTTTTGAAACAGAAAAATTTCGTATGGAGTATTCATATTAAAAAGAGTGTGAATATAGATATTAGTGATGGTTATTATTATGCTACATTTGATTATTGGAAAAAAATAAAAATACATTATATTATTACATCTTTTTTTCATATATGTGTTATGATTTCATTGATTATCGGTTTGAAACCTAACGTCATTGCAACAAGTAATTTCATACTTTTATAGACTGTGAATTCGAAACAGTATTCAGTAGTAATAAAAAAAACGGGGTTATGATGTCTACATAATCCTGGCTCAAAATATAAAGCCGCCGATTGTGGCCGCTTAGATTTGAGCGTTCTCAAATAATTTTGTGGATACGTTGCATACAAATTCGTAACGTTAAGCGAGCTCAAGCCTTAAGCTTAGCTCAATAGCACACGGCGAATACCGCCGTTGGTAACTCAGATTTATTTTTCCGACGCATATTTGTTAAGCAAGGTCCTGATTATGTCCAGATTATGTCCAGATTGTAAGAGATCATTTCATCTTGAATATCTTCTACTTTCAGTTTCACTTAGCTGAATAGTAGTAGGTAAATGATGAATTTTCAGAGTGATCAGAAACTGTTTGGTAGACTGATAATTTCTTAAGGTTGGTGTAATTGATGGTATTCTTGATTTGAAATTCGAAATACATTCGAATCACCATGCATGAAACACGAATGAAATTGAAATCCGTACGTACATTGTCGCTCTAATATTTCACCTCATCTGTCAACTCAGGAGGTCCCTGAGTTTCTGGGTTTCGGATGAAAGAAATCTCGAAAGCTGCGGAAATGGGACAGAATGTCGCCAGGTTGAATATTCATAAGGGCCATGCAAACGAGAAAGAAGTAATGAGTGGGCAATAATTATGCGACGGGTTGTACTGAAAAGTGCCATAGAAAAGAGGAGAAACAGCATGCACTCATCGAGAGATTTTCATTAGGATTGTGAATAACCAAGGGCGAGTTATGATGATCAATTGTATAGAAATATGTCAAAAAAGTCCATTACGTATCCAAGGTGTTGTGAAGTGTTATAAGCAAAAAGCAAATATGGTTATAACCAGAGAAGTTAGGGAAGCAATAGAAAATTCAGTGAATCTAGCTGTAAATAAAAGCATTCAAGGTAAAGATTTTATAAAAACAATTACTGATAGTGTGATTGAGGCAGTTGCAAAAACATTCGACAATCGACTAACTGAGCTAGAAAACTCAGTAGCGAAAAAATAAAAAAATGAAACCTTGGATATCTTCAGGGTTGATAACTTCTATTCATAATTTTATTGATAAAAAAAACGAAGAATGAATATTATAAAGGAAAAGTGAGTGAAGCAAATGGTAACTGTAAAAAAATATGGAGTATTATCAATGAAATTATAGGTACTAAATCAACTTCTCAAGTTTCACAGACTGACATTATCGATGAAAATGAACTTCCAGAAAATAATAATCATAAGAAAGCAAATATGTTCAGTGAATTTTTCAGCAATTTAGGATCTGAGATGGCAAAGAATATTGAAAAAACAAACCTTCCTGAACATTTTTTAAAAGAAACGACTGTCCAATCTTCACTCTTTCTAGAACCAGTAACTTCGTCAGAAATAACGATTTTAATTTCAATTTTAAAAAATAACTGCTCGCCAGGACCTGATGGGATCAGTACAAGAGTTATTAAAATTATCCATGAATACATTATAATTCCATTGCTACATGTCATAAATCTTTGTTTCCTGAACGGGAAAATGCCAATACAATGGAAAGAATCCATAGTAACTCCAATATTCAAAGCTGGAAACCGTAAATTATTGACCAATTATCGACCAATATCGGTAATTAATAATTTTGCAAAAATATTCGAGAAAGCTCTCAAAACAAGATTAATCAAATTCCTAGACAAACATCAGGTTATTTCAAAAAATCAATTCGGATTTTTGCAAAATCATAACACAGAAGATGCCGTGATAAGATTGGTAGAACAAATTGTCGGTGCCTTGGACAGATCAACCAAGTGCTTAGCTGTCTTTCTTGATTTGGCCAAGGCATTCGACACAGTTTCTCACAGTAAATTACTTTCAAAAATGAATGAATACGGTATTAGAGGATTAACTTTGGATCTTTTTGAAAATTACCTATCGAACAGGAAACAAAAAATAAAAATAGGAGATGTCCTGAGCTCTGAATCAATAGTTAAGATGGGAGTACCACAAGGTACAGTACTGGGTCCTATATTATTTTTAATATATGTTAATAGTATGGCTAAAATGAAAAATCTAGGTGGACAACTGGTTTGTTACGCTGATGACACAGCAATTATATTCACAGGGAAGAGTTGGAATGAAGTAAAACGAACGACTGAATTGGGTCTGAAACATATTAAAATTTGGTTGAATTATAACCTATTGAGCCTTAATGTTGCCAAAACTAAATACATCGCCTTTTCACCCACAGTAATCGACCAACCAATACTTGATATTAAATTACACTCTCCTAAGTGTGAATATTTTGAACAATGCATCAACTGTCCAAAATTACAAAAAGTCACAGTGATTAAGTATTTGGGAGTCATGGTTTATCAGCACACTAAGTGGGGTGATCACATCTATTATGTCAATAAACGACTGAGAGTCCTGATTCATAAATTTTATATGATGCGAGATATTCTTTCAAGAAAAAATTTGATCATGTTGTACAACTCGTTGGTCGAATCAATTTTAAGATACTGCATTACTATTTGGGGAGCTGCTTTCATAACAACATTGCAAAATTTACAAACAACACAAAATACTATCTTGAAAATTCTGTTCCATAAAGAAAAACTTGTCTCCACACAATTACTCTTCCAAAAATCGAAAATGTTTAAAATAAGACAGATATATATTATCAATGCATTCTGCGAATGAATCATGAAAAAGAAAATTATACCATCAAACCTTTAAATACCAGAGCAGCAGCAAATTTTGACATCACTATTGGACATTTCAAAAAATCTGTCACTCAGAGATCTTTTTTTTATTATGCATGGTCCAAAAATATACAATATGATTCTAGTGAATATCAAGAATATACGGAAAACATCAAAATTCAAAACTGAGATTAAAAACTTCATTTTAAATCACGCCGAACAGTTCGATATTTTTTGAAAAAAAAAAGTTGAATCAAAAATTCAAAACTGAGATTAAAAACTTCATTTTAAATCACGCCGAACAATTAGATATAAAAAAAAATCTTGAATCATCCTTTCCCTCTTCTATCTTCTATATATTTTCTATTTCTATTTTATTATGCCAGATATGTCCAAAATCATCCTGTACTTGACTTCTATCTATCTAGATGAACTGATTTATTCAATTCAATATTGCAATAACCTACCACCATTTTCTCATTGCGAATACATTCTTACTTATCTTTGGTTCTATTATGCATCATATTTGTCCTGGTTATATTTGTCTAACGAGGATCTGACAGTACAGGCACTTGTGCCTAGGTCGCCTCCTTGGACAAGTAGAACATTCTGCTGAATGATAAATATGTACCAATTAAAAATATTAAATTTTTTTTGTTTTTTATAATTTTGTTGAATGGAAATTTATATAAGAATTATGTTTATTGTATCATTGAAGATTAAAGACATGATTATATTATATTAAATGTTTCACTGTGATGAAGCACCATCCTGCCGAAATTGATATTATAAATTTTTTTTTGTGGATCATGCCTATTCGATCTCCACAAATAATCCAATTATGTACTTGAAATGTTTTAACATTAGGAAAAAATAATGAACATTAGATAAAAATCATGGCTAGATGATTTTCATAGCCTGGTTTTTGCATTATTTCTCAACAATAATAATCGCTTTTATTGATAGTAACTGAAAAATAAATACATGAAGCATATTCACACACAAAAACATTGCTTACTATCAAAAGGCAGAGTTATGTGTGAAATGGGTAAGTATACCTTCAGTCATAAAACAGACAAGATGAATAATGTTCAATTCTTACCACAGTAGTTGTTTGAAGCCAACATCTAAATCAGTTACTAGGGTTACCTCATTCTAAAGCAAGGATAGCAACAACAGATTCCCCAGCATCAGTGTCTTCCTATCTTGGAAGGGTCTGAATTTGAATAAATTGACCTACTGACAAAATTATCGTATCTTTCTAACACTGAATGAAAACAATGTAATATCAAAGTTTTCAGGAAATATACATCTTTGATTTATTACCCGAATGATAATAGATTCAATTCACTGTCACTACTATATTGTTTATTTTCGGGCAAAATGAAGTTTCAAAGTGTCGAACTTGAGAAATATAACCTCAAACATGTTGTCATTACCTTTCGATTCCACTAAATATAGGCTTATTTACTATTCTGGGCATTTTCTTAGCACTTGGGCCAACCATTTTCACACTTGTAGTGAAATTATGCGAGAAAACTCTAGCGTCTCTTGAAATATTCTCTTTCTTGATAGTATTTTTACAAATATTCACTAACTTTTCATCTCGGTGAAAGCCGAGGATGTTTTCAAATTACCAAAAATTGTTTTGCACATAAAGGTGCATAGAAGGGTGGGTGATTAATACAACGAATGATACGACACTGAGTAACTCACCAGTGGAATGTTATGTTCTGGTCACCACTTTTAAATCGTCTCTCACACATTCAACAGCATTTCACCATCCTTAAAATTCGATTTGAACAGAATAAACGAGGTTTTCAAGTAAAATCCCATTAAAATTTTCACACCAAACTGGAAATACGCCGTTTAATGAACCATCAAACAAAATATGTCACTGTCAGTGTTCAGTTGATTATCGGTTGAACGAAATAAGCGGCGTTGGCGCATTCACCAAAAAGTATGCAATCTCCAGAAACACGTGCTATCTATAAACCACATAAATAAATGAGGCACTGTATTACATGACGAACATTGAATGCATAGCTTTTGATACACTCAATAGTATATTCTGTGAACTTCGTAAGTACCAACAGAAGGATATATATATTCGGAATCCTTGAAAAAATGTGGTCTTGGGATGATTATCACTTTCAAATGCTACGATGTGGCAACCTCTGTGGGGGAAAACAGATGTATATGAATTTCAAGTTGGCTTCAGGCAATTTGGGGTGTTACTATTCTAGTGGGTTTGTTGTTCGGAAGTAAGTACTTTCCTCCACTCAAACAGATAGGTATGTATCTTGAATTATTAAATGATAGCTTAAATAGATTGAAATATAGGTATGGAAAATCCTTGAAACCTGGAAGATATTGTTTCCTTTCAATTCTGAACTTCGAGTAAGCAATAAAGTCAATCTACCTTTCATTCAGCATCCAGTGTACCTACTCCAATTATAATTAATGTATATTTCCAACACACACGCATATGTGAAAAGTCTGCATCGGTTTTCATAAAAATATCGCACCTACTTGCATATAATGAGGTTGACATCAAAAATTTGACAATACCATATACCGAGATTCATAAAAGTTCATTAAGGTTATGCGATGAAAGTATTCAATTATATAGAGATTATAGAACTCTCAGTTAGTGTTGATCATCACGAAATCATTTTTATGGAAAGAACAAAATGAAGAAACTTTCACCATTAAACATGTAGGATGAATAAAATGCATACTGCCTTCAGTGCACAGTGAATCGGTTTTTTGATGAGTTATTGACTTTTTTTTTTTTTCACTCTTTGCAATTCGTGACTAACCTTTTGTAATGATAATAGATTTCCACCATAGAAAACGAGGTCGCATATAAAGTTCCTGATAGCTGTCACTGTCAAGACCATCACGGGACAGTTAATGTGCTATTCAATCGTGAATGTAATCTTTACTGTATAATTCATAAATGGGCTAATATCTCATAAATTAGTTCAAATGTGAAATGATTGTAGATATCAATAATCAGTCGGCTCTGTCTATACTTTGACATGACTTCAAAATTCTGGAACATACTATTTCAAATTTCAAATAGGGTACAACAAGGCTTTTTCCAACTTCGAAATATGTTTCTTTCGATCACGATTCAAAAGACTAATTATGGATCATTACTCACTTACAGATCGAACAATACTCTTAGAATTCACCCATCGCATACTCAGATATCATACGCTAATGGGGAAGATAACAACAGACAATCTACCAGTACTCGCCGCGATCAGTTCACACAGACACCAGAGGATATTGCACGAGAAACAAGAAACTGCAAGCTGAAATCTTTGAAACTGCAACTGAACCATACCACGTCGAATCTCACCAATTTCAGGTGAGTTCTTCAAGCACTGAAGCATACCAACTTTCAGCCGTTTTCAGTATTGTGAATTGTGATTGTATAATTCTTATCAATGATACCAATCAATCGAGTGGGTTACAAAATACCATATCACTATATCTGAATTAGTTGACACCTTCATAATTTTTCGTTCTGTACAATAGCTTATCGTAATCCCATCTTCCAATACCTCCAATAATGCCACTGATATTGTCATTGGAACAACTTAACCATCAGTGGATTCTTAGATTTGATTGGAGCTCACAAGATGTTCTCTCTCTGATTCCAATGGGGAATTCTCCTTCGGACGATAATGAATTAATATTAAATATCTTAAAAAGACGCATTTCAAACTTACCATTTCAACCTTTTTTCGAAAAACAATTTCAAATGTTTGAAAAAAAGAGACTTTAATTGGGGTTTTAAAATTTAAAACACTTTCTTCCTATTTCACCATTTGGCAACATCGACTGCAGATTTCATAAACAATAAAGGACAGCAGATCCATTACGTTGATTAGGTGAATGAATATAGCCATATTTTGATCAGGTTAGAATACAGAACTCATCCTACCAATAAGTTCTGTGGATTAGGTGCCATTCTGCTTATTTCTGTCCCATGGTGCTCAAAAAATATGGTTCTAAGTCATGGAGGTTATGTTTATGTTTGAGTTGTGGATGGATTGGTGTTTTTGTTCGACTGAAATTCATGTTTTGACTGATTATTTTCTTATATTAGCAGTTTGACTACTGAATTAAACATTGCCTTCGAGTGTACATAATGAAAGTGTGGCCAAATGTGAGTTGTTGTTCTTCTAGCCTACTAGGCTCTGTTGCCAATTTGTGAACTAGAAACAAAGCGATTCAGAATTTAAAACCCCATATTTGAAAAATTAATTTAGATAGTTTCCCAACGAATTCGAAAAATTCATGAATGAAGCTCAATAATCAATAAGTCCATATTTGCATTTGCTGTAATAAGCCGAATTGAGGAACATTCCCCATTGATGCAACAGTCAATCTCATCAAACCAAATCAAGAGAGATGGATCCTTTCATTTCGGATACAGCACAACCAACTGATAATCTGAGTATTGAACTACCAAATGACTCTCCTAGATGCCTTATTCAATGATGAAAAACTTGATGATCCTTACTATACTGCAAATTCCGACAGTGAAGAAGATGAAGATGATAATGAAAATGATGAGAGCTTGCAAGAATTGGAGAATATCATAGATGAAGCTCGTAATGGGGAAAATCATCAGGAAGGCAATGAGCAAATCCGACGATCTGAAAGATCAGTAAATTGGGAGTGAAATTATGCTAAAATCATGAGGAAGAAGTCATACTTATCCGAGATATACGCGAACAGAAGGGGAAAAAGTCAGTCACTGCGCTTCTTTTTCGTGTACTGAGATGATTTCTCAATATTCTGAGAATCTGATAACATGGAATTCCGAACAGGTGAAGAAAAATGTACATTCCTAAATGAAGAAGATCACAGCTGCAAATACTTGAACATGGGCCAGAAACGAGGGATGCCACCCATAAAAGCGATATGAGATCGACTCACTCGAGAATGTTTTCTGATAGTTTGCCGAAACTACTACTTACAAGAAACTTCTACATTTTATGTGGATTATAATTTCGTTTGAATACAGTCACATATAGTTCCGTAGTTCGTTGTTCCCCATCATATCCAGTTGTCCGAGTTTTGTTTCAGTTGACCCAAGATGAGAAAGATACTTAATATATATTTCGCATCGAGAGTCCTGTTGAATAATAATCATATTGAAGTACCGACTTCTAAAATACATTGTATTATTACGAAAGGATGGTGTAGAATCTAGAAAAAGTACGAGTAATTACTCACTATGGACCTTATTGATCATTCAATGAATATGATCATTTGGTTAATATAGTCACCAAGTGATTCCTAAGTTCAGTTATTGCATAAAGTCGATGTTGATACTAAATGGACCATTTTATCAGATTGGCATAAGTTTTCGATCCTTTTGGTTTTGTGATTCCAATTTCATTCTATGCAAAATATCTTATACAATACACAGAATACAAGAACCAGAAAACGGTTGTTGATGGTTGAATGTCAGAAACGATAATTGAAGTCTATAAAAATTCCAAGATATTTGGGATCTGAAAGTTATGTTGATTTGTCATTTGAATTTTGGAAATCTCTCATGCTTCTGAACGCATGTTTGAATAATATAATATTTGGTGAATCATAATCATGTGCTCCTGTATAGCAGAATTGTGGACATTCATTGTAAATTCATGATATCAATGGGAAAAAAGGCTATAGTACGCTTTTTTATGAAAAGAAAACCTAACCACACTTTTCACATAATATTATGATGGGTGGGGCTTAAAAGATTAGAAGAACCCCACGAATTATGGCTCGATAAGCTTGATGATGAAATGATCATTTCATCAGATATTGTGTCATTGGCAGATTGAGTTTTTGCCTAGGATAAAAATAGATACGATACGTTTTTTGATGCATCTATAATATAAGAAATTCTCAAAATAAAGATTCTCGTACAAAAATTGCACAAGTTCGAGATCGCTTTCATGAAACTGATACAAGGTGTTGCATTTCATAAAGAGGTTCGTGTGTTGAAAACAGGAAAATATCATTCGGTATCATTTGGAAACACTCTAGTTACTGGTAGAAGCAATCATCCTATTTTACTCATTAAAAACATTCTCTGACCTATTTGCTCATCATTCATCGAATCTTCACCCTGATGGTCTTAAGAAATGCGCAATTAACACAAATTCAGTCTGAGCTAAATTCTGACCCGTGTCAACAATGAATATAAGGGCATCTAATATGTTTACCTCACCCAGTTCATTCCAAAACAAAGACACATCGTTTGTCAATAAGGCAAATACTACAAAAAGGTATCACGATTTCTCTTAATGGCATTTCGAATAATTGAATGCCCTCCAACAGCGGTAGAAATGAACTGAAGATAGATCACAAATAACTATCGAAAAGTTATATATAGAGATCATCTTCGACTTCCAATCGTTGGTGTTTGGAACGTATAATAGGTAATAGTTATTCATAGGTTCAGATGAAATGGATTGAATTGTTTCGGAAAACGGAAGCTGAAGCTTTCCAGAGGTCATTAGTTGAGTTTGGTCCTTCGATATTTCCAGTAAAATACAATCCTATCTAGATTACATGTTGGTTGAATGTTTCGTCCTCATAATTAGTTTTTAGCAATTGCTTGAGTTGAACATAATATTCGAAATTGAAAATGACTGTCGAGTAACTCTCGTCAACTGAAATGGCAATAATTGAATATAACTAGTTAGTGAAGTGGTGAATATTGGTATGTTAAAAATAAAATAAATGGAGAAATATGAATTTAAATATTTTGCATATAATATCAGCGAATGAACAAAAAAATCATGATTCTCAAACAGATATATTCCATACAGTAAAATTAAATTCAAAACAATAAAATACAATGCATTCAATGTAATATATAATGAAACACATTACAAAGTGATTGCAAATAGAAATGCATACGAATTAGTTATATATGTAGCTTTTTCAATTATAAATGAGTAATGATTTTAATCGTATTAGGAATAATCAGCTATTCAAATTTTTGTTGAAAAATCTCGTGAGTTTTTTCTAGGTGCTAAGACGTATCCATTCAACTCCTTTTTCAAGGATGTTTGTCAAAATCTTTGGGCAAAATGTTTCGATCCATTATTTTGTTCATTACATTATCGATTCTTTTGTCTCGTTTTCTTGTTATAAGTGTATTTTTTTGTTCGATTTTTTCGTGAATAATGTGTTGTCAATTTTCGATTGGCAGCGACGAATGCAATTCATTGCATGGCATAGCTATTCATCTATATTATTATCGATTAATTCGAAATGCCGCCAGAAAGCCAATAAGTAATATTAGTTACTCAAATCAGCCGAAGAGGCATTATCTGAAATGCAAACGATTCGAGATGCCTAATGTAATCAGTTTATATTGAAAATCGTAGAAATTACTCAAGTAGGCAGCTCTGAAGTGATTGGCGATGAGAGAGGCGATTTTCTGCGAATACGAACGTCTGCATCTAAATGACATGAATTTATTCATTGGAATTTTTACAAGCTTCTTTCTGAAACTGTTTAATTATGCAATCATCAAACCGAGTTCAAATTCTAATATTGTCGGGGGATCAATGAATAACTTTCTCCGTGATTTATTTCAGCTTGAAAATTCTTATACCTCTGGAATAATATATCATACAGTAAGAATATGATCGATAGACAGAATAGAATAGAATAGAATAGAACTTTATTCAAATATTATAATATTACAATGACACATACTAGGTGAATAAGTATTACATTCCTTATAATTTTTTTTTATGCACCTAGGTGTAAACACCTGTATGTGCATAGTTATAAGGGAAATATAAAGTTTATTACAATTTTCATATGAAAACTTAATGCTATAAACTACATTACATGAGAATAATCGATGAGAATAATAGGTAGTATATTTTCTCACATTATATCCTAAAGCATTTCAGCCAAGAATGAAATAGAATGAGAAAAAAAAAGAGAGAGAGAAGAAGAAAAACATTAATTTATAATTAGTTATTCAAGAGATAATCTTCGGAGAGAATAATGATTATCTGATTTTAAGATTATTCGTATATACATGATAATTATTGTAAATATGATTTCTACACATCCTAGAAAATACATGATATTTTTGTGCATTTCTGATATCCATTGGCAGTATATTGAAAATTCTGGGGGCTACACTTCTTGAAAATCTCATGGTGGCATCTTTTTGACAGAAGGGAACAGATAAATATTTGTTAGACACTTGTCGAGTATTATGAGAATGGGATACAAAATTCTGTGAGTTTTTGTTTTTGAACATAAATATGCAATTGCTGTGGAAATACAGCATTCTGACGTTGAGAATATTGCAATTGTATAATAGAGCTGTTTGGTACCGTCGACCTTTGTAATATATTATCTTAAGTATGTAATTTTGAATAACATTCAATGGATTGAGTGCATTACTGTAGAGACCTCCCCATACAAGGATTCCATAGCTTAAAATAGATTCAACTAGTGCTTTATATATTGTTATCAAGAGATGCCTTGTCATGAATTTCCTTATTACATAGAACTTATAAATAAGTCTCCTCAGTCTATTAGTTAGATTTGTGACATGTCTGGTCCATTTGAGATTTTTGTCAATGGTAATACCAAGATATTTAGACGCCTCTGATTCATTTATCTTCAAGTTTGTGTTTCTAATATAAAGAGACTTGAAATCTGGCCTATTAGCATTGTTTAGTGAGAATGCAATGTATGATGTTTTTTTAATGTTCAATGATAGCTTATTAAGGTCTAACCAACTTTTCACTAATAGAGTACCATGTTCAGCTTTCATTTTAACATGGTTCCATGAGTTACCTTTGAATAGAAGGACTGTGTCATCAGCGTAAGATATTAGAGTGCCGTCTATATTGGAAGAAAGTAATGAATTGATGTAGGTTATGAATAGCAAAGGACCAAGTACTGTGCCTTGTGGGACACCTATAATAACGTCAACTGGATCACTGATTTGATTTCTAATTTTTACATGTTGAGATCTATTAGTCAAGTAACTTTTAAAAACATTCAACACAGCGCCCCTCACTCCATAATGTTCAAGAACGTCAAGAAGATTTTCATGGGGCACCGTGTCAAAAGCCTTTGCAAGGTCCAAAAATACCCCTATACATTTCTGACTAGATTCTAAATTATCTTTTATCTGATCTATTAAATCGAACATAGCATCATTAGTGCTGATTCCTGCCTGAAACCCATATTGCTTATTATTTAGAATGTTCTTATCTAGTAGAAATTCACTTAGCCTTTTCTTCAGGGATTTCTC
Source organism: Chrysomela aeneicollis (assembly GCA_029955515.1). Lineage (NCBI taxonomy): Eukaryota > Metazoa > Arthropoda > Insecta > Coleoptera > Chrysomelidae > Chrysomela > Chrysomela aeneicollis. Next base: position 8,885,769 of record JARUHQ010000017.1, read on the forward strand.
GAATAACTTTGCAAAAGCACTAATGAGGCTAACTGGTCTAAAGTTAGATATACTATTTTTATCACCAGATTTGAATATTGGCACTATTATAGACTTTTTGAAATGATCTGGAACTTTTCCATTTGAATAAATCAAATTGAAAATGTATATTAGAGGCTCTACAATGTGAAAATGATTGTCTTTCAATAGTTTGTTGTTTATGTTGTCAAATCCTGGAAACTGTTATTTTTCAAAGATTTAATATGCATTATCATTTCATTTCTGTCGATTGGCGATAGAAACAGTGAATCTTTTATTTGAGGGAATGTATTCTCAATATCTATCATTGGGGCATCAATTTTTTCAGCCATTCTAATTCCTATATTCGAGTAATAATTATTGCAGAAGTTTGCCATGTCTTTGTCATCAGAAAATGGTATTTTGTCCTCATCTGTAATACTTATATAATTGGTCGATGTAGAATTGTTATTATTAGTGGCCTCATTAATTAGTTCAAACAACTTTTTTATATTATTACTGTTATTAGTTATTTGTTCAGAGTAGTAATCTGTTTTCGCTCGTGCAATCAGTTTATTGAGTTGATTTCTGTAAATTTTATATTCATCATATAAATATGGGCATTGCTTATGTTTTATTGCATTTTTTTTCAACTTATCCCTACGTTTTATCGAGTTGATTATGGCATTCGTAATCCACGGCTTGATTTTTTTGTGTTTATTGATACTGAATGAAATATTTTTTTTGACATACAGATAAATGATCGCCATAAATTTCTTAATGGAGCGTTAGATTACTGTAAGAAGGGTGGTCCCACGTCGTTATCTCTTTAAATGAGATAACCATTATTCTGGTTCTATTTATCTCGGGCAACCTTCTCAATGAACAATTCAATCGTTTATCAATTGATTCTCTATAACAGGTGCATAAGGCACACCAGATTCGATATAATACGCACAAACCCGTTAAACATACTCAAATACATTATCCATGAACGTACTTACTTTGTGAAGGCTCAGAAGAAGTGGTGATCAGCTTATCACCACCGGCGGAATATCTCAGGCGTCCTTGTCAGGTATTCCCAGAGTAATGATGTCTGATTTTTGTGAAGGCTCAGAAGAAGTGGTGATCAGCTTATCACCACCGGCGGAATATCTCAGGCGTCCTTGTCAGGTATTCCCAGAGTAATGATGTCTGATTCTAAGCACACACACACTTCTTTGGTAATTTCTCTCAATGACTTCTGATTACTGGCAAAAATTTAAGAGGTGAAGTGATTGATATTAATTTAAGTTTCCCTCCTTGAAATACAAACGGACTTGCTGGATAATAAAAGAGTTGTGTTCTAAATCACTTATTTAATTATAAAATGTTAGGCTAGACTTGATGATGAATTGAATACATGGAGAAATGGTTTAAATTCTTAACGACAATACCTGATATTGGGAGACGAAAAATACTCAAGTTGTTTCACAAAGAAATATATAAACTATTGTTGAAAACTAGTCAAAAGGTTGATAACTGAGTTCTCTTGAAATAAAATGATAGCTGAAATTTGAATTGTGTGCCAAAACGGCCAAATCTTCGAACTGAGAAAAGAGATGAAAGTCAAATTATTATAACAGTCAGAGAATTTACCAAAGGGATGAATTCACGCACTAGACACGAGGCAAGCTAAATGAGAATCGAAAACGAACTGACGAAATTAAATTTGAACAAAACTTCGTGAACTCAACAACTAACCACACGAGGGTGTTGGCTATAATTTTGGGTGTCTTTCTTGACTTTTCTCGTCCAATCAGAACAGTGTTCGACCTAACGGACGAATAAGGTTCCATCTCATTCCCTTTTGACTAATTTATAGACTTCTACAAACCTAAGACATATTTCCATCGATAATATTTAATCTATTCCCCGAATTTTGGGTTATTGCCTAGGCATGTGTTCTTAGGCGCTAATCTCCACTTATACCAGAGCACATTTGTTTCGAATTATTGACATATTAACTACGTTCCTGTTCAGCAAAATAAACACTTGATTTCTTATCCTAGAAAGATATCCATTTCGTCTCCCATAAATGTCGTTCGGTTATATAATATATTGGACGATATGGGGAAAAAATCCAACTAAAACCATCAACATATCAATTTACTAAAATTAAAATAAATGTTATCGTTAACATATCCTGGAGTATCTGTATCTGAGATGACGTTGACCGATGGAGATTGTGCGGTTGACTATGAATTATGAGGGTGGTTTAAAGTTTTACGACTTTTCCACTTATTTACAAAGATTATATTTTCTATTCAGAACAAGTGTGTCTGTTTATTTATGACCGAGGCGATAATAAATGTTGATGGTTAACAGCTTTTATATTTTTGGTCAACGAACAGAATTTTCTATGCTGCAAATGAAAATGAAATCTACGTACACCGTTGCTTGAATAATCCGCTTTCTTACATCTCTCCCTCCTTTAAGAGTAACGTTTTATTTTTATTCTTGTAAAGAGAGGTAATAAAATAGTTACTCCAGAATAGTTATACTACACTAAGGAACTTTAAAATCTAATACAGTCCTGGTACCAGAGTTCATCGTCTTCATTGAGGTGATTGCCTTTCATCTACTGTTTGTCCGAACAGTCAAGATTGTTACAGGGCATCAAGGTCGGATAGGTAGTACTCGATTGCACCGGGGCGCTCGGGGAGAATCGCGGTTCACTCACGAGAGTTCGCGGCACGTCGGCGTCGTTCACATGAACTTGTTGAAGTTCCACGTTGTCTAACGCGTATTGTTCTTCCGGATCACTACTCTTGTGGTGGAGTCTATAAATGTACCTTTGGGCTAATGCCTGACAGAGGCTAGCCCACAAGTAACGTTTTCTACGGGGGTGATTTCTAGTCACTTTTTTGATGGTGAAATAGTTGGTAATCACCCCAGTGACATAACTCACGATACAGAAAGTGGTATACAGAAAACCACAGATCGAAAAAATGTTCCCCATTCTCGATAATAAACCCCACACTTCTTCCGCGGCCGACTTAGCAAAGTTCTTGAATTCCGTTTCACTGAAGAGATTAGGCATATTGTAATTGTCCGTACCTATACCTCTTCCGGTGACGCGACGCGCGACTTCGTTGGTGACAGCCCTCCGTTCGTTCGGGAACAAAAGTGTTCGTTGGAATTTCTCCATGTCTTCTCGCGTGTAGATTCCGTCCGACGTGATGGGTGATATTCTGGCAAGTTTTATTATTTCATCCTCCGTATTAGCATCAAGTTCAATGGCTGGATCTGCTTTTCTTAATGCGGGTGTCAATTCAATCCATTTTCCTTCAACATTAAAACTGGATGGCAGGAGCGGTTGACAATCAATTTCAGTACCGTGCTCTGGTACAATATGAGTCATAGGTAACCGGAATAAAGATTTATTCTGATACAATACAGGTAATTCTTGATAGCAGGTATTCGTTCTTCTATATTCTACGATGATTGGTTTACATTTGGCGATATAAAGTACTTCGCCCATCACTCGTCCAATATAACCTGTAGTCTCCTTCACCAAATTACCCACTAGGTCAGGAGATTGCAGAGCCATGGTGATTCGATTTTGTAGAATCTTTTCCCGCAACTCGCATCTTTTCATGATTGCATCGTAAACTATGTCAGCCATCTGTCGTTTAAATGCGATTTCTAAGTAAAGCAGTTTGCTCAATACCTGGGACATCATATCCGTATTCTGCGGTAGTCTTAGTGATTTACGATAAAAAAAACCTAACGAATCTTCCAGAATCACTAGCAACCGATTCTGTTCTGTTTGCCAGGCTCTTTGGTGGCATAAATCTTCTGCTTTAGTTAGCTTTAGAGCAAACACTGTATCTTCGGTATCTACGATAAGGTAAAATGTAGGTGGGTCCCTGCTAAGTGTCAGTAGGGTGGCGTTACCTTCGTACAGTACATCAACTCCGCTGTTAGTACATTGATCAGCGATGTTCGCCTTCCATATCACCTCCCCTGAGAAGTCATCAAAACAGGATCCATCATTGTAAGGACATACAGTTCCCGAACGAAGGCTCACGATATTCCGTTCCACATCAGCGGTCGTGAAGTAGTCCGATAACTTTATCGTAATCGCGGCGGACACGACGACATTTCCGTACGACACATCCCCGACGGTGAATTTGGTGCCTTCGCACCTGCCGCTGACATCAAGGTGTCCTTGGAGGGTTGTTGATACCTCCGTGGTCCCGTTGAGGCTGATCTTGCTGATGATTCCACCACCCATTCCTCGGAGGTCCAAATGGCGGAATCGATGCGCCTTGATGCAGGTCTCGGCTGAGACGTGGTGTACGTATTTTCCCAGACCTCCTGCGACGCTGCTGATGTGTGAGTGCATCCCGCAGTGCTGGATGGACTGCTGGATTACGACGAGGCACGTGTAGACTTGGACCCCCACGTATTGCCTCTTCTGGATCAGTTGTATCTTCCTCGTCGTGGTCTCGGTGGCATTTCGAGGATCGAGGCATGGTTTCACCCTCAATAACGATATCTTAGTCAGTTCCACTGACTCGTCTTGACAATCATAGGCGACGATGTGCCCAGTCGCAATACCCAATAGTCTAATGAATATTAGGCTCAAAAATATCAACATCATTCTGAAACATACATGTTACACGTTATCTGTCTGCGAGTTACAATGAAATAATTAAAGTATTTTGCAATATCGATTCTAGTTATCTCGTCTACAAATTAGTTATAATAATTCGATTCATCAAGTCTAGCAAATTATACTATCCAATGTCAAGTATTTTTATATACATAAATAACAACTTGTATCCACCTTCTTCTTTGATAATTATACTTTATAAACATAGTATATTCGTTACATCAACTCAATTTGAAAGTCTATACAAGATTTATTCTCTTTTAAATTTTCAAACCTAGATTAGCAAAGGCTTGGCAAAGTAAAGAAATGTTTTCCTGGCCTGACTGAATTGTTTCTGATTCTCAAAAATAAAATATATCCAAGTATATTCTGAGTAAATATAAAAATTAACGAATCTTTGCTATGAAACTTGGATTTCGTTATAGACTACCTAGAAATATGTTACTATGTTCAATCGCAGTCTATTTTACTTATATATATATATATTTTTATTTTTTTTTTCATTCCTTTCTTCTTACAAGCTAATTATGATAATGCATGCGTTAAAAGAACAATCCAAAGTTTTATCGAATTCGCTAAAACTTGTGTATTGTTATATCTATCAAAAAAAATATACTAAGTGTAGATTATATGAACTTACGAATCATCCTCTTTTATATTCTATTTTTACTTATCCAAGGATGATTCGGTGCAGGTCCTTGACTTCTTGTCTGACGTTTATTTTCCTCCTGTTGTATCGGTGGTATCTCTTCGTTTGAATTTTCTGAAGCGGTTTCCATTTCAGCATCGCTCATCGACTCAAATTCTTCACCCGCTGATTGCGGCGAAGGAGTACGCATTTCCATCTCCGTGTTTTCCACAGGAGTTTCTTGATTTTTATTCTGATTTTCTTCACTTCCTTTGCAGCTATTCCCTTCTTCTTTTTCCTCTTCTTCTTCATCTGTTTCTACTTCCGATTTTTCTTCATCACCTGAGTCCTTTTCAGCAGCTTCGATTTGTAGATTATTATTGACGGCTGGCGTGGGTTGTGACATATTTCCCGTCTGTCGTTGTTGTATCCTAGCATAGCCTCCTATCATTTGTTGTTCCGGAAAGTTCCTGTATTTTACTGGTATATTTCCTAGTTGGTTCATTACTGTTTCCGTCGCCGCGCAGGGTTTTAACCGGTTGACATGTACCTTTTTCTGGTCTCTACCGTGGATTTCCTTTACTTCAGCGTTTACTCCACGAAGTTGTATTATCCGATATGGTCCTACCCATGGTTTGTCTAGTTTTCGGCTTAATCCAGGTGTAGTGGCAGGGTTATACACATAGACTCGATCACCTTCTTCATATTTTATTGGGGAACTTTTCTTATTGAACTGGTTATGTACTTTTTCTGTCGTTCTTTCAATTGTATCTAAAGCATTTCGATGTGCTATTTTCATTCTCTGTATGAATTCAGACACGTAATTTTCATCCGTATCGTATTTTACTCGCAAAGGCTTGAATAATTCATCGAAAGGATACTCCATATCTCGTCCAAATAAAAGAAAAAACGGACTTTCTCCAGTAGACTTGTGCGTTATCGATGAATAGGCTGCTAAAGCAAAAGGAAGCCACTCGTCCCAATCTCTTTGGTCTGGTTGAATATAATGACTCAATAAATCTTTCAGAGTTCGGTGGAACCTCTCCAAAGCGCCATTTGTTTGGGGTCTGTAAGCTGTTGTTTTCAAGTGTTTTATTTTTAAAATTTCGCAAAGATTTTCCATAAGCTTCGATGTAAAATTTGTTCCTAAATCTGTCAAAAGCTGTGTCGGCGTTCCGTGTCTGAGTATGATTCCTTTAACGAAGGTTTTCGCTACTGTATTTGCTGTTTGATCTTTCATGGGAAAAGCTTCGACATATTTGGTAAGCGCATCTTGGACCGTCAGAATATACTTGTTTCCTGTCAAAGTCATTGGCAGTGGACCTACAACGTCCATTGCTATTCTGTAGAACGGTATTTTTGGCATCTCGAATTTTTGTAGAGGTGCTGGTTTTAAATGTGGCGATGTTTTTCTCCGAGCACATTGTATGCAAGCATTCACATAAATTTTTACATCATCGTACATTCCAGTCCAAACAAAATTTTTGCGTATTCGATCATACGTTTTATCGAATCCCATGTGTCCTGATAATGGTAAATCATGATAGAGTTTCAAAATACTAGGTACTAACGCTGGGGGTGCTACCAAAACATCTTCGAATCGACTATCGTGTGATTTCTTATATAATAATCCGTCCAAGTCTAGATAATATTCTTCAGTTGAGTTACTTTCTATAAGTTTAATAATGTCTCGTGTTTCCTTATCAGACCACTGGCATTTTTTGATGTTATTTCGATTCCAAATCGGTGATAATTCATCGGTAGCTGTTAGACAACGAATAGTATTGATGGTAGGTTTTATTCGCGACATCGCATCAACATTCCCATGTTTTTTCCCTGGTCTATATTCAATCTGGAAAGTATATTCTGTAAGAGCTAGAGACCATCTCATTAACCTACTATTTGGTTCTTTCACACTCATCAACCATTTTAGAGGTTGATGATCGGTGTATACAATGAACTCTGCTCCATAAAGATAGCATCTGAAGTGTCTTATACTCCATAACAATGCGAGACACTCACGTTCTGTGGTATGATAGTTCTTTTGGGCCTTTGTCAATTGTTTACTTGCATATGCTATTGGTAGTTCTTCACTGTCGTATTCTTGACTAAGTACAGCTCCTAAAGCAAAACCAGAGGCATCACACGACAATAGAAATTTCCTGTCGAAATCCGGATATTTCAAAATTGGTTCTTTTATCAATTCGGCTTTCAGTCGTTCGAAAGCTTCTTGACACGCATCATTCCAAACGTACTTTACATTTTTCCTAGTAAGGTTAGTCAAAGGAATGGCTTCTCGTGAAAAATTTGGTATGAATCGTCGATAATATCCAATAAGACCTAAAAATGCTCTAATTTCAGTTATGTTCTTCGGCGGTGGATAGTTTTGCACTGCTGAAATTTTGGTCGGATCGGGTTTTACCCCATTATTTGAAATCACGTGTCCCAGGTAATTTACCTCCCTTTTTATGAACGAACACTTCTCTAAATTTAGTGTGAGACCTGATTCTCTGATTCGGTCAAAAATGTCTTTCAATTTCGAAATATGTTCATCGACGTTGTTTTGTGAAAAACATATTATGTCGTCGAGATATACGAAACAGTGTGTTCCTGTTAATCCTGCTAATACCAAGTACATCAACCTCATGAATGTACTGGGTGCGTTCGCCAATCCGAAAGGCATGCGGTTGCATTCATAATGTCCCCAGGGTACAGAAAATGCTGTTTTTTCTCTGTCTTTTGGATCAACTTCAACCTGCCAATATCCTTTACTCATATCGAGGGTGGTGAACATTTCAGCACCTCCTAAGGAATCGATGGTCTCATTGATGTTCGGTATCGGAAAGAAATCTCTCTTGGTCACACTGTTTAAATTCCTGAAATCTATACAAAACCTGTATTTCTTTTCTCCGTCTTGAGATTTCTTCTCGACAATAACCACGGGAGCACTGAAAGGTGATACCGACGGTCTTATAATGTCCTCTTTCAACATTTCTTCTATCTGATTTTTCACTAACTCCTGCTGGCGAAACGGTACGCGATATGGTGCCTTATATATAGGCGGGCTATCTCCAATGTCGATGGTGTGCTTCATCAAATTTGTTGCTTTCAAGGGCTCGTTTTCCACGGCGAATATATCTCTATACTTATCCAGGAATCTTTCCATTTTCCTTCTGTCAGCTGCTGTTAAGTGCTTCAAGACTTCCTTATATGTCTCATCTGTGCACTTATACTTTTTTCTTACTCTGTCATTTTCGATTTCCGAAACTTCTTTCTCCACCGTCGCGTCTACCAACCTCAAAATTGGACACTTTTTCACAATAGTCTGTGCTACTGAAGAAGTGTTGAGAATTCTTACCACAATTTCCTTCCTGTCGTTGGGGGTATCATGTGGTATGTTTACCACCGATCGTGCTACTAATACTCCAGGATGTATGGGTTCTGGTTCACAAACCTTCGTGCCTTCATGAACGCGCGTTTCCACTTGGACACGTAGATCGCAACCTTGAAATGCTGGTATTACCAAGTTTTCTCTCATCCTGACTAGGTTAGGATTTTTGAAATTATTATTCCCTTCTTTCGCCAGTGATTGATAGTGACAAAGAGAGGTGTCTATTGTTGATTTATGCTTATCAAGGGATTTGTGGCAGAAAACTTCCTCCTTATCGGTTGATAAACTTTTGGTGGCGGCCTTCGGAATCATCGATGGGATAGGTACCTCTTCCAAGAACCAAGAGCTGTCAAAACAGTGATTACTACTCCTTTTGACAAAGGGGTTCGTGAATACTGGCGTTCCTTTTTCCTTCAAGCCTTGACCTCCTTTCGGCTCTCTTCCCGGGCCTGCGGGTTTCCATTTTTCTTTTTTCACTTTTATTTCTCTCTCATTTTTCTCCTTTCTTCGTCCTTTCGACTTTTTTATCTCGTGAACAATATTCGGAGGTGATTCAGGATGTCCCCCGTACGTTTTGTAACCTCTATCTCTTGGAAACCCATCTTGTTCGTTGGCACTGAAGTTGACGACGGGAATCTTATGATTTTCGGATAGCTGCTTTGTTCCATTTATTCCTTTATGTTCGCTATACATGGGAATTTTACATCCTCTTATATTCATTATATCCTTTTCAAAATCCATTATGGGTCGGATCTTATTTAAAAAATCCAACCCTATCAATCCATCCGTGGTGAATTTCAACTCATCTTTACACACGATGCACTCGTGCGTGATAACTTCTCGAGGAAATTGAAATTCAATGTTTATCGAGCCCTTTTTGTTAAGAACGTTGCCTGATATATCTGTAATTACTGTCGTCACATTTTGATTTAGTGGTAATTTCAACTGTTTTGCCAATTTGTCTTTCACTAACGAGATGGTAGCTCCACTATCTACTAACCAAGTGGTGCATATATTTTGTGTAAACAGCTCGATTATTTTCGATGATGGGTTGATGAGCAGAACGATGGCGTTATCAGTGGTTAGGTTTGTTGTCGGAATTCTTGGCGCGGAGAGTTTAAAGACCCGCAAATTTCTCCAATTTTTCCACAATGGTAACAGAAAAACTTCCTGTTATTAGTGCATCCTGCTGCGATATGCCCTTCTTCGCCGCATCTCTTGCAACGACTCTTCATGTACGGAAATGTTTCGTTGAAAGTTGCGAGTACCGACGAATTTGATCGGACGTTTCTATTCCATCCGGTGTTGTAACGTCCACGCTGTGTTCCTCTACCTCTGAAGGTTTGTCTTCCGCCACGGCCTCCTCTTGAGTTTTCCTGTGGGAAAATTCTAGACGGTATTGTTTCCTGTGAACTTCCCACTCTCCTCACAGAGTTCATCATGACGTCGTAGCGAGTTTCTGGTATCATTCTCGTTACAATTTCCTCGCATTCCTCCGCTGTTTCTAAACAGGCTTCTAAATCATAAAACTCTCCTGATCGCAGAACTTCATTTGCTAATCTAGTATCCAATCCGTCAACGAATTGATTAACCAGCAGGAGATTTCTATGAACTAATTTTTCTGATGTGGTGAGTCGGTTCACTGGAAACATTTTGTTCGCAATTATTTTTAGTCGTTGTGCGAATTCCCCTAAAGGTTCACCCGGATTCCTGACACATCGTTCTAACTCCTTTTTCCCGGCATTAATGGTCAATTTTCTGCCAAATACTTTTCTGAACCATTCATTCATTTGGTCCAAAGTTTTTGGTCTTTCTTGTGGTAGTAGAGCCACATAGTATTGTCTTGCCTTATCCTTCAGTTTTATTTCTATTGTTCTCACTATTTGACTTTCTGTCCAATTATATTGTCTTCCCACGCTAGTAACTGCTGCCACAAACATCTCATAATCAGGTCCACCACTAAAACTCTCAATTTGAGAAATATCATTGTTTCCTCCCATTGTTAGATTTCTGAGGTAAAAATTGAGATCGCTCAGTTGCTGAGTCATCGGATCAATTTTTGTTGTGGTTGTTCCAGGAATACTTCCTGCTGGTGGTACCTGAGGTGGTATTACAGGTGGCATCACAGGTTGGATTGGTGGTACTGTCTCATTATTCGCGTGATAATGCAGAGGTTGTTCAGGGTTTGACATTTTGATATAGTTGAATTTATATTATTTCTGTAACCTTCTACTCCTGTAAAAATATTTATTCGTTTCGAATACGTTATCTCGATCTCGCCTGTATGGAATTTTGTCACAAAAGTTATTAATCAATTCAAATAAACACAATTCTCTGAAAATAAAATAGGATTAAAGCAACACCAACAAAGTTTTACCAAACGAAATAACCGTCAAACATACAATAAAAAACCCGTAGACTGACGAAACAGGCTACCAAGAAGACTGTTTTGGCTCGGGAAGTTCTAGAAGTTCCTGAAAGAGACCAACCTTAGGCAACGAAGAAATGAAAAATGTTTTCTTGGCTTATTTTTCTCGTTGTGATTTAGGTTCTAATTGGGCACTATTCTCCTTTTGAAAAATCAACTAAATGATCGTATATATGTATATATATATATATATTTTTTTTATAAATTACTTATATGGAACGATTATGATTCCCAATCAACAAAAATATCCATGAATGATTGCATTAATTTCATTAATTTTGAAAATGATTCAGATTTCCACCTCTGTTGCTTCAATAGTGGTCTCATTTCATTTTAGATTGTGATTCAGTTTCCATGATATCTTTCGAAACTAATTGCTATATTATATTTACATTAATAACTCTTTATATGCTACTCGAATTTTCAATAATTTCATAATAACCTATCCAAATTATATCACTGATCAGATATCCGTCCAAGAAGTGTGCCTGCGATGTTCTCTCCTCATTGAAATTTTGTAAGATACAATTATTGGTACATAGAATTCGTGCCTTGTATACCTTTTACGAATCTATCACCATAATTCTATTTTTTCATCACGATAACGTACATTAAACTGAATATTTGCTTGTTTCTTTCATAAACAATGTATCGACATCTGATATTGATAATTTCATGTAAAGAAACGGCTATCGCTATGAGTAGAATACGTTCATTGATCCTTCCAATTGCTTATCATAATAACTCAATACTTATCATATTATCGAAAAATTCTAAAAACCAATAACCTACTAATAGATTAAAACAAGTGAATTTATTCTATTTTACGACGTTATGCGTCGGAGTTCGTTTTATTCTCACCGCTTGTGAATTATCCTCAGCTTTCCTAATTCAATTATGAACAGATACACATCAATAATCATTTTTATCACTATAACCTATACTAAATCAGTTCTTATTCGCTGAGGAGAATTCATTCTAGCGTTGAGTATGTTTACACCGTCTTTGCGTATTTTTCTTTGTTACCATGATTATCTAGTAATGACAAAATTCCAAAAATTGAAAACACAATTTTGTATGTTGTCAAGGAATTATGTTATATCGAAATATTCTATATTTCTTTTTAATTAAACAATCCTGTCCGCAGCGCCAATTTGTAAGAAGGGTGGTCCCACGTCGTTATCTCTTTAAATGAGATAACCATTATTCTGGTTCTATTTATCTCGGGCAACCTTCTCAATGAACAATTCAATCGTTTATCAATTGATTCTCTATAACAGGTGCATAAGGCACACCAGATTCGATATAATACGCACAAACCCGTTAAACATACTCAAATACATTATCCATGAACGTACTTACTTTGTGAAGGCTCAGAAGAAGTGGTGATCAGCTTATCACCACCGGCGGAATATCTCAGGCGTCCTTGTCAGGTATTCCCAGAGTAATGATGTCTGATTTTTGTGAAGGCTCAGAAGAAGTGGTGATCAGCTTATCACCACCGGCGGAATATCTCAGGCGTCCTTGTCAGGTATTCCCAGAGTAATGATGTCTGATTCTAAGCACACACACACTTCTTTGGTAATTTCTCTCAATGACTTCTGATTACTGGCAAAAATTTAAGAGGTGAAGTGATTGATATTAATTTAAGTTTCCCTCCTTGAAATACAAACGGACTTGCTGGATAATAAAAGAGTTGTGTTCTAAATCACTTATTTAATTATAAAATGTTAGGCTAGACTTGATGATGAATTGAATACATGGAGAAATGGTTTAAATTCTTAACGACAATACCTGATATTGGGAGACGAAAAATACTCAAGTTGTTTCACAAAGAAATATATAAACTATTGTTGAAAACTAGTCAAAAGGTTGATAACTGAGTTCTCTTGAAATAAAATGATAGCTGAAATTTGAATTGTGTGCCAAAACGGCCAAATCTTCGAACTGAGAAAAGAGATGAAAGTCAAATTATTATAACAGTCAGAGAATTTACCAAAGGGATGAATTCACGCACTAGACACGAGGCAAGCTAAATGAGAATCGAAAACGAACTGACGAAATTAAATTTGAACAAAACTTCGTGAACTCAACAACTAACCACACGAGGGTGTTGGCTATAATTTTGGGTGTCTTTCTTGACTTTTCTCGTCCAATCAGAACAGTGTTCGACCTAACGGACGAATAAGGTTCCATCTCATTCCCTTTTGACTAATTTATAGACTTCTACAAACCTAAGACATATTTCCATCGATAATATTTAATCTATTCCCCGAATTTTGGGTTATTGCCTAGGCATGTGTTCTTAGGCGCTAATCTCCACTTATACCAGAGCACATTTGTTTCGAATTATTGACATATTAACTACGTTCCTGTTCAGCAAAATAAACACTTGATTTCTTATCCTAGAAAGATATCCATTTCGTCTCCCATAAATGTCGTTCGGTTATATAATATATTGGACGATATGGGGAAAAAATCCAACTAAAACCATCAACATATCAATTTACTAAAATTAAAATAAATGTTATCGTTAACATATCCTGGAGTATCTGTATCTGAGATGACGTTGACCGATGGAGATTGTGCGGTTGACTATGAATTATGAGGGTGGTTTAAAGTTTTACGACTTTTCCACTTATTTACAAAGATTATATTTTCTATTCAGAACAAGTGTGTCTGTTTATTTATGACCGAGGCGATAATAAATGTTGATGGTTAACAGCTTTTATATTTTTGGTCAACGAACAGAATTTTCTATGCTGCAAATGAAAATGAAATCTACGTACACCGTTGCTTGAATAATCCGCTTTCTTACATTACTATCAATGGTGGTTTGAAGAAATTTTACATGTTCACTGTTTTCAATATGATTTAAATATCTTTGGCAGGATATTTGCTAATTAACGAGAAAAGCATGAAAACTGTTTTGTTCACATTGACGGTGTCATGTTTTGTTCACTTTCACATTGGAGATCAAAGAATTATCATCAATAATAATTATGGTACGATGATGAATCTCGAATCATTCACAAATCACAATTTTGGCAGTATATTTAAATTTTTTGTATCCTACAATACTTTTAATATGTGAAAATGATGAATATTTATTTCAAACGATTTTCGAGAAATATCTGTTAACGAGAAAAAATCCAGTCATCCTTGAACCAAATTAATAGTAATTTACGTAACAAGTCCGGAAAATACTGTTTTTTTGGATGAGTGGACAAAATTCTAGGACGAGCGTAGCGAGTCCTGGAAGTCTGCGAGTCCAAAAAAACTGTTTTCGGGCGTGTTGGGTACACAATTTTTTCGGCAACCGTGTAGAATAACAAATCAAAGAAACACATTTCTTTATTAAAACAAAATTTCGAACATTTCAATTCTTATTTATATTAATATTTATATTAAAATTAGAACAATTGTTATATTGAATGGATTCCATTTTTTTTGAAATGCTTGGTATATTTGAGTGTCTTTTGTTGAAGTCAGAACAAGAAGGTAAAGTTTCCGTTTCACATTGATTGTTTTCATCTGATAATTTTTGAATGTTAGCTAATTTTATGTCAGATAGCTGTCAGTCGTTATTTTGCTGCTATGGTAATGATCAACTGCATTTATCAAAACCATACTACCAAGATTTTCATATTTACAATGACAACAACGATGTGATTCTTCCCGGCCTAGTCCGGGAAGTACGTACTTCCCGGACTAGGCCGGAAAAATGCCATTTTCTCAAAAAAATCGTCTGGAAAGTACGTACTTTCTGGACGGTTGCCGAAAAACATATTCAATAATAGTCACATTTGATATGGAAATATTTTTATAATTACCTGAAGAAAGACCTATCAAGAAATAGTATGTCATGATACAAGTTTTATAAGTCGCTATTTTGTCGCACGCGTTGTTTGGAGTACGACGAGCGAAGCGAGGAGTGCTCCAAGTGAACAAGTGCGACAACGTGTCTTATAAAACGTGTGTCATATGCAATTTTTTCTATTTTGAATTGATTCGAAGAAAAAAATGGATATAATATCGATAAATAACAGATACATCTTCGATTGGTAACAATGATGACATTGAAATAATTAAAATCTGACGCACAAGCGTAAAGCCCAGTTTACTGTTGAGCGATTTTGATTATTGCAATACCAGCGGGGAAAAATTCAATGTTGTTGTTGTTTGTATTGGTCAATTTAAATCAAATTACACTCTGAATTAAAATTAACCAATTAAAACATTGAGTTTTTCACTGCTAATATCACCAAATCCAAATCGCTCAGAAGTAAACTGGGCCTAACTCTTCTGACTTTTGACAGTTCGATTGTACCAATCTCAGAATAATAAAAAATGCGTATCGAAATAGAGGCCACGCATTTGCGTTGCACAATGACTTCATTATACAACCAAAATCGAAAATAGTATCTTATGATACAATTTTTACATGACGTGTGTCAATATTTCTGTACCTTTCTAACAGCCCAGTACCTTTCTGCCACTTGGTACGTGACTGACGGTAATAGATTCTCGATGTATGGGTTATAGATAACTTGTCCCCGAATTTTGAAATATAAAAGTTCTTATTAAAACAGGTGGGCCCAGCGCCCTTCCGCCCCATCGAAAAAGGCTGGCTTCCAAATTTTGTATTATTGAAATGCTAATGGTAAGATCCCCCCATTGTCAGTTGTAAACTGAATTATTTCTGTTTTTTTTCTCATATAGTTCGAGGGCTACAGCGGGGAACGCCACGATGTATGCGACTGACAATCATCGAGCGTCGGATTATTTTCCTGAAATCTTTGCTTTCCCACTACTATCAGTCGTAAACTTAAGAAAAATTTTACTAACTTTTTTTTAACATATCGGTAAGCCCCCTATACCCTAACTTGCCCCGGAAATCTTGTATGGCGAGAATCTCTGTAGCATCGTCGACATCGATAATACAAGTTTCAGTGGTCGATGGGCGTAAACTTATCATCACTACCAAAAAAAGGTTAAACAGGTCTACAAGGGTTGCTTTGCAAGCTAGTTGGCGGTTAGAAATAGCACATGCACACTTCCAAACACACATCTGTCTTTACATCCATTAACTGTAATCGCAAATATCAATATGAAAATTGATCAATCCTCTTGATCACTTTCACAACTGGGATTCTGTGATAGTTTTTTATGTATTAAGGGAATTATGAGGGCCTTAATTACCGATGGCAAAGTTTGCGTCCCGAGGGCCTCTGGCCCGAGGGACAGCAATTGCCAGAGGTTATTAAGGCTCTATAATTCCCGTGGTACATAGATAATTTTATTTTTGACCGATTTCCAAAACAATATGTCCATATTTAGAACGCAATAAATGTTTAAATTCATAACCTTTCTGGTATATTTGAATTAGGTAGCGTTGATTGTAGCATTGTTGGTTGTTGCTAGGTTGTCGCTATGTTACATGTTTATAAGCAAACTTTCTTTATCAATCAATGTTTTTTCGTTAAAAACGTGTTTATTTTTTACCACAAATCGACGATCTTTTTCTGATGTAATGGAGGATATTATAAAAAAAGCGGAAAAAGCAAGACAATCATTACTTCCATCGAAAAGTGAAGCCCTATATCAAAAAGAATACAACTTATATCTGAAGTGGCTGACACAGAGAAATGTTATGTCAAAAGATGCCAACGAAACTGTCTTTCTGGCATATTTTCAAGAACTGGTAAAGTATTTTCAGTATTTTCTGGTAGATTTGGTAATAATTGTATTTATTCGTTGCAGTCAGAAACGTTTAGCCCAAATTCGTTATGGACTAAATGGTCAATGCTCAAATCGATGGTGACCATATATGAGAAAAGAGATATCACCAAGTTCAACGAACTAGAGGCTTTTTTGAAACGGAAAAGTAAGGGGTATAAGCCGAAACAGTCTGCTGTCTTATCTCCTAAAGATGTCATCAAATTTCTAAAGGACGCCCCTAATGAAATTCATTTATTGCATAAGGTGATTTTTTTCTCATAATTTTCTTTTTCGTTTATTTATTTCGTTTTATTTGTTATAGGTTGTTCTAATTATGGGTTATTTTGGAGAATGCAGAACTCAGGAACTTCTAAATATGAGTATAGCAGATATAGAGGACCGGGATACTGTTATGGTAGTGAACGTACCGGAAAGTAAAACTGGTGTATCGAAGAAATTTACAGTTGTGGATGAAAAAGAGTTCTCTGCTTTGCCTTTATTGAGACTTTATATGTCCTTGCGTCCTGAAGGTACAAAACGATTTTTTTTGAGCTTCCGACAAAATAAATGTACAACTCAGCCAATTGGAAAGAATATGTTTGGCAAAATTCCCAGCAAAATCGCAATGTATTTAGGATTGCCAAACCCACTAACCTATACGGGACATTGCCTTCGTCGCACTTCTGCTACTGCCCTAGCCAATGCAGGAGCAACTATGACAAACTTAAAAAGACACGGAGGTTGGAGAAATTCCACGGTGGCAGAGGGGTATCTGGAGGACAGTATTGAATTGAGAAATAAAACGGCGCGTATGCTGTCTACTTTGCCATCAGAAGAGGCAGGCACCTCGACTGTAGTGAACAGCAACAGCACCACCCATAAAAAAGAAGAAATTGTTTCCAGCGGCGGAAGTAATTTTCAGGGAACATTTGAAAATTGTACATTTATTATTTGTAATGACGTGACTAAGGAAAATATGTCTTAGTTTTCGTTACACATAAACGTTTATAAGCATTTCTTGTATCATTTTCACCTGTAAAAGGTAAGAGGGAGTTTTTGAACCATCCCAAGGGAGTTATGACCCTCATTATAGATATCGTAACTATGACGATATAAGCTTATAATGTCACTGTCAGAAATAAAATATATTATCACATCGTAAGCACAAAATAAACCATCGTAGTTTATGATTACGTTGGATATATACAATTTTACATTGAAGAGGCTAATTCCCACCTCTCATTCATTGGTTATGTTTTTCTGCACTTATTTCGCGATCATAATAATTCACTGTCACTGTGATTTTCATAACAACCTGGCAGATTTCCGTCAATGACACGAAACCGCTCATAAATCAACAGGATGTTTGCCTTCTTGAAGATCATTATATACATAATTCCGACAACGCTAACGAACCCTATCGTAATCACGTGCCGTCAGGTCACGTGTGGTGAGGAGGCAACCTTGAATACGAGAAGAAAATTCGATGCTCCTTTACCAGGAAGACATTCGAAGGGTATTCGTTGACATTTCAGCCTCCATTAGACAATTCCGGTACGTGATGTTGCAATTAATCTGAATTGGAGAGGCACTCAGAATAGAAAGTCCGTTAGTCATTCGGAGGTTCGGAACATTCTCTGGGAGAAATGAATCGTTAAATTTATAGTGCCTATATTCAGAATAGGGTGTGGATATTTTTTATGATGCGGGCTATATCTACTACAAAAACAACAATTATGTCTGTTCGCAATTTTCATCCAAGAGCATAGGATATTTTCCTGTGTAGGAAATGTCACAGTGAAAAAAAATTACACCATCTCACACCAGCTACCACCGTCTTGTGTCCCCTGAGGTCCTGATTGTGTTAGTGTCAGTAAACACCGGCATATTATTCACCACTGTATAGATGTTATGTCACCTTTTCCATAGGTGTTTTTAATAATCAAACCCAGTTGTTAGTAACACTAGTATTTAGCAGAATGAACACTTTGGTGCTATTTTTTATGCATTTCTAAAAGTGCGATTTGATACCACAGTGGTGTGATGCACATTAGGTGGCAAATCAGTGCTTTTCTTCACCACCTCCGGTGTTTTTTACTAAGTTGGATCACCTATGGATATAATTTATATGATGATAAACTACACTCAGAAGAGTCTAGGGACAATTCGGATGGTAGCGAACTGATTCGGTTGATTTATTTTAATCAATGGTACTAGGGACTACACTCAGAAGAGTCTAGGGACAATTCGGATGGTAGCGAACTGATTCGGTTGATTTATTTTAATCAATGGTACTAGGGACTAGGTCAATTGATATCAAAATCATCGAATATATCTAGCACAATATTGAAATCACGTACTGTAGAAAGAACGTCAGTGCCACCTATTGGCAAAAGTTCTAAGGTTCTAAGATCGAACAGATGCCTACATACGATATTTTCATTATTTTTTATCAAATCAGTTTTTTTCAGGATGCAATACTTAACGAAGGATCATTGCCACCAAATTAAATGATTCATACACCGCCTCGATTCCGTCGTGGTATGACACAGTGTAACTTGGTGTTAATTTAATATAATAGGTGTTTTTTATGCATTATCGTCAATGATAGCACCATTGAGAATATTAAATTTCAACCATTTGGTGTTTCTTATGATTTTATGTTTCAGAATAGTTTTACTTCACCACATTCGTGTCATTTCTCACTACTAAGATCGGAATTAGCACCACTCAAAACTCAATTGTGAAATGTATAATAAAAAGGACACAACTTTGATATTCAGGTCAGGTATTCGTCGGAGTTTGCTTCTGAAATTCATTTGATTGAAATTACACCCAAGATTTTTTTTACTGTGTATTTGTACTCACTCAATGCAATAATGAACATAAATTGAGTGCTCAGAAGTGAATATAGCTAATATAACGAGATTATTATGCGATTTATAATAGTCGAAGACATTGCTTGGTTACGAGGCGGTAGCCGAGTCAACCGCAATGTTCGAGACGGTGTTAAATCGCTAATAATCAAGTTACATTCAAAGCTTTATCGTATCATTGACAACGGCGGTGCGAAAATAAATAGAAAATAAATAGATATCATTTGGTATCTAAAGTATTATGATTACCTATATCTAACGAATTATGCATCCTCACGGGAATTATGGTTACTATTGTATTATGACTAACTAAGGTTTTGGTACTATAATGATAAAGATTTCATATAATAATGTCTCAATCTTCAATGATACGATCAAAACATAAGCAAAATTAAATAATACTTTGCCCAATTGATGATGGCTTTTTATTTTGCATTGACTGAGCTTATATAGTTGAACAAAAGCGTAGTGCGGACATGTGATATTTTTTTCTTAATTTCGAGTTACAACTCGAAATTAGCTCAAGTTCGAGTTACAAAATTAAGATGGCAGGCAGATGCATGGAAATAGGTGGACCATTGCTGACTTCAATTCAAGTGACCATTATTATGTTGATGCATATACAGTCTTCATGTATATTTTGAACCCCTCATTATTATTTCATTGTTTTTTTTTTCAATAAATTGTCTTTTATAATTTTTTTTATAAGATTTCTCATATGTGGGTAAACAAAAAAAAAGTTGAAGATCTAAAAATCAGTTATGGACACCAAATATATTCTTACTTCGAATGGAACATCCAGTATATTTTGTCTCTAGGTTCAAATAGAATCTCTGCGAGTATATCAGTTCGCGTGAGCCATATATGCATTCCTAGAGGTCGACAAGACAATAATTCTTGTCTTCTTTGCTCAAGTAGAAATCCAATGAAATCAGTTCATTCGTGGTTATTTGATCAAAACAAAATTATACTGAAAAGACCCCATGGGGTGTTTTCACTCAATAATGTTGCTATGGATTCCTACAATTCGATTTCGATATTTCATAAATTCAATATTTCGAAATGTCACGATTTGTCAAAAATCAAACATACCAAAAATATTTTTTACAGTAAAAAATTTGAATAACAATCATCAATGTCCTTGGGTCATTACTACTGATAACAACTTCTTGACTTGTCTTGAAACAAAGTCAAGAAATATTAAAAAAAATCTTGACTTGACGTTTTCTTGACATATTATATCTTGTCTCGAGTCAAGAAATCTCAAGATCTTTAAATTTTCGGTGACACAGTAGGTACAGTTGTGTGCATATAAAAAAGTCGAATCCATAGCAGTTATTTTAAGTCAAGCTTGTCAATCTTAATCAAACTTCTTATCGACTTTGACTAGTAGTGCCAAGATTCAAACTATCTAGGTATATGTCCTGTTGTTTCTTCATGTCAATTATTACGATTTGGAAAAATCAAATTAAAAATTATATTATAATAAATATTTCGAAAATAGCTGAACCAAATATCAATAACCAATATATATCTGAAATCAGGAGGAAGGATATCTCCAATTATTTCGAAAAATATATGGGGTGTTCTATTGAAAATAACGAAGTTGGTACGCATATATTTTATATCAGCGATATTCATTTGTTCCATCTGGTTTAACTTTCTGGAGGTTCAGAACGAACCCTACAACTTTTGCGCTTGAAGTTTTTTTTCTATCTCCAATTATAAACCCTGTAGAATCTGTTTAAATATACGGAATGACCCTGTACATGGTGATTTCCCGGCACGATAGCAAATGGTTAAGGATTTAATCGGAACGCCAGCAACATCAGTTCTGTACTTGCGGAAAGGCTATTTTAAGCAGCAATTTGAACAATCAAAAAGCTAAGAAATCGGCTAGACGTTGACTCCATAAGAAGTCTTATATGTGCTTTAATTCATAGCTTATGAATTCCGATTCAAAAACCTAGTTTGTAATTTCAATATCATCAGGATTATCATCTTTGATTAACATTTTGCATTTTGTGTTCAAAAAATGAAAATATGTTTTGTTATGTTGAAATATATTATATTTTTCACAAATAAATACGTTTCAAGATATTTCAAGATCTTGTTTTCTTGACAAGAAATCTTGGTATTGATATAAAATTTCTCGTCTTGTCTTAAAATTTAAAATCAGTTGTTGCCTTGATCATGTCTTGATCTTGAAATTTTCAAGAACTTGGCATTCCTAAGCTACTGCGTAATATGTTCCGTGAAGTTTAACTTCGTGTCGATTATCAAAGTTTTTGTAGTAGAGTTTGAAGAAAATAGTAGAGGTACCGATTCTCAAGTCCAGATGAGGTAATATATAATTTTTGATACTGTCTGGGCAAAAAACACAATGCACAAGATTCATTGAGATTAACTTCGAGTGATTGTTAGGTCAGAGTTCATAAAATTACTTACCTTATATTTTTATGATTGAGAAACTGAGTGTATTCCATTTGGAATTTCTTGCTTTTCCACTCAGATAAAATTACCCAGCTTGCATATTATTGCTGTAACATCATTTTATCACCGCGTGATCGACTATTACCAGTTGTCATAAAAGAAAAGAAGTGCATTCTTGGATATATTTTTTATATTCGACTATAAATTTTATTGCGGCAGTAAACAGCTCCCTTATGATAGATATTAGACGGCAAAGTTTAGTTTCAACTGAATTAGTCGAATGGATACCTCTGGGATCTTGTGAAATAAGTAAATCCCTCTCATTTCTAAAAATAAATCTCTATGAGGACATCGATCATAAATTCAGCTCCAAACAATTAATTGATAATTATTTCTTCCTGTATTTTCATTTCATCCTTTTCAATCAGATTGTTTTCGCTATGGATATACAATATTTATCAAGGGCGTGAAATAGGCTTTTATGGACCGTAGCGTGTAAGTAATATTAACACGCCTAGGTCCATATAAAAGCAAATTACGCCCGAATTACATACAACATTTTATGCACGACCAGTATATTTCATTGTAAATACCTCTTCACTTCTCAAGCATGATGGGAATACATCACCTATGCAGTGGGGTTCAGATTATATCGGAAAATAAATCAAGAAGTGATGGAATCCACGTTACCATAGTTATTCAGTCAATTTTTCCATAAGGAATAAATAGGCTATAGTAGCCATATCTGCTGTCAAAACAGACAATAGTCAGTTCAAAATGCAATCCAGTGATGAAGAGAGTGGGAATTGCACTCCACCACAAATTAGTAAGGCAGCTGAGGATGCAAAGTTGAGTTTGCTGCCTACTGAATGAAAAAAAATATTTATGTAAAATATATATAAAGAATTTGTGAGCTGGTGCAACGGAAATAATGTGAAGAATAAGAATTACACAGAGAGTGTACTTCTTGCATATTTTCTGGAAAAATCAAAATATCGTGAGCCCTTTTCTATGTGGTCATATTATTCCATGTTGAAGCACCTGCTCAACTAATTTATTACCAAGCGGGCGGTAAAGTGCCATTTTACCGCCTGGCGGGCGGTAAAGTAGTCCGAGGGCGGTAAAGTGCTACTTTACGCCCGCATATCCGGGCGATAAAGTGCCATTTTACGCCCGGTCATGCATAAACATAATTATGAGTCTGTTGTATCTTATCACGGTTTTAAGCCAATAAGGCAAATAATATTCCTGTACAGACTGGTACAGGGGATTAAAGCTACGGAGTGGGTGCTATGAAAATAAATCGGAAGACACAAAAAGCCTAAGAGGCTGAGGTGTAGCTGGCGATAGGACCGTAGCCCAATTTACGCTAGCAAACCCGCCAAATTGAAATATTTCAGAACTATGAAAATGTTTAGTGATAAAGCAATAATCGAATATTCGTGTAGCAAGGGTATATTCGGCAAAATATAGGTGGTCTCAAATTATTAATTTCGAAGTGAATTAACAAATCTGCAGAAAATCAAGAACAAAAAGATTTTTCTATTATGAAATTTTAAGAAGCACATAAGTAAACAATAATTCGTTGACGTATTCAATCTGATGTAGCTGATGTTGAGGATGATTACAGGTCGTTATTCATATCACTTGACTGATCAAGCTTCAAAGGGAAAAAATATGAAAATGGTAGGTGGGATTGTTCGGCTCAGAATAATAAATCAATAGTTATTTTAATATCACACACAAAAAATAGTTGAACCACTAAAATTACGATATAAATTTACTCATATAGAGCAGAAACTTCTATTACCTTCAATAATAATGATATTTAATGAGATATAAACAAAATAATGAACAGAATAAAATAATTCAATACCAACCATTCCATGATCTGATTTTTTCCAGGTTGAGTTTGGTGCTTGGTTGGTTTCTTTCAATAAATAATATCGAGCATTATCCATAATTCAGTTGAATTCATGTATTTCATGTATTATAACAATAACAATACTCCCATTAAATTTGGTATTTCATTTCTATGAACGGAATCGTGAACTGTTGCACGAATATAGCTTGTTGCTCAGGTTCATCCAATCAAATCCGATGCTTGCAGGAGTATCCCTTTGGATTCGCTTTTTCCTTGGGGATGCAACAAAGTGCCTTTAGCGAGGCCTTCAGCCTTCCGTGACAACTTTATACATGGTTGATTCTGAAAAGCTACCTCAGCTGCTGCAAACATTCAATCTCGTCAACTTTGGATTTCATTTCACTGTTTATGCACAGCCATCCGGTCAACTAACCACTTCCATTTTTGCGATATCGTAATATTCACTTTGTGTGAACTTATTGCCTCGCATCTAGACCAACGAGGCCCGATTTATCAGTGGAGGGTTATCCCGAAGGGTAATCTTACCCAGGGTTAACTTCATCCTAGAGCTAATTTCCCGTTTGATTTTGAAAGCGTTTATACTCACCTCAAAGATATACATTTTATTCCAGAGTTAGCTGTTAACCTTGTGGTATATTACCCTAACCCTGCATTGATAAACCGACCCTATATTTTCAAAGCTGTATTCTTAACTGTAATAATGTAGAGGTTATGTTTACTTAATTCAAAAAGCAAATATGTGTTTGTTGTGAATGCGCTTTTGCGTCAGTTTTATTCCAGATTCTACTTCACCATTCACACTGAGAAAAGTCCCAGGAGAAAGATCTTTGCTGAGTTTTTTTCACCTGTCGTAGCCAAAAAAGTAACAAACCTAGTAATGTTTCTTCGCTCTTACAAAAAAGATCACTTAACTGAAACTGCTTTATTGGAAATGCGAGGAATAACTCTCTATCACAGAAAAAAATTCGCAATTGGCTGCAATTCTATAAAATTACTTCTGCTACCATGAAAATGTACTTTTGCACGATAGTTAGATAATTATGTTACTGATGTTGAAGCAGAAAAGATTTAATCAATATTTCTTTATAATAACCGTAATGTTCTCTGCTATCCTAGCAGAAAATATTTGCATCACGAAATAATTCTTTATTATAACTGTAATGTTCTTAACTAGCCCAGCAAAAATAAATTGCTGAAAGCGATTCGGACATGCCAAAATCGCAGTTCGGTTGGTATCGTTTTAATTTTATCGCCAGACTTGCAACAGTTCATCTCGTCTGTCGTCCGTCGTTCGTCCCGTCCACTATTCCGGTGATTTTCTGTTCTCACGGAGTAAAGCCTGGTTCATGCTTATACGAATTTCGCAAAATTAATGCGAATCGGAAAATAACAAATATTACATGATATTATTTCTACTCTTTTTCTTTTCTACTCTACAACACTATTGATTTGTGCATGCTGTAGTATTATATCATGGTAACATGAAAAATCCGGAAAAAAGTTCAAATATTTCAACTATATTGCGATATTTCTTCTCAGCGGCCATTTTATTCGCAAAAATTTTCCGATATTCGTATGAGCATGAACCAGGCTTAACAGTAGACATTTCACCGTTTCACCGAAATATTCGTGTTCTTATACCTACTTTGTTTTTCATTCATTCAAATACTTTCATGGTTTAATGTTCGGTGTAAAATCTTGTATTAGTAATCTACGAGGTGATATACTTTTCAACAACAAAATAATGGAATGAAATCTCTTTTCTACCATAGCATAGGTACTTTTTCATAACAGGAGAGTATATTCATTTCGACAGCAGAGTTACTTTCTAAAGTAGCTGTGCTATCACAGGTAGACGTTGGCCGTTAAGTGTTCTCTTCTACAGTAGTGAAGATATTTCCTGTCTCCTATGTAGCCAAAATTTTTGACTATTGCAGCGGAAAAATCTGCTGTGACGATGAAAAAATTTTCTAAGTGCAGAAGACGAAACGTAGAAAGCAAAACCTAAAAAGTTCGGCTGTGAATCGCGCTTAAAGCGAGCGTTCACTCGCTTCTCTTTGTTTATAGATATTCTGTATCGTTCATCATCAGAACTGGAACGAATTCGACTCATTGAATATTTCATATCACGCATCTTTTTGTCGCACGAGAATCACGTCGCCTGAAGAAAGGTCCAGAGAAGACGTGTCCTGCGTAACGAACTGATCAACATCAAAGCAAATATAAAGTATCTCTGATACTTTTCCATTCGGTAAACTAAGTCATTTTGGGAGCCAACGTGCAAATTCGTATGATCATTTGGAATCATTTCCGAAATATAAAATTGAGATATTCAGTTATTCAGATCCTGATCTGATCCTGACCGACGCAAATATCCTCAACGCATTGATGTCTGCTTTGCTGTCTAACATGTTGCTACATTTTGTTTCAATTCAAGCCCAATGGTTTGTTGTCAGAATAATCTCAATTTGATTGGTTGTGTTCAATCAGATGATAACAAATTAACTGATTTTATTGGACTTTGACAGATTGCGCATAGCTCTGAAAATTGTATTCTCGAACCGTCTTTCGTAGTTCGTATATACAAAAAATCTTATACGTTTTGACGCGTATGGGGGTGTGAGTGTAGGAAATTGAATATTTTCATACAAATTTCAGCCGCTAACAATGACATTATATAAGAAAATTGGGTTTAGTTTAAGTTTTGATGTAGATTTTTTGAATATAAATTATTTTTTTGGTTGTTATTAATCCTGTGGAGTTGTTAGAATAGAATAGAATAGTTTATTCTCCTCATAAGACATAAAATAAATGCATAGGAGTAGTCAGGATGATTACAAAACATACATAATATAAACATAGTATACATAGTATTCGAAACTGCATGCAGATAGATAAAATATATAATTTAAATTATTATTAAAATAAAAATTCCTTAATGTCGTCATAATAGCATTTTTCAACAAGATAACTCTTCAATTTTTTCTTGAATGTGTTCATCGATTCTGAATTTCTTATGGTAGATGGCAGCAAATTGAACATGTTGGCGCCTATACTGTCCGGTAAACGATATCCTAACTTAGATTTGTGAAGTTCTGTATATAAAAGATCATTATGCCGTGTCTGCATGTGATGTGTTTTGATTTCGATAAATGTTTCTTTGTTTTTAAATATATAAATACAAAGTTCATAGATATACAGACTTGGCAATGTCATAAGTTTGTATTGTTGAAAAATATTTTTACATCAATGAGTCAGTGGAATTCCAAATATAGCTCTCAATACTCTTTTCTGAGCAACGGAAACTTTCGGAGATGAAGTGTACCAACCCCAAAAACAAATCCCATACCTTAGCCGAGCCCCCACATACGCATAATAAACATTGAGTAACTGTTGGGCTTCTAGGACAGTTCGCAAATTTCTGAATAAATAACTCGACAATGATTCGATATGCTCGTGCCAGTTTAACTTGAAGTTTAGGATGACCCCAAGATATTTGACCGAGCTTTTGTATTGTAGGGGCTTCTCTCTGAGTTCGACGTTTGGGAGGTCTCCTGGTTTGCGTTTCCTAGTAAAAAGTACTAGTTCCGCCTTCTCAGCCCTACTGCTTCACATCATTCTTGAACATAACTTCAAAAAATCAAATTAAATATCTTGGAATAATAATCGATTCAAACTTGAGATGGAACTACCACGTTGATGATGTCGTGAGAAAATTAAGATCTCTTATAGGCACCTTCAAATTCCTTAGAAACATTCTCGACATCAAGGATCTGAAGACTCTTTATAATGCATTAGTCCAACCACATATTTCGTATGGGATTCAAGCATGGGGAGGAGTTACTAACAACCATATTAAAAAAATTGAGAATACTCAGAAATGGATATTGAAAGTAATTGACAACAAAGGACTAACATATCCTAGCGCAGCATTATACGAAGAGAGTAAGGTATTAGATGCAAGGCAAATATTTTTTTAAAAAATTTTGATAAAGCACTTCAGAGAGAAAGACACTATGAGAAAAATTGAACACAAATATTTTACACGGCACAAAGCGAAAACAACGGCAATTCCAGAAATCGAAAAAACTATCGCTCAAAGATGTTATACTTATCTCAGTCCGGTAGTATATTCTGAGATTCCCAGTGAGTTGAGACAGATAAACTCAGTTGGACTATTCAAAAAAAAAGTCAAAGTATGGATCCAGAGATTACCTAGAATAAAAGTACATCAACTAATTCATAGAAAAAATACCCATTACTTTCAGGAGGATATATAATGTGTCAGTTCTTGAATGCATTATTCTTATACTTAATATTTTTATAATTCAGTATTAATTTATTATTCATTAGTTTTTTATAATATTTTTATATATGCATGAAATTTATGTATATTTATGCACTTCTAATGTTTTATACACAGAATACCTACCTCATCCACGCACAGGGATTCATCCCTTTGTGGATTGTGTTTATTCGCCATTCTGCCATTCTTTCCATCTCACTGTACAATTATTAGTGAATAAATTATTATTATTATTATTATTATTATTATTATTATTATTATTATTATTATTATTATTATTATTATTATTATTATTATTATTATTATTATTATTATTATTATTATTATTATTATTATTATTATTATTATTATTATTATTATTATTATTATTATTATTATTATTATTATTATTATTATTATTATTATTATTATTATTATTATTATTATTATTATTATTATTATTATTATTATTATTATTATTATTATTATTATTATTATTATTATTATTATTATTATTATTATTATTATTATTATTATTATTATTATTATTATTATTATTATTATTATTATTATTATTATTATTATTATTATTATTATTATTATTATTATTATTATTATTATTATTATTATTATTATTATTATTATTATTATTATTATTATTATTATTATTATTATTATTATTATTATTATTATTATTATTATTATTATTATTATTATTATTATTATTATTATTATTATTATTATTATTATTATTATTATTATTATTATTATTATTATTATTATTATTATTATTATTATTATTATTATTATTATTATTATTATTATTATTATTATTATTATTATTATTATTATTATTATTATTATTATTATTATTATTATTATTATTATTATTATTATTATTATTATTATTATTATTATTATTATTATTATTATTATTATTATTATTATTATTATTATTATTATTATTATTATTATTATTATTATTATTATTATTATTATTATTATTATTATTATTATTATTATTATTATTATTATTATTATTATTATTATTATTATTATTATTATTATTATTATTATTATTATTATTATTATTATTATTATTATTATT
The DNA here is from genome assembly GCA_029955515.1 of Chrysomela aeneicollis. Taxonomy (NCBI): domain Eukaryota; kingdom Metazoa; phylum Arthropoda; class Insecta; order Coleoptera; family Chrysomelidae; genus Chrysomela; species Chrysomela aeneicollis. Next base: position 8,915,181 of record JARUHQ010000017.1, read on the forward strand.
ATTATTATTATTATTATTATTATTATTATTATTATTATTATTATTATTATTATTATTATTATTATTATTATTATTATTATTATTATTATTATTATTATTATTATTATTATTATTATTATTATTATTATTATTATTATTATTATTATTATTATTATTATTATTATTATTATTATTATTATTATTATTATTCATTACCCCATTGAGGGTAACCCAAATCTTTAATTTTGGTTATCCGGCCATCCACCACTAGGCACCATAGCAGCGGGGATAGTACTCCCCCCTGCGGACAGCCCCTCTTGGGTATGGCCTCGCTGGAGCTACTTCTTAGGGTTGTTTAAGCTATTCTTTGGGACATCATTACATGAATCCACCTTGTTATGACGTTTCGCCCCATGAACACGTGATTCTCTACTTAACCCATTAGCGCCGGAATTATTTTTTTCTTCATTTTCGAGAATCTCTTGGCCTACAACTAGTCTCAAACGCTTTCAAAACAGGAAAAAAAATATAAAAACATTACTGGAATTCTGATTTTTTCAAAATTTGCTGTTGCCATATGGCAACACTAGGCGCTTGTGATACCCGTTTTGGGATATCTTCATTTACACAGTGAAAATGATTTTACGAAATAGGAACAGACTCGTACATGGAGATTTCAGTTTAAAACAGTTATATTTTCTACAAATTGTTAAAAACATAAAATGAACTTTATCGAGAATGGAAAGGAATAAAACAATCAACACATAGACCCACATTACATTTAGAACACATTGTCCTCATTATTGACTTGCATGTGCTACGAGCGCATCTCTTCTTTTTATTTCCTCCTGTGTGCATCACAAAATGATCCATTCCATCGAATCTTATTGCATCAGAAATTCGACTATCCGGCGAAGAGGCACATGACGATGATGGCCTACCTGCTCCTTTTGGTGTCACCCCGTACTTGCGCAAATAGACATTGACCACTTCTCGTTTGAATTCCAGCTGCGAGATCTTCGGTCTTCCTGTCTTGTTGTACAAAATCCAGCTATTCTGCATGGCTACGTCTAACAACCATGTGATTAGAGGCCAGTACCATTTTTTTCCACGAATTCCTATGCGATAACAATTAATATTTAGATCCATCTGGTCAGTTCCACCCATATACAAATTGTACTTTTCGATTATCTTTGGCCTCGGAATCATTATGTTTCTTTTTTCGTGCTGGGAGAATCTTTTCACGTAGCTTATTTTCTCGGTACCGCACGACGTTGAAATCATCGTGACGACTGCATTATCCATCCATCTTACATAGAGATGGCCATCGGTTTTCTCCATTGCCGTTTCAAAATAGCCACGAGATTTTTTAGAAAACGATTTTTTGTTCAGCAAAGGACAGTCTCGTGGGATCCGATTTTCCCGAATAGTTCCAATAGCTGAATAACCGCGGAATTTCAGAAATGAAAATAATGCTGCACAAGAAAACAAATTGTCCACGTAGAAATTATACGGAAACTTAATTTTTTCCTGAGGCATTTCATCTATAAGTACCAGCAGAGGACTAGCAGCTTTCCCAAATAAGTTCTCGTATTTCGTATTGACATTTGGTCCCTTGCCCTGGTAGAGTTCAAAATTCACTGAATAGCCCTCTTTTGTGTTAAGGCTCCATATCTTGTATCCAAATCTAATAGGTTTTCCACGTATAAACTGCTTGCAGCCATGACGACCGAAATATTTGACCATACTTTCATCATATGCTAGATGGGTTTCGAGAACAAAATTGTCAATACACCTTTTCTTTATCATTCTGATGAAAGGACGTATTTTCCAAGCCTTATCGTTATTATCCATTTTGGTATTATCTGCGAAGTGCAAGAAACGACAAATTTGTAGAAATCTATCCCTACGCATAGATTGTGTTACCGCAATATTTTTCATGTCATCATTTGAGTCCCAATAATGACGCTTGGACGGCAAGTTATTGTACCCACTCAGTAATAATATTGCTAAAAAGCATCTGATTTCCTCCGCTCCTATCTTCGGATCGGGGCAATTCAAAAACAACGCATACCGCCTGGTTTCTTCTAGCAAGTACTGAATAATTTCGTCGTCTATGAACTGTTCGAAAATATCGATTATTGACATATTTTGGTACCTCGAATAATCAGGCGCCGGGAATGCCTTGGGTGTCTCTACATCAAAATCTGCTGCTTCATGCCACCGCGGCTTAGGTTTTCCTTTTTCCCGCTCAGTCATCCAATTCATTGACCTATCACATATCGGAACGGGCATATCAGGAAAATCCCGAACAGAGGATGGGCCGGCAACTGGTTCAACATCCATTGGTTCGGCCGGAGTGTCACCACCGTCGCTGTCGCCCCATTTAACCCCAACTCTTTCATTATTCGGCAGCCTTATTTCGGCATTGGCTTGTAACTGTCGAGATGTCAGGTTGTCAGCTAACCTAAAAAGATCATAAATGTCTTGAAAAATGCGGAAAATGTTTCAACAATATTTACCCTCCACCATCTTCTTCCCCTGAATCCTCATCTGTGTCTACATTCGGTTCAGGGGGCTCAATATAAATATCTCCTTCTATATCGTCGTTATATATCATATCCAATGCTTCGGCGAGAGAAAAACCATTCCTAAGGACCCAAACCACAAAACTGCATTATCACTGAGTATAAGCGCCTAGCGTTGCCAGATGGCAACACGAACATTCAACGCGATCATTCAACACGAAAAATTTGTCTAAAATTCTTTCAAATATAACTAATGAATAACTAGATGAATGTGCAACACTATTTCAGGAAAAAAAAGGCAAAATTCCGAGAAGTATAGAAATGATTATACTTACTCGAACGTAGGTTCCATGTTTTACACAAGTTTCAAATAACTCAATGTTTCACAAATTCACGTGGCCGAACAGTTCAACTTACGACGAAGCTCTTGCGACTGGTGCATATTGACACTTCTGCGAATCGCCTGAGATATTCCCCACTCTCATAGCTATCAATTTGCGTACTGAGGAATTATTTGAATCCCCATCTGACAAGTGTTGCCACATGGCAACGCACGGCGCTAATGGGTTAATATAAATCATTAATAAAAAATGTTAATGTAAAATGGAGAATGAGCAGCTTTATAATTTTACTTCAAATTACATGAAATATTATAGTCAACAGCAAACTAGAAGAGAGGAATCGAATTTCCAAATAACTCAATGCAAACAAATTTGTTTGTGCACGGTTCGGCGATCTAGTGGGCCAATTTATTAGTCATCGATTTATTATGCAGTCACCCTCATCCTTGTAGGACTTCAGCTTCATAGAATTATATATCCGGCTTACGTAAATCCGTAGATTTAGTCCCAGTTTTTCAACGTTTTGTTTGCTATATGTTTTGAATGGAATTGATTTTTGTTACCAAATAATTCTGGTATATTTCAGTTATTTTCATTACAGAAAGAGAAAATAGTCTATCTAATTAGAATATCAAACATAGTTTAAAATGAATTTCTGGTACACTACGAACAGAAAACAACTACTTTCCTGGTAAATACCACGCAGAACATTGAATTATATCTGCTCGTAGTCCATGCAACGATTCACACTGTGAATGCAGATCGCAAATGTTTCTTTCTTCCTAAGACGTGACAAATTCACATCGAGACAGGCACGCGTAACAACCTACAGACCGGTTTCGAGCTTATTGGCCCTCATCAGTGCAGGGTAGTTATCCGAGTAGAGACCGTAAGATATCCACTCGAAGCGTTGCCTGTCCCAATGCAACTTCGTCGCGTCTATTTGACCGCACTGAGCCGCGTTCCAAGAGACAATTGGAATTGGCGATACCATGCGGCAGAAGAAAGCAACACTTCAGATTTTTTTTATTTTTTAATTTTTTTATTATCATTACTTTTATCAACTTTTATAATAATCGATATTTGATCATATTCTACTCCAATTTGATACCTGATGGTCACCCACATTTGTTTTATCTGACCTGTGATCAATATAACATCGGATAAAATAAAGTTATACTGTACAGGGTGACTGGAATTCGAGCCTCATCATTGGGATCTTGTAAACCGTAAGAGATACAGAGTCGTTTAAATTATGGCAAAGTTGCGCAATTCGATGCCTAACAAAATGATATCCTGAAACTTGGAAAATTATATATTATGTATTAATACATTCGGAGATATCCGAAATAAATCGAAATATCATAAAACCATTTTAATTTTCTTCTGGCGGTATTTGAAGAAATTAATCATTAAATTAACATTTGAAAATCAGAATTTGTGGTCGCTCATAGTTTTTGGCTATCGAAAGGTAACAAAAAATTTAATAAAAAATCCAGATCCGTATTTAAAAAAATTAAGTTGATGATGGTTTCTAGAAGACAAAACATCGGATTTCAAATTTGTTAACGCTATCTAATGGACACGAAAAAGTGACCATGATGAAGTGTTATCCATATCGATTGATTTCCTCAAATAACGCCAGAAAAAAAATAAAAACGGTTTTTAGAAATTTAAATTTTTTTCGGATATCTCCGAAAGTATTCGGAATTTTCCAAGTTTCAGAACGGCATTTTGTTAGGCATCAAATTGCGCCACTTTGCCATAATTTAACTGACCCTGTATCTCTTACGGTTTACGAGATCCCAATGATGAGGCTCGAATTCCAGCCACCCTGTACACTCCTTTTCATGCTTACAGTTTATTCACTCTGAAGTATTATTTCAATCAACTCAGTCAAAGTTAATTTTCTCAGCCAAATGATCACTAACAATTTATTCGCTCTGATTCTTCTGAAAATATATGTTTTCCGTTTCATTTATTATTTGAAAGATCCATTATCTTTACTTCATAGAATATTTGCTATGAAATTAATTTTCAATGAACCTCAGCTCCTTCGGATCCTCAGAGTTAAACCTCTGGAGTGGTTTTATGAAATCATATCCCTAGTTGAACAACAGTCTACATGAAAAATAAATAATCAGTCCAATAAATTTCTTGGATCATTTGAAAAGTAGTTCCTGGTACCAAAGATTATAGAATTTTTATATGTATGTCATGTAAAATATCTAGTCTGCACCAATCCAACCATGAAACAATCGTAATGATATTTCATTCACGAGTGAGTGGGACAAGTCAGTTTGTTTCAGAAGAATATTATATGAATTCCACTTTGTATGTGAGTTGATTTTCGATATTTAGTATACATCCGTGGCCTTGTTGCACCTAGAAGGTTGCTCAGCTCGGATGCAGATCAATTGAATAATACCCCATTTGTCGCTTTTTCATGTTTCATCCTTAAATTTTCAATTTTCAATTCAGAGTGCAATGAATGAGTTGAACCGGTTAATTTTGAATGATTTTGTCATTGATCGAGTTTCAATTTTCATTTGTTTTATAGGTTCATTTCATTTGAAGCCTCAAGCAAATTCGTAATTATGATGTAGGTATTTCGATTTACCTTTAAATGGAATACATTATCACTAAAAAAATGCATCAACAAGAAAAGTTGCGAGAAAAAGTACATCTAGTACTTCCCGTTTCCCACACCCCTGAACAAAGTTACAACAAAATATTCCCAAGATTATTGAATTGGCATAACAAAGGTATATGGACAAAATTTTATCATGGAATCTCGAAGGGTTTCGAAAATATTTGTAAAGAACCTTGTTCTCAGATCCTGCAACTGATTTTTTTTTATGTAATTTCGGGACACCTGTTTATAAATCTATTTTGTAATTTCTTTTCAAAAATTGTTTTTGCTTACTGCTCTTGAAATATAGGAGTAATTTATGGTATGTACCTGTTTACATAATTATAATGCATATCCTTGTCAAATTATAATTATGAAGTGGTTTCATCAGTGTTGACTTATGTTCTTCCTCGAATACCATGATACACCTTTTGTTGTACTCGTGATTTTTGTAGATTCATCAATTCGCTTGGAAATTCATAATTCAATACATCTTATACCCTGCAGAATTTACTCTTGATTGTCATATACAGGGTGCCCGTTTATCGGGCTTAACCATGGGGATCACTGAACATCTCCATAGTCCTCATATATATCAATTTGGCGGGTTTGCTAGTGTATACCAAGCTACGTCCACTGTATTCTTAACTCAAACAGACTATATATTGTTGGTGTGCACTGTGCTCTACAACCCAATAAATGTTGGGGCTGCACTCTCGAATACCCTGTATAACGTTCGTCGTTCGTCATGATATTACGTGGTGACCTAGATGTTGAGAACGGTGACATGAACTATAAACGCCTCCCCAAATGCATCCATCCTCTTGCATCCATCAAATTGTCCCACAGCATTTCTGATCAATTTGGCTGTCCTTGAAGAAAATGGAACGTACTCCTCTTTCCAATAGACCTGAATGGCACATAAATTACCGACACATTATCGTCGAACTTGATTGCGAGTGGAATTCACATAGGAATCACAGGGACAAATGGTTGTCGGATAATGAAGCATGTCGATGTCGTCGAATCTGACTTGGATTACTACAATGATTGATCGTCGGATATGTACGGGTTGTCTCAGTTCCGAGATGAAAAACAATGATAGACAAGAAACTTGAAAAGCGGGGTCCTCTTCGATCATATACTTGACTAACGCACAATCCTTGCCACAGTAGTTATTTGAAGCCAACATCTGAATCAGCTACCACATTCTAAAACAAGGATAGAAACAACAGAGTTTCCCAGTACCAGTGTCTTGCTATCTTGTAAGGGTCTGAATTTGAATGAATGGACAAAATTATCATATCCATTATTCCTAAAAGTTATTGAAAACAATCTAAAATCAAAATTTTCTTCAATCAAAGATCTCAGATTTATTACTCGAATGATAATAGATTCAATTTACTGTAAAGGTATTGTTTATTTTCTATAGTGGTTTCTAAGTCTCGAACTTGTAAAATATAACATCAAACATGTTGTTATAACCTTTCAATTCCACTGATATCCACTACTCTAACCATCGAACAAAATTTGATTTCAAAACGAGACGTTTCGCACAATCACTGTCATCGTTGGGTTGATTATCGGTTGAACGAAATAAGCAGCGTTGGCGCATTCACCAAAAATGCCGCGATCTCCAGAAATACAAGCTATCTATAAACTATTCATTTAAATATGACGAAGATTTAATAAATAGCTTTTGATACACTTATATGATTCATAAAAGTATTAACTGAAGATTATATATATTTGGGAACCTTAAAAAAAGTGATCATGGGATGGTTCTCACTTTCAAATGTTACGATGTGACAACCTCTGAGGGGAAAAACATATGAATATGAATTTCATGTTGGCTTCAGACAATTTGCTGCGTAACTATTCTTGAGGGTTTGTTGTTCGTAGGTGGTCCTCATATGGGAGTGATCAAGATTCATTTCATCTGCTCAACTTTCCATATTTGGAAACAAGTGTTGCAGAGTTCAAAGAAGCCATCAGAGCTGCAAGGCGGAAACATGTCGATAATCTACATAGTAGAGTTCAATGATTATGATGATATGATTGATGATGTCAGACATAATTGTTTCTATGGAATCTTCAATATCCATGCTGGGTATAATTTCAGATGATAATGTAGGCTTACGCTGAAATTTTGACCATTCAAATGTATTGTAACACCTGATATCATAATACTTTCTTGCAGACCCTTCTAATGCCAAACAAATACTACATGATGCCGGATTTAGCGTAAGCATATATAATTCAAAAGGGTATAACCATCAACCACTGAAATATAACCAATAACTGGAACGCTAATATAGGTAAATGCGCGGGGAACTTTTAGCCCAACTATGCGAACTGAGATTTCAGATTATGCGCCGACGCAGTAAAAGTAAAGGTATGAAAATTATGTCTTTGGTCACTACAACTGTATACATTTGATGACGTACGTCTGTGATAAGATGAACTAAATCAGACACGGCTTGGCACTTTTTGTTTCGTATTAATTCTCATTGGTCAAGTGGTAAATGGTCATTCGCCAAATCTAAATCAAAGAGAAGTTGTTCCATATTGTCAATTTTCCCTGTTTGATAACATTTTCATAAGCAAAAAGGTTGAAGGTGCATTGCTGCAATGCAAAAACTGCAGTATACTAATTCTAGTTCAACCTTTTTTTGGTGAGTTGATATTGATACTTATACTTGAGCTGTATTATTTTATCTTAAAATCATCCATTTTCAGTTTAACTAAGAATATAGACATTGCAAGAGTTTGAGCCATGAAAATGTGATTTGTGAAGAACATTTCATCATTGATGACATCATATAATTTCTGGTGAAAAAAAGACTGGAACGTGATTCAGTTCCCAGGCTGAATCTAGGTCCTCGAAAGCATCTGTCAACTATCCAGCGAACAGTGTAAACAGAATTCAAATTGTTCAAAGCAGAGAAAAGTTATTCAGATTTCAACAGAGGCAAAATTTCGGGGTGTGATGTGATTAGTGCTGTGTAGTTTAGAATAAATACATATATTATAATGTAATGTGCTTTATTCTATACGGGAATTGTTTTTTCTTGCCTGTTTACTTACCATATTGGTTGATCACAAACTTATTTACTGAAGTTTACATACACATAAAACGATCGATATATACATGTAGAAACTTGGAATAGTTAAAGAACGTTTAAAAATATACAATCAAGACAATGAATCCAAAAAAATACAAACATTTGGTTAATTAAAAATATGAAAACATCCTACCACCAGTTTCGATTTGATTCGGTTGTATAATGATTTCCATAATTCGCCACTAAAATTTTTGTTCCACCCTGGAACTGCTAATTCAGATAATCCTTTATGCAATGTTTCTTCAGAGATTTTAATGTTGATAGTTGGTCCCAAAGCACAGTCCAGGTGGTCTGTGCACCAAAGGCTAGACCGGAGCTGGTTACAGTAATGGTGCGCATGCTCCCGGCCTGATTTATTTTCAGTCTGCGCGAGATTCCAATCCTTTGGCATTCCAGTTATTGGTTATATTTCAGTGCCATAAACATGATGATGGAATAATCAAGTGAGGTCTGTTCATTGCAAGAACTATTTAACAAAAACTTTGCCAAGCAGTACCATTGGTTTGCTCTACCGTGAGCACTTCGTGATGAAAATAATCAAATCAGAACCAAACTCACTTTTCATAGATTGACGCTGATGGCCAAGAATCTCCTGTCCTAAGCAATTCAATTTCGAACCTGCAGATTTCGTGTTTATTGTCATTATACTCAATAAAGGCCAACCAGATTGATATTGTAATAAGTGGGTAGTTGATTAGGTGATGATATCAAAGCAAACATGTCATGGTTGGATCCGACCAGACAGAGTCCACGACTCGCTTAAATTTGATTGATTATACGTGGAGTCTCAATTTTTTTTTTCGGAGCCTTGAAAGATTTTTATAAATCAGTAGGTGCTTCAATTTGAAATTGCCAATTCCGCCATGTTTCTCATAGGAAAGGAAAGGATTGTGGAAGTTTTGTTTGCATCATCATTGCATTAAAAATATCTTTGTTCTGTAGAAGTAATATAATGATAATAATAATAATAATAAGCTTTATTCACATTAATTGAATTAAATATACACAAAATCTGCTCAGAACATCATGAGTAAAGAAAGAAGAGTGATAAGTGCTAAAGCACTTGTTTCACAAATATACAAACAAAATATAAATAAAAAGTACATGAACACATTTTTTAATGAATAATGGTAATAAATAAATAAAAATTCAGTGACGTACCCGGACAAAACTATACGCATATATAAATAATAGAGTTAAAATGTTCATTATGATTCGGTATAAAATTATAACAATAGGTAAACGTTAAGAACGATATAAAATGGTACAAAGGCATTCGAGTGAGATTATTAAAATTTATGTAAAATAGTGATAAGGAAATAGAAGAACCAGTCAAACCCCTATACACACATATAAAATATAAATATAAAATGTTCATTGCGAATCAATGTAGAATTATAAATGAACTTATTCTTATTCTATTAAGTGAACTATTTTTCCAAAATTTTTCAGTCATCAAAGAAAGATCGAATCGTGTTTCTTGGATTTTCGTTTATAAAATCTCTCAATCGACGTTTAAATTTTCCCTTGATAAGGAATGCTATTGTATAACTTGGGCGCTGAATAGAGGAACATTCTTCGTGTTGTAGCTTTAACCATTAGCGGTGGTATATAATGATTTTTTTTTTCGTGTATTGTAATTGTGGGTAGGTAGTTGGTTGAGATGCTTTGAGTCGTGGTATTTTAGGCATGTGATGAAGAAGTGTAATTGTCTCACGTCCAAGATTCTTGATTCAGAATAAAGTAAGTCAGATGAGTATCTGGAGTTTTTGGAAAATATCAGTTTTATGAATCTTCTTTGTAGTACTTCCAACGGATTAAGGTGAGTTTTTAATGCTCCACCCCATGCCAGAATTACATATCTGATATGACTCTCTACTAAAGAGTGATACAAAGTTTTCATTTGATTGAAAGGTATGTTGTCTTTGAGCTTTTTGAATTTATACAATATACATCTTAGTTTTTTTACTAGATAGATTATGTGTGAGTCCCATTTCATATGACAATCAATGATCACGCCCAAGTATTTGATTTCTCTCACAGGATCTATAGAAAAATGTGTATTGTCCATGTTTATATCAAGTTTGTCGAGAATAGGCAGACCACGAGAGTTACAACTGAATGGTAAATAATTAGTTTTTTCCATGTTGATCGTGAGTAATTTGTATTCATACCATTTTTTATCGAGTAAAAGTCAGATTCGGCTTTTTGTTTCAGATTTTTCCAGCTATCAGACCTATAAAAAATTGCCGTGTCATCAGCAAATCCGAAAATTTCCCCACTACTATCGATTGAGAAAAGCCCGTTTATATAAATGTTGAATGAAATGGGTCCTAGGACTGTTCCTTGCGGCACACCATAATCAATTTTCTCTGTGTAGTAGAGTAGAGTAGATCGTGGCTAACGGTGTCGAAAGCTTTTGACAAATCGACGAATATGCAGAGACATGGAGTGCTTTCATTCAGAGCTTCCGTTATTCTCGATGTTAGAGCTAAGATATATATGGGTTTCATACTTCATTATTATGAAGATCTTTTTCCTGGTATGATTCACAACCAATCGAAACTTTGTGAAAGTTATTATAGCTATCAGATATCTTTTAAGATCAGGTCAATCAAAGCCAATGCTATTTCAGTAAAAAGAAATATAAAAATTCATAATGAGAGAGTGAAATGTCGCTCTACTACTTCCGAATCTGTATCTGGTTTATATATCGTTTTAATCAGTGTACCAAAACCGATACAATGGGGAATATTCCTCAATTCGGCTTATTACAGCAAATGCAAGTACCCTAATAGCTCAAGTCAGTCCAATGGATGTTCAATGGATGTCCTCCTCAGGACATCTCAGACATCCACTGGACATCCAGTTTTTGTACACCGGATAACGTATGGACATCCATAGGATGTCGCATTTACAACTTTTTGACTATCCATACGGTATCCATCATGGACATCAATATGGTAACGTGTATGGACAAATATAGGTCATTGAACATCCACTTTTCACCGCTTTGGACATCCATGGAATATCCATAGGTTGTCCATTTTATGACGAATAAATTAATAAAGCTACTAGCATTCAAGCACGGTCACCCATCCAAACTCTGACTTCGCTTATCGTTGCTTTACCTCTGTGATTTATCCTTCCTTGCATGGTAGCTGCTGCTGTCTTCTTATTTATATTAATAAATAATGAGAACGATTCAAATTACTCTATTAGTGTTGATTCTTGGATGTCAATTTGACATATTTTTCATTTTAGAGAAAATTTAGGTATTGTACAATGATGGAGTAGACAATGTTGTGGTATCTTGATATCTCTACTTCTATGTTGTGAGAGCCCAATTAGCCAAATTCGTGCATGGTGGAGAGAAGCGAGACCAACAGCTGATACTGTAATCGGAACCACTTCTATAGGAGTAAAGTAATTTAACAGAATTCCCATTGTTTTATATTACTTGAACATGAGGGTTTCTTTTGGTGTAAATTTTGAATACTTTTTATGAATGCAATAGTATGTATGTATGTGTGTGGAAAAAATTCAAAATGTGAACGTGGGGACATTGAATGTACGTCATATGTTCTGAATATCCAATGAACGTCTCAATGTGGACCTGAAATGGACAACATATAGTATATAATTGTAAGCCATATGGAATACCTTAAATATATGTTCAATGGACATCTCCATGTGGACATCGATTGGACAATGGCTATCGATATTTTAAAGAAGAGGTCATTAAATGGACACCAAATGGACTACCTTGTCTGGACGTCCATTGGATATCTTCATGTGTATATCCTATGGATGTCCAAAATATATCCATGGACACCTTGGACATATACTGGACACAAAACGCATGTCCAATGGACATCTTGTGCTATTAGGGTATGGACTTATTGATTGTGAGTTTCATTCATGAATTTTTCGAATTCGTTGCGGAAACTATCTGAATTGATTGTTCAAACACGGGGTTTTAAATTTTGAATCGCTTTGTTTGTAGTTCACAAATTGGCAACAGCGCCTAGTAAGCTAGAAGAACAACAACTCACATTTGGCCACACTTTCATTTGGTACACTTGATGTCAATGTTATAATTCTGGAGTCAAACTGTTAATATAAAGAAATAATCAGTTGGAACATGAATTTCAGTCCAACAAAAACACCAATCCATCCACAAGTCAAACATAAACATAACCTCCAAAACTAAGAAGCATTATCTTTTGAGGAGCATGGGACAGAAATAAGCAGAATGGTACCCAACCCACAAAACTCATTGGTAGTATAAGTTCTGTATTCTAACCTGATCAAAATATGGCTATATTTATTCACCTAATCAACGTAATGGATTCGCTATCCTTTATTATTTATGAAATATGCATTCTATGTTGCCAAATGGTGAATTAGGAACAATGTGCTTTAAATATTAAATACCCAATTGAACTCTCTCTTTTTCAAACATTTGAAATTGTTTTTCGGAAAATGGTTGAAATGGTAAATTTGAAATGCGTCGTTTTGAAATATTTAATAAGAATTACTTCATTTCTGGCCCCAAGAAACACAACCACCATGTTTTGTATTTTGTAATTCCAAGCACGATTGATTATTAAATTCATTATTCAGTAGCCTTCATTTTAGGTACACGCCACTGCAAAAACCCCCGCTTTGATTTAAAATTATGATCTGAACGATTGGAAGTTGAACACTAAATGTACGCAATCTGTCAACTCGAATACCTTTGAAATCAACCAACCACGTAATATCTGGATTATCTCCCTATATTTATTCATAATTATATTGGAACCGCAGGCAGTAGAATGAAGTGGAAACAATAATTCATAATTTGATCGCTGGCAAACTGATATTGAGGGTGGAGACATCCATGTTCGTTATACAGAACGATAGCCCTGAGGGATCGACCCAAAAGCTATAGAGATTTTGAATTCAATCACAGTTGGATTCAATTTCCAGAATATATCTTGGTTGAATTGTTTCTCAGTGAAGACGATAGTTCACCATATAGATGACCTAAACCTCATTTGAACGGGTAAAATAGTTTTAGGTGGAGATGGGAAGATGATTGGAATGACTATGGAGGCACATATATAAAGAAAATGCGAGATTTTCATCCATTCATATCGTTGGAAAGCGGCGCTCGTTGCTCTCCTCTTTCCTTCATTTCATTCTAAGATGACTTTGGTTCTGTAATCAAAAATGGACACAGTGAAAAAAACTTGGGTGTAATTTCAATCAAATGAATTTCAGAGCAAACTCCGACGACTACAACACCTGAATATCAAAGTTGTATACATTTCACGGTTGAGTGTTAAGTGGTCTTAATTCCGATCTTATAGTAGTGAAAAAGGACACGAATGTTTTGAAGTAGAACGATTCTGAATTATATACTCATAAGAAACATTAAATAGTTGAAATGTAATATTCTTGTTGGTGCTATCATTGGCGTTAACGCATAAAAAACACCTATTTTATAAAATTAACAAGTTACACCGTATCACATCACGATAGAATCGAGGCGGCGTATGAATCATCTAACTTGGTGGCAATAATCATTTGTCAAGTATCTCATCCTGAAAACACTAGATTTGATAGAAATTGATAAAAATATTGTATGTAAGAATGTGAATGGTGTGAATTTCATGCTCTCATCTGTTCGATCTTGGAACCTTGGAACTTTTGCCAATAGGTGGCACTGACGTCCTTCCTACCGTACTTGATTTCAATATTGATCATGATATATGAGATGATTTTGATTCAGATCATTATCAATTGGCCTAGGCCCTAGTGCTACTGATCAGGATCAATGAGTCGAAACAATGCGTCATCAACCGAATTTTTCCTAGATTATTTTGAGTCAAGTTTATCATTTATAGTATATTAAATATGGAGAACGGTAAGGGTTTCATACCGATCGAAGACAATTGTTTGGAGGAGGAGCCGAGCGACGACTCCAATTATTATTGTCTGAGATCGGTTACCCTTAACGTTCGACATGCTTATAACGTTTTTTGAACGATTGATACCATTACAAATTATAAAATTTAACATTTTCGTCATATTGACTAGTTTCATTCATTTTATCAAGATAGATACTTTGGTTGTTAGGTAGTAACTACTAACTAGGGTGCATAACAACAATGGAGAATTGAATTTTTATTTAGTGGTCAATTATTTTAAGTACAATTTTGATTATTATAGATTGAAATATGAGCGAAAGTGAATTTGAAGAAATTGAATGGGCTTGGGAAGAAGGGTGTTCCGCAATTATTCCCGAAAAATCTAAAATCCGTTATCAAAATACCTACCAAAGTTTTAAAAAATGGTGCGAAGGCAAGAATTTAAGAATCGATGAAAAGACTTTATTGGCATATTTCGTTCAAAGATATATGCAGTTGAAAGCTCCTGGAAGCCTCTGAGCAGAATATTCAATGATTAAATCCACCGTTTTTCTTTATGATGGCATTGATATTTCCAAATTTTCAACTTTGATCGCGTATTTGAAGAGAAAAAATGTTGGCTATAGGCCTAAGAAAGCGAGCATTTTTACACGGGAGCAATTTGAAAAATTTCTGATGGAAGCACCGGATGAAGAATTTTCAATTCACAAGGTAATGTAAGCTAGTTTAAGTAAATGAAATACTCTAATGAAGATTTTTTCATAATTTGTAGGTCGCAATTATATTGGGAATATCTGGTGCCTGTAGCAGAGAATAATTATGTAATATTACTATGAATGACATCCAACAAACCGATGGTTTGATGATTGTAAAATTACCCAATACAAAAACGAACATCCAGCGTAATTTTACAGTCGTTAATAAACCATACGATAAAATTCCATATTTAGAAATTCTGCAAAAATATATAAAACTTCGTCCATTACAAGTAAAATCAAATCATTTGTTCCTAAGATACGCCAAAGGAAAATGTTGTGCTCAAGTAATAGGGAAAGGGGCAATCGGGGGCTGGCATTCTCGAATTGCCAAATTCTTAAATTTGCCTAATCCCGAGAACTATACTGGCCATTCGTTCAGGACGACATCAGCAACGCTTTTGGCTAATAAAGGTGTTGATGTCCTCGGATTGAAGCGTCATGGAGGTTGGCGTTCATCGACAGTGGCAGAAAGCTATGTAGAGGATTCTCTTCAAAATAAAATAGATTTTGCCGATAAAATATTGTGCAATACTAGTAATACTACTAATGTATGCGATTCTGCAGGAGTTTCTGTTAGAAGTGAAACCACAGCCCAAACAAGTGAGATTTCATTAAATAATTTGACAAATTGTACCATAAGTTTCAATATTAATGAATAATTCGTTAGTTTTCTTTATTCTTTCAAAAAATAAATTAAAATTAAGAGATTTTTTAACTCGACGGTAAGTGAATTACTTACCGTCGAGTTGGAGTACTTACCGTCGAGTTGGATTACTTACCGTCGAGTTGCTAGTAAATGTCACCTACTGACGTGAAATCTGTCACGGTAAACAGTCAAAAATGATCAATCGTGCAAAAAATTACATTTTTTTGTTGTTATTGGCATTAGCACTAAGTCTTTTTGCCACAGAATGATAAAAAATTATATTTCGATTGGTATATTCAATCCAACCCAGTAAAAAACATCGGAGGTGGTAAAGAAAGCACTGATTTGTCACTAATGATACTGTGTTCCTTCCCACCAGAAAAGTAATCGCATGTACCAGCTTAGTTTGTAAACGCACCGAAGAGAATTTCGTTGAGGTAGGATTCAGCATCAAGAAAATCACAGAATGTGCATCACACCACTGCGGTGTCGAATTGCACATTCGGAATTGCACAAAGAACACCACCAAAGTGTTAATTCTGCTAAATTCAGCACTAACACTGTTACTCACAACTGGATTTGATTATTAGAAACACCTATGGGAAAGGTCAGATAACACTGACAGTGGTGAATAATATGCCGGTGTTTACTGACACTAAAACAATCAGGACCTTAGAAGACACCAGACGGTGTTAGCTGGTGTAATTATTTTTCACTGTGTATTTTTATCAAATTTGCTGATGACTTGAGACTTTTCAAAGTGATGTTTGCTCTTGATACCATTTTTACTCTCCAGTCTACTTTGAACAACTTTTCTGAGTGCTGCATAAATAATATAGTTTCATCAAACATTGATAAGTTTTGTCATGTAAGTTTTTTCAGGTCATACAAGAAAATTTATTTATTCTATTATTAGATGGTTGATAGTGCTGACTTAGTATCATTGCCCTTGGTGTTATCATTTGACCAACAACTAGACTCCATCGAATATATAATCTGTATAAAAGCATCTTGAATATTGGGATAACTATTGAGAAATTGTCAATTGTAGTAGTACTAGTACTTCGAGAAATTGCAAAGAATTTTCTGTTTTTGTTGTTAAATAGTATCGTTCTTGTAAGGTCCCATCTAGGATTCACAAGTACCTACCTATTGTCTCTATTTTTAATCGGGTGGATAACTATTTGATAAACCGTTGTTTACTTACTGGGCTGGTGATCGAGTGCGTTGAATCGCTGGCTCATAGTCTAGAAGGCCCGGGTTCAAATCCCGCGGCGGCTATTGGAAATATTTATTCATTTCTATAGTATCGTTTAGCGGCAGGAGATAGGTGACCAACCGAACATTCTTGGTACCTAGATTTCAATCCTTCCGACTCTCAACGATAACCAGCCGAGTAGCGCTTCGGATGACACTTAAAAAGCTAAGGTCCCCGTCTTCCTTACTCATACAAGTCTCAATAAGACTTCGAGGGTTGCTTTGCAACTAAGTTGGCGGTTAAAAACACTTTTCATTTTTGTTCGACTTATGAGTGTGCAATGTTCATTAGAAAGATTTGAAGCTGTTTCGATGTCCTTAAGGACCATAACCGTATTCTTGTCCCTGTGATAAAATACAACTCAATACAACATATTCTAGTTCACATTACCACCCTATTGAAATACAACATACCTCTTCGTTATATTTTTTAGTGCGATCCTCGCCCTAGACGTGTTTTCCTGATACATATTTTGATTCTGCCAATTTGTGATCTCTTTCGCAATGTTTGGTGCATATTTTTCGTCTGATTCTTCTATGACTCACTAAAAACTTACCTCCGAACAAAATTTGTTCGGCCACTTGAATAATGGCCGCAGTACTTTTGTTAAGTTATCGGAAATCTCACCTGTCCAAGTAGTAATGTAATCATGATTCTTGAATAGTGTTTGGTGACCCAGATTTGGATGTTATAATTTTTGGTGAAACTCAAAATATTCTTAATAGCAATGATTTTACAATTCCTGGATTTCAAACTTGCTACAATAACAGCACCATCAACCAGAATGATGGCGTCCTTATTTCCATTAGAGATTACATTAACTTTGACATAAAACACACTATTCTACCAATAACTAAGGTAACAATTAGTAATATCATATTTGAATTATCTAATATACAATTTTCTATAATGCCTTGCTATAGATCTCCCTCCATAAATGATAACCTATTCCTAACTGATTTAGAATCTCACTTTAACAATTTAGAAAAGAACAACGTAGATATTTTCGTTGGAGATATCAACTTTGACATTCTTAATCCTGCAAAACCAACAAATAACAATTATTTATCTATGTTATCATACTTTGGGTTCAAATCCTACATAAATTCTTACACTAGAGTAACTTCAGAAACTAGCACTTGCCTTGATCACATTTTCGTGAGAAAAAATATTGGTATTAACACATTAACACTTGATTCATTTGTCATTGATACAGATATTACAGATCATTTCCCAGTCTTCTTGAATATCAGCTCAAATGAGATTAGAAATAACAACACAAACGTTGAACTGGAAACTATAGTCAAGTTTGACGAGGAAAAGTTTGGGGATGTCATAAGGAAAACTTGTTGGAACAATGTTCTTTCTCTGAAAGACCCAGAAATGGCATCCAAGCTTTTTGATGATACCTTCGTATCATTGAAAAATAAATGTACCTTCACAAAAAATATTTCTTATAAAAACATAAGAAACTGAAACCCTGGATTACACTAGGAATAATAGAGTCTATCAAGCTTAGAGACAAATTAAAGCGACGGTTGATAAAGAATAAAAATGATCTCAATTTACTTCAAGAGTATAAAACATACAGGAATAATCTCAACAGAATTATAATTAATATAAAAAACAATTATTATACAAACCAGATTAATGATAATATCACCAACATAAAGAAAATTTACGAAATAATCTCAGATGCAGCAAATGAGAATGGAAAAAAAATAAAAACAATATAATAATTTCAGATGAAAATGAAAAACAATTCCGAAATGATACTGACATGGCAAATGTTTGCAATGATTATTATGTGAATGTTGGTTTGAACATGGCAACACAAATAAAGGAACCCACCACTAATATCAAAATCGAATACCCCTCGTTAATGAATTCTATGACACTAAAACTGTTTCTAAAGAAGAAATAATTATGCATATCAGTACACTAAAAAATAACAGTGCGCCAGGCATGGATGATATATCATCTAAAACGATAAAAAAATATCACAAATTCATCTTAGATCCCTTAATTCACATTATAAACCAAATTTTTCTAACAGGCAAAGTACCATCCCAACTCAAAATATCTGTTGTAACACCAGTGCATAAAAAGGGCTCTAAAACTAATATAAGTAACTATCGACCCATCAGTGTCATTACTACCTTCTCAAAAATATTTGAAAAATGTCTCAAAAATAGGTTACTAGATTATCTTATTTCAGTGAATGTATTAAACGCCAATCAATTTGGATTTATGAAAAATATAAGCACAGATGATGCTATATTTGAACTCGTAAATAATATAAAAAAAAGTCTTGACACCAATGAGAAAGCAATTGCTGTTTTCTTAGATCTCGCAAAGGCTTTCGATACCGTACCACATAAACAACTTATTGACACACTTGAGCAGTATGGTGTCCGAGGTTTGGTACTGGAAATTTTCGAGAATTATTTAAGTAATAGAAAACAAATAACTAAAATCAGAAATGTTAAACGTGACCCCCTTGAAATTGAGATAGGTATTCCACAGGGAACAGTGTTTGGTCCACTTCTTTTTATAACTTACATCAACTCACTGCTAAATTTAAACATAAATGGTATCTCTATATCTTATGCAGATGACACAGTTCTACTCTTCAAAGGTGAAAATTGGGAAAATGTTAAAAATAAAGTGCCTCATGGATTGCACATGGTAAAATGTTGGCTTGACAAAAATAAATTAACTTTGAATTCTGATAAACCATTCTATATTGCCTTTTCAATGACAAATGCAAAGAGACCAAAGTTCAATTCTATTACAATAAATAATCTCATAATAAAAGAGACTAATTCCATAAAATATTTAGGTATAACTCTAGACAAAAATCTAAAATGGACAAATTATATCGAAGACTTAACTAATAAAATAAGAAGATTAATTCATAAATTTTATGTAATACGCAAAATCTTAACAAAAAAACTTCTTTTGCAAATCTACAAGTCCCTAATCGAATCACTCCTAAATTATGGAATCATAGTATGGGGAGGGCTCTATGACAATGCATTAACACAACTGAATGTAGTACAAAATTATATACTGAGAATAATATCATTCAAAAATCGACTATATTCCACACATTCTCTCTATAATGAATCGATTTTGAATGTCCGATGCTTATATTATCTTAGTAACTGCATCTTCTGTTATAAATCTACAAACAAAGATTTTGTGAACCATTGCTACCAAACTAGACAGAACACAAACAAACATATAGTAATACCATTTAGAAAATATGATGGAAACCAAAGGTTTGTTACAAACTCTTGCACCGAAAATTTATAACATCCTACCAAATGAGATCAAAGTGATAACTAAATACAAACATTTTATATTTTTTTTTAATTGTAGTCTGCACATATTAATACTTAATTATGTTAATTCTTCTTCAACCCACAATATATTTTGTATTATTGCACACACAGGTGTTAACTCACCTAGGTGCATACTTGTAAAAATGAACTAACGAACACATTAGTACCACATACTTGTATAATATGTTATTATTTTTGAATAAACTGAAACTGAAACTGTAGTAAAAACTTCCATTATGAGTTTTACAAAGTATGGCCAACGGCGTTTTATATCCAAAATACGGTATAAACTTACGTCGTAACACCGAAATATAATCGTTCTGAACGGACCCAATATTGAATTATTCTCATCTTCTCGAGGTGTATGAAGTATAGAAATATATTGCGAATGCATATATCAATTACGTAAAATCACCAACTATATGCTTCTAATGCTCTCTGAAGTATTAATCGAGCTATCTTGAGTGATTTTAATGAGAAAACCAGTTTTATTGGTGTTCACGAACAGTTTCATTTGAAATGAAAAAAAGAAAATATGGTTGAGTATGAAATTTGATGTTCGTTCCCAGAGATATTCATTAAAATTAAACGGATTTCTGAAGAAGCGTCGGTACGAAAATTCTGCAACTAAACCCTGTGAATCACAAAACCTCCTATCATCAGAGATTAACTTGACGATAAGAACATGCTCTGATTGAGGTTTCAGGAAAAAAATTGAGAAAAATCAAGAAACTTCAAAAACATGATGAGAAATTCATGTTGCCATTGAAAAGATGACAGATCAGTCACGCACTGAGTATAGTATATTATGATACAAGTTTTATAAGACGCTATTTTGTCGCACGCGTTGTTTGGAGTACGACGAGCGAAGCGAGGAGTGCTCCAAGTGAACAAGTGCGACAACGTGTCTTATAAAACGTGTCATATGTCTATTTTGAATTTATTTGAAGAAAAAAATGGATCTGATATAACAGAAACATCTTCGATTGGTAACAATGATGACATTGAAATTATTAAAATCTGACGCACAAGCGTAAAGCCCAGTTTACAGTTGAGCGATTTTGATTATTGTAATACCAGTGGTGAAAAGATCAATGTTGTTATTGTTTTTATTGGTCAATTTAAATGAAATTACACTCTGAATTGAAATTTACCAATTAAAACATTGAGTTTTTCACTGCTAATATCACCCAATCCAAATCGCTCAGAAGTAAACTGGGCCTAACTCTTCTGACTTTCATTTTACAGTTCAATTGTACCAATCTCTGAATGATAAAAAATGCGTATCGAAATAGAGGCTATTTCGACACGCATTTGCGTTGCACAATGACTTCATTATACAACCAAAATAGAAAAATACCGTTTCAAGACATTTGTTATTGTTATTCTGAGAATATTGGCAAACAATACAACATTGTGAAAAAATCATTCATTCAACTATTAATTCTCTCAATGAGATATGTGGGGTTTCAAGTTTTTCATTCGATCAGTGTATTAAACATTTCATTAGTAAGTGAAATGGCGTTTTTCACTTAATACATCCCCTTCAGATTATCGGGGATGCATCATTGAGAAGTGAGACAGGCTTGGATTCTTCAGGAGTGAATTGTTTTCAAGAAAAGCTGTACCCGTAGAAAGTTGACTTAATAAAAACATGTCCAAAATAATGTTCGTCTCCAATCCAAGTTTGGTTGGAATTGCATGACCAAAAAATGATAATATACATAGAGGAGGGCTGTTTAAAGCGAGATATGCTTTATAATTCCATTCCACCAAAGGATTGTTTTTAAATATTTCCCCAACCAATATACGCAATCTGACTTATCACTCCCCACATTGAATGTTGAAAATACTTCACCTTTTCCCGTTGTACCTATTTGAGAAAGCGTCAAGTTGATTTCAGGATATATAGTCACTTCTATTCCAGAAAGTATCAATTATATTCCAGAATAGTGAGTTAAATTTCGGAAAGCGGCAAATGTATTTCAGAATAGCGAGACCACTTTCAGACTTCATCAATTGTATGAGTGAGTTTGATTTCAGTAAGCGTCATTTGTATTTCATAATTTGTCATCTGAATAATAATATCATTTCTATTTCAGAAAGCGTCGATAGAATTTCAGAATATTAACTTTTGTTTTTCAGAAAACAGAACTTCATTGTGAACACCCTGTTTTTCTTATCTTCCATATCTCTCGGAGAAATTATGCATGTAGTTGCTAACGAGCTGGTCACATCATTGCTCCTATATGTTCTTCTCATCATGAACTGTGTATAAGGGAGCCGAATCAGAAAACTTTGTATAGTAAACTTATATTCATGGCTATCCATCTAACATATTCTCAAGAGTGTAGCACATAATGTCCTATCCCCAATATAACTGATATTGAAATTATTGCTGTCCATCTAACATCTCAAGAATATAGCAGAATAATATCCAATACGTGATCTAACTGTTTTCGAAATATTGATGCAGGCCGATTATTTTTATTTATGCACATGGTCATTTATTTTTCATTATGTATCGATTACTTGGTAGAAGAAGACCCAATTCTTTTACTGAAATACAAATGACGTTTTCTGGAATAAAAGTTAATTTATTGCTTTCTGATATCGAATGGAATGTTCTGAAATACAATTGATAGTGTCTGAAAGTGACTAATCTGGAATTCAATAGATGCTTCTTCAAATCAACCTGATTCTTTCTGGAATACAACTAGAAAAGGTGTATGTAGAGGACAAATTCAAACGTTTGCTACCATTCCAGACTATTAGCTGGGCGGGTGAAACGGAAAACAGTGGCAGCCAACTCCGTGGCCACCGAGCAGAAGGCTTCCAAGGTGCTCGGCATCGTCTTCTTCACCTTCGTCCTCTGCTGGTCGCCGTTCTTCGTTCTCAACATCCTGTTCGCGGTCTGCCCTGACTGCAAAGTGCCCAACGACGTCGTGCTTGTTTGCCTCTGGCTGGGCTACGTCAGTTCCACCATCAACCCCATCATCTACACGGTGTTCAACAAGAGCTTCAGGGGGGCATTCATCAGACTGCTGCTCTGTAGGTGCAAAAGGTAGGTAGTCTTTTTACATATATTAGTCAATCTATCGAAATACACTCCATTGTTTGAAGATGTAGATCACATTGATAAGGTACTAATCAGAAGATTAGTAATAATTATTGGATTGAGTCATGAAATGATCATTTATGAAACGAAACTAACTTGATATAAAGATAAACAGTGAACTATAATGAAAGAGAAAGAACAACAATATATTCAAAATGTCACGATTTGGTTGTAATACTGATGATAATATTAATGAAATTATCGAATCAAATATACCAAAGAATACTGTTTACAGTAAAAAATTTGTATGGAAAGCGTTTATGGACTTTTGCAATGATAGAAAATATGAATCAGATGGAAATCGGACGGTGGAAGAATTGGCGTCGATTTTGAAGTATTGGGCTGTGAACATGAGAAGAAAAGATGGTATAGAGTTTAAAGAAGCTACTGTCAAAACCATGTGGAACCTAACAGGTAAGCTTTTACAAGAAAAGTATTATAAGGAAATGAAAGTTATTATTGACCCATTCAAAAGCGTTGTATTTCAACAAGCGCGAGCTGCCCGCGATTCTATACGACAAAAACTACAATCGGATCCCTGTAAAAGGAAACAAAGTTCAGAGGCATTGAGTGCAGTAGAAATAACAAAAATGATAAATTTGTGGAACGAAGACACCCCTGAAGGGCTACAACGGAAATTCTATCACATAACCGCCGTAGAATTAGCTTGGCGAGGTGGGGAAGCTGCTGCTTGTTTGATTGACTTTTTTCGTATTGAAACAAATAACGATGGTTCTGTAACAAATCGAGTACAATATAACCCTGTATTCAGCAAGACTTGCCAAGGTGGTTCAAGAAGGTGTACTGACAGCAAATTTTTAGTAGAAAACAACGACAGTAACGTATGTCCTGTCAGATTATTTAAAAAATTGTTATCAAAAGGGGCCCAAATATTAAAACGGATAGATTATTCCTAAGAACAAATCGTTACTGGAAAACCGAAAATGATCATTGGTATGATAATATGCCCATTGGAAAAAATATGATTCAGAATTGGACAAAAACGTCTGCCGAAGCGATTGGCTTGAAAACCAAGGAAAAAAAATTACTAATCACTCCAATAGATCGACCGCGGTCAGTTGGTTGGCCAAAAGTGGTGTTCAAGAGCAAGAGCTTATAAAAATTACGGGGCATAACAATCCTATAACTCAATAAAACCCTACTTGAATATTGACGAAGAACATCATAATAAAATTATCAACAGCATGCGTAGTGGAAATACATCTTCATCAGTTATAGAAACTAACATGTCTGGATCTTCATTAAATTTTTCTAATTGTTCCTTTGTTAATTGCACATTCAAATAAATTGTTTCTGCTCTGTATTTTTTTTTCATAACCAGCAAAAAATTTTCTATCCGAATAACCCTCGAACATTGATAAATGCTCAAAAAATTTTTAACAACTTTCTCAAGCTTGTTGCTTACAGGCAACAGACCTCCGCCTACGGCGTCGGTCTGTTTCCAAGCAACAAGCTTTCGAAATCTGTTATAAAAATTTTTCGAACAATTATCAATGTCCTTGGGTTATTACTACTGAAAAGTACCTACCTCTTCTGTGAGAATCATCTTCACCGATATCCTTAACAAAACCCAATCGACGTCGTTCTTGTGTGCCTCTGGCTGATCTACGTGAGTTCCACTATCAACCCCATCATCTACATGGTGTGCAACGAGAGCTTCAGACTGCTACGAAATACGCCTAATGGAATATGTTGAAAAAATCCTAAGCAAAAGTCATTATAGAATTGAGTGAGATAAACAGTGAAATAAGAGAAACAACAATAGGGGAAAATAGTAGAGCCTTGGTTGAGGTACTCATTTGATCAATTGAATGAGTACTTGTGAAAAATATTCGAGGAAACATTGCAACCGATATTCTAATCAATACTTTCCAATGAGTTTAGTACGACCATCATAAATATTACGTTCTATTTCCAAGCAAGCAAACAAGAAACAACATCAACAAAACTATATATGTTAATTGTATGACGACCTTCGATAACCATCAATGCAAATTACAGTGCGATCAAGAATGAACAAGGTAGTCTAGAAAACTCCGCGGTATTCATTATTTGCTACACCGTAAAAACTGGGTAGTTAAAATTAACTACAACTTGTTGCTCAGCTCGATCCACTAACTTTATTTAGTTAAATTAACAAAAGTACATTTAGTCGAATGAATCTTGTCAAATTGTGCAATAGCTCTGTTGACAAATAACAAAACTTAGTTGCGAAATCATACTAGTTTGTTTGGAGTTACTACAAAACGGTTTTGCGAAATCACCGGATATATTTCGTATTTTCAACAATATTCTTTCGATGAAAGTAAAATTAATGATGGTGATTCTACAAATCATTTTGGTTGATTAGTACTAAATAACGTAGTGGATTGGTATTCTATTTCGTTACTTTAGCAATATGATATTGTTAATTCAAAAATATAATTTTGCTCTTTCAAATATAATATTGTAAATTTAACAATATAATATTATATAAACTTGATAATAGCATTTTGTCGATTTCACAAGTTCAGTGGTATGGTATGAAAATGTATAAGCAATTTTATTTATAAAATGAGGGCATTCACAAATATTTACAGTTTTATGAAGAAAATCAAAATAATTTGAAAAATAAACACAGATTTCTATAAATTGAGTAAAAAATGTACATATATGATTAACCGAATAAAAAAGTAGGTAAATTTGTAGCAAAAATAAATAATCGAATATTTTACTCAATATTTGGGACCAGACCAGATGAGAGCTGTTGTTTGTCTGGTAAGTTATCCTGCACTAACGAGCTCATTGTCCACTTCAGAACATATGAGGCATTTTGAGCAGGTTGACAATCATTAGAACACATTGTGAAACTCATTTCCCAGTGAGGTTTACCCGGATGATTATAGCCTCCAAAATTTCAAGAAAAATTCCTTCTGCTTGTTCCATTTTTCTTCTGCTGGCTTGCACGATGTTGTTCATGAACATTATAGGTTTTATTTTCGTGCATTCAAATGATATAAAAAACTGAAAATAATGATAAACACTATAGATTATATATTAAAATCAGGACTATAAGCTATGATGAATTTTTTGCAGGAATGTTCCAGCTACATCATTTTCAAGGGCCGGAACGTATTCAACCAGGAGTTTTGACTATAAGGAATGAAAAAGAAATAGTGAGTTGCAGAGCAATTTTAGTGCAGTTAAAGTAATCTTTGTCGTGGTTTACTGCATGGTCACTAACCCGAAGCGTAAATCGAATCATAAAGCATTTTTTTTGTGCTAAACTCTGTGACTCCATCAGATGGTGTTGATGATATAATTCTCAGCACTGATGCATATGAATTGAATGCGGAAATGATCAAATCAGTGATTTGATCATCTTGATTTCGTGAGAGATCATTTTCAGACTCTTCAAAATATTCTGTTGTTTCGCCGGTATCAAAAAATAATGAATAATAATTTATTAATATAATTCAGACCAAAATCTAGTATACCAATGTTGGAAAAGATTGATAGCGTAGGCCCATAAGCAGGAAATCTATCTCTATAAAGTGCAAGAAGCATTTCATGTAACAATTGGGAAAACAACATTTTTGAGTTATTTCGACCCCACTGAATACGAATTTGCCTGTTGCCAAGTCGAAATTCGGACGGAGAGTATGGTATTCAAGATGGCGGCCAAGATGCACCAAACCTCTGTTCCCTTATATCTTCATTTTTGATTGGCTTAAAATATTGATTGAAACGCCGGCTTAGTAGTTTTCTCGAATGATTATCACATTGAAATGCTCAGAAATTACTTTCCGTGAGCCTGGAGTGCGTGAGTTCCAAAATGGCGCCCAAGATGGTTGCCGAAACTTTGTTTTTCACGTGTTCTTGTATTTGGAGTGCAATATCCGTCAGATATACAGTTTCTAGTGGTTGAATGTATACTAAATACGTAGACTACTGTATGTGTTACATATTAGGTTTGTTCTGGTTTCGAGAAATATATACAGGTCCGTGGACTTCAGGCACATGCGCAGTTGGAATAACTTGTTCTGGTTTTGCTCTGACAAGCTTGGATCAATCCGTCCTTTTTTCTGGTTCCGTGTCACGATAATCAGGAACTATCAGGGTCCATCCCAAATCGTTCATGTTCTCGAGCGTTTACCAGCGTGGACTAGTAGAAACTGTTTTCGTTGCGCATGCGCTCTTTATCCAACTATCCTGGTTTCAAGTTTTGTAAGAAAGAGTAGGTATTTTACAACAGACGCTCACTCACACTATTCAAGGTTTCGCGCACTATTGTTTACATAATCGTTTAATCTGTGCAATGAATGTGAGGGATATCAATTAGATATTTTGATAATGAATGCATGAAATACAAATGATTCTCAGTCTATAGTCATGTCAAACTATTATTCTTGTCTGCTTATCAAATTAAGTTACCCTCACATATCGAAAGGCGCATCGATCAGAACTATCCTCATAGAACAAAATTGTGTTCTGGTTCTCGTTCAATCCGAGAAGGTTTGAAACTGTCCTGGATTATTTGCGTCTACACATCAGTCTGTCCTGCGCAGTACCCAAACTGCTTCGTATTATTTCATTTATTCAAACCAGATTTTGAAAAAAGACCTTAAAAGATGTAGAATATGTAATTTAACTAACTAATGTGCATCCTCTAGAACTTGTGCCCCACGAAGGACCCAGTCGAGATGTCTAAGTAGTAAGGAATGCACAAATCTGTCTTTTCAAGCAATACCGGTATCGTTCCAAGTCAATCAAAAGTGGGACCCGCTACAGACAAACCAGGGCAGCTGTTCCAGTCTGAAGGGACATCGCAAGTGCATCCATTCCACTGCCAAAAAATTTGAAGAATTCACTAGCACTGAAGCAGAAGAGGCCGATACACGCTGTCCACTCTGATGCTGACAACATCGTCATCATGGCCAGGGATACCGACATTTGGTTGCTGTTGATCCATCACTTTGACGAAATTACCACTTCTAAAGTGTGGATGATGAATGGCACAGCGAAGAAATAAAGTATCTCCCAGTACATGAGATTTGCAACATAATCCCTAATGTTCAAAGGAAGAACATCTTGGCATTCCACGCAGTCACGGGTTGCGACTCGACGTCTCACCATGCAACGATAACGAAAAAAGCAGCGTGAAAGTCTTCAATGGAACGGCCTGCCAACTTGTAGACAACCTAGGGCAATATCCGCTAACTCCCTCATCGAAGGCGAATGCAGAGAAAATCCTCGTACAGTTCTATACAGGCGGTAAAGTTTTTCAGGTGGTTCAGCAAGTCCAAAGAACAATTGAATCGTTTCTATTTCTCTGAACAGGTGGCCAAAGATGTATCTAGCGGGGATGATGCCAGACATAATATGATAATAAAAATAATTTCAGGTGAAGGTGTGGAAAAATGTTCATAATGCCCGACCGGTGGTGATGGATCCTGAGTCATATGGGTGGAGGCGTCTCCAAGACGAGTATATTCCCATCCTTATGACACTCAAAGCCTGTACGGATATTCAAACCTGCAATTGTTCATTTCGCTGCCTGACAACAATGTGAACGTGCAAGAAGAACGGACTGACTTGCACCAAGTTGTGCCACCGCTCTCACCAATGTCTTAACTCTTCAAATGGTTGATTTATTGTCATTTCCGTATTATTGCCTTCAACTAACGACACCAGAACGATTTTTTCATCATCTTTTCACAATCCTGCAATAAACAGTGTTTGAACTCTGGAATGGTCGTTTTCTTCACTTTCTTCGGAGGCCATCTTGAAGAAGCTCATGCACTACAAACTTGAGGTAGGTAAATTTCAAGCATTGCAATGTACAAAGCATCCGAGAAAACCCCTGAGCAGATGTTTGAATCATTATTACAAATCAACGGACATGGAAGATATGGGGCAACAGCGAGGGCAACAGAGTTAACCACCATCCCGGCTGCCATCTTGGATACCGGAATTGTATTCAGCGGGGTCGAAATACCCTAAAAACGTTGTTTTCCCAATGGTTACATGAAATATGCTTCTTGCATTGTTAGTTTTTGAAAACGTGCCTATATAGTCTATGAAAACAAACAACTTTTGTAGCTTTATAGAAACCAAAATCTCTTCTCTGCCCTGGTCAATTTGGGTCTAGCAGAAAATTAACGACATATTCGACGAGTAGTATTATCGGACATGCATATTCATCGACCTAGATGAAAGTAAACACGGACAACTAAGGTTGTTTGATTCTTCTAAGGCTTACGACTGTGTCTCGCATAGTATTTCATCGAAAAATCTTTTCGCGTTACAGGCTTAGCTTAGCGTTTTTCAATATAATCTCTGTAAACTATCCTAACTGTGAGTAGCGTATATTACGTTTGGAATGTTTACTCTTCCCAAGCGTTAATCCAGTCATTCGTTTTGCCAGCTCAGTCCAGTGGAAAAAGGGATGAGTTCACAACAGATTATTTTTCTGTGGGCGACATGAACAGTCAAAAAAACTAACCTCAAAATGTCACCAAGTTCCACACTACCACTTTATAATTCACCAAACAGTTGCGGTGATACTCGACCAGAAATGAATAAATATACAGGATGTGTGAAACAATCGAATGATCAATCATAAAACTACTCCACTACCTGATGCTCCTCTTTAACAGAATCAAGTACAAGGGCCTAAAATGATGTGAAATGAGTAGAGTATGTTGTAATGTTCGAATTGAAGAAACTGATAAGTGGTGATTTTTTGTCAATAGATTGATTGGTACCAAGAGCACACATTCGAATCAAATATTATCATACTTTAGAGTGTCCAATACCCGAAAATGACTATAGTTAGGTAAACAAACGCATAATTTGAAACCGTGATTATGTGAGGTCCTTGGAAATCGTGAAAAATACTACCTATGTGTTGCGAAGTATTTCAGCATTGCTGAAAACTTTCTTATCGAGGGTCTTTGAAGGCTGATATCAATAAATCTATGAACTTGATTCATATGAAATACCTCTCCAAATACACAGTAGAAAAAACTTGGGTGTAATTTCAATCAAATAGATTTCAGAGCGAATTCCGACGAATACAACACCTGAATATCAAAGTTGTGCCTTTTTTATTATACATTTTACAAATGATTGTTGAGTTGTTTGTTTATTCCGATCTTAGTAGTGAAAAATGTAGTGAAGTAGAGTGATGCTGAAACATAAAATCATTTATATTCTCAATGGTGCTATCATTTACTTTAACGCATAAAAAACACCTATTAAATAAAATTAACACCTAGTTACATCGTGTCATATCACGATGGAATCGAGGCGGTGTATGAAATATCTAATTGAGTGGCAATAATCATTCGTTAAGTATTGCATTCTGAATACACCATATTTTATATGAATTAATAAAAATTTTGTATGTAGGCATCTGAATGGTGTGAATTTCATGCACTCATCTGTCTTTTGCCAATAGGTGGCACTAACGTCCTTATTGTTAGAACAGGATAGTAATGAGTGGATTATTGATAGTAATATTTATTTTATAATAAATGGTGAAGAAAATAATATTAATAAACTAAACGACATTCAACGTGTTAACTTCAGCACAGAGTCCCAGATGACATTATTATATCACAGAACTAAAAAGAAAAGAATGTTGCTGTCTACTGTCAAAAGCATGAAGCATAAAACAAAGTTTCATGCTACTTACAGGTTTGCCAACTTAATTCAGATATTCTAACACCCTCCCTCAAACCTATTGATATTATGATTTCATATATCAATCATATAATCGAAGGTTTAACATTTCCACAAAATTTATGAATTTTTCACTACCTAATGCTTTTGTAAATACATCAGCCAGTTGGTTCTCAGTACTTATGTACACCACCTTAATAACATTAGACATCATTAAATCTACCACAAAATGAAACTTAACATCTATGTGTTTACATCGTTTATTATTTTCGAAGTTCTGTAGTAACTTAATTGTACTTTGATTATCTTCGAATATAATAAAGGGTAAACTATATTCAACATGAAAATCATTTAATACATTTTTGATATGCAAAATTTCACAACTTGCCATACATACTGCAATAAATTCGGATTCTGTACTTGACAATGAAACAATAGATTGTTTTTTAGAACTCCAAGATATTAAATCGCCGAATAATTTAAAGCAGTATCCACTCACAGATTTTCTATCACTTGTACTGTTTGCCCAATCAGCATCAGAATACCCTACTAAATTATTTTCCATTGACTTAAAAGTTAGCTTCAGATTTATGGTACTTTTCAAATATTTCAAAACTCGCAATAAGTAATTGAAATGTTCATTTGTAGCACAATCTTGAAATCTTCCAAAATAACTTATACAATAACATATATCTGGTCTTGTTCCCATCATTACATACATCAAAGAACCTAACATTTCTTTATAAGGTAAACTACTTTCATTTTCCTTATTAACATTTCTTTCAAGATCAAGATTTTTCTCAATTGGTGTTTTGAATGATCTACAGTTTTCTACATTAAATTTCTTTAGCAAATTTTTGATCAAAGAAATTTGATCAATAGTAATAATTTTATTTTCAATATCTCTAGTTATTTTTATACCCAAGAAATTATTGACATTATCTAACTTTTTCATCTTAAAAGTATTATACATTTTCAATTTTATATCATGCAAAAAATATGTATCAATACAGCCTAATAGAATATCATCCACATATAATAGTAAATAACATCTAATATTCTGTTTCAAGAAAAAGAATAAGCAGTAATCTGATTTTGACCTTTCAAAATTCAAACTTTGCATGAATGTGTTGAATTTATCATTCCAGACTTTAGGAGCTTGTTTCAAGCCATAGATTGCCTTTTTAAGTAAACAAACTTTGTTTTTATCCTCTCCAAGAATTTTCAATCCTTCAGGTATTTTCATATAAATTTTATCTTTGATAACTCCATTCAAAAATGCATTTTTAACATCGAACTGCTCTAAATATAAACTATAATAGTTGCATATGGATAAGAAAATTCTAAATGTTGACAGCTTTGCCACTGGAGCATGTATTTGGGAAATGTCATTCATACTTTGTTCAAAACCTCTAGCTACTAATCTAGCCTTATAGATTAGTTCACCATCATCTTCCTTTATTCTAAAAACCCATCTGTTACTAATGATCCTTTCCTTTTCAGGTTTGTCTACTAAGGTCCATGTTTCATTTTCCTGTAATGCATTTATTTCATCTTTTATTGCTTGTTCCCAGTATTTCCATTCTCCACTTCTTTTTGCATCAGTACATGTTTCTGGAACTTCATAGAAATCACTTAGTAGTGCCAAACATCCCAATTCCATATCTATATCATAATCTTCTAGGTATGTTGGTATTTTTTTCTTTCTTTTTGGTCTCTCTTTGTTTTCCTTTTCATTTACTGTTTCTTCTGCATTATTTTCTTGCAAAATATTTTCTTGTGGCTTTTCTATACCAAGTTCTTCATTTTCTATAATTTTATCTTCAAATTCATCCTCATTATCTGTCAATTCATTTTGTTTATAATTTCTTGACATCATGGTATTTTCTTCATCAAAAACTACATTTCGACTATGGATTATTTTATTTTGTTCCTCATTCCATAACCTGTACCCATTTTCTGTATATCCTACAAATCTACACCTTGATCCTTTGTCATCCAGCTTTGTTCTGAGAGTATCAGGAATCCTAGCATATGCTACACAGCCAAAAACACGCATATTTGATACATTTGGCTTTTTGCCTGACCACAATTCATATGGAGTCTTTCCTTGAACTGAAGGTGACTCAGTTCTATTAGATATGTAAGCAGCAGTAAGTACTGCTTCTTCCCAAAATGATTTATCTATATTTGCTTCCATGGTCATAGCACGTGCCCTATCCATTAAAGTTTGATTTATTCTTTCTGCAACTCCATTCAACTGGGGAGTATAAGGAGGTGTATAAGATATTTGTATACCCTTTTCAACACAAAATTGCCTAAATTGATTTGAACTGTACTCGCCCCCATTATCACATCTGATTTTTATTATTTTTCTATCACAGAACATAGTTGTTACTTTAGCCTCATATTCTTTGAAGCAATCAAATACCTCACTTTTGGATTTAATTATATAAATCATCAGAAATCTAGAATAATCATCAACAAAAGTTACAAAATAGCGATTATTATTATGTGAAATAGGTGTGATTGGCCCACAAACATCAGTATGTATTATTTGTAATACATTAGTGGTTTTGTTAGTTTTTGGGAGATAGGGAAAACACTTTTGTTTTGCCCTCACACATATTTCACATATTTTTTTATTTTTGATATTTTTACAATTTATTCCATTGACCAGATTCAAATCATTGATTTTTGCTAAAGATCTATAATTCAAATGACC
Source organism: Chrysomela aeneicollis (assembly GCA_029955515.1). Lineage (NCBI taxonomy): Eukaryota > Metazoa > Arthropoda > Insecta > Coleoptera > Chrysomelidae > Chrysomela > Chrysomela aeneicollis. The sequence continues at coordinate 8,949,242 of JARUHQ010000017.1, forward strand.
ATATCTTTTATGCCACAATTCACTATCTAAATTGACTGACAAATGTGCATTTAAATAATTTGAAATTTCAAATTTCAGTTTGTATAGATTACCTGAGCGTTCACCTTGTACAAACACATCATCACCTCTTCTTATTGTTATTTTTCCATTTGCACATACTAATTCATATCCTGCCTTCTCCACAGCAGAAACTGACAGCAAATTGACTCTCAAATCAGGAACACAATGAACATCTTTGAGAGTGATTGATATCCTTCTTCTTCCAACCATACTTTGAACCTTCAGGTCGCCAGAACATATTGCAATCATTGCTTTTCCTTTTTGAGCCAATTGAATTGGTTTTGGCTCACTAAATACATTTTTATTCATTAATAAATGTTCATCATTTATGTAGTGATGAGTGGCGCCAGAATCAACATACCACCAGACAATGTTGGAATCATTTTCTTCACTATACAATGATGTAAAGAATGCAACTTCATCTTCTTTTCTGGTTTTTCCCGATATTTCAGAATAGTTTGCAGATCCAGTGGTTCTTGGTAGTTGTTTAGCTCTGCAGTTAACTGATTTATGGCCCATCCTTTTACAATTGTAGCACCTTATGCCACAGACATCCTTTGTGTGTCCTTGTTTTCCACACTTGAGACATTTACTTTTCAGTTTTGCAGCCATAAAAGATGCTTCTGGTTTTGATTTATTTGAATTGTATTTGTTCACTTTGAACTCTAACAATCTGTTTTTTACTGTGGACAATTCCAGGTCATCATCTGATATTGTTCTAATTGCAGTTACTACATTTTCATATTCCATGGGCATGGATAGTAATAAGAAACAAGCAATATCAGATTCTTCAAAATTTGCACCCAAATTTTTCAATTCTCTACCAATTTTGTCATATTTTGAGTAGTGCTCTTGTAAATCTTCATGAACATTATATTTGAGATTCACCAGCTCTTTCATAAGATAAAATTTCGAGCACGTACCTTTCTTGGCAAAGATGCTTTCAAATTTTGATAGCATTTATTTCTTTTATATACTCCAAATGGGAGTCAGCTGTACTTTGTATAATTATTTTTCTGGCCTTATTGTTCTTTTTCTTCCATGCTTCTGTTCTACTTTCTTCAGCTACTGGGTTTAGCACTTCTTCTACCTCTGCAGCCCTAAGGACTGATTCCATGCGGAACTTCCAGTTATCAAAATTGGTCCCATTGAATGGAACAATTCCATGTTTGTTTTCTTCACTTTTATTCGCCATTTTACTTTAATTGGTACAGCACTTTGCACGTGACTTTCCACGTGTTTACTGTGTTTACTGTGTTTACAGTGGAAACTCAATAAAGTTTTTCCAGGAGTATCTATATCGATAATATGATTGACAACCGGTGCAAGATAGACTGTATAGGCCGGTTGTCAATCGATGAACGAATTGTCTCACAATATCTACTTTGATATTGAAACGTTCAATGGTAAATAGATTCCCATACATATTCTTGAAAAATAATAGTACAAATTGTTAACAGAGTCACCATAACGAGAAAATGAATTCACTGCATTAATCAAAAATCGCACGTTTTCTTCTTAAAAATCAAAATCCCATAGAAAAATGTTGGATAATTATCTTGTCACCTGAACTTTGGCTGTATATGAAACAAATAGAAAACGGGATATTACCAGAAAACCAAAAAGCCTCACGTCACTGGATTCTTGCTAATCGCATTCCAATGGATCTATGAAAAAATACAATAGTTAGCAAAATTTTTCACGGCTCTGAATGATTTCATCGCTCTGCCGCCTGGCCCCAACTATTCCAGAAACATCGACTGATGATGATGGGTGCTAAATTCATACCCGAGATCATAACCATCAGTGGACATAATATAATATCAGTACGAATTCGCTGATATGTTACAGATCATTTGGAGTATAACGATCAATGTTTATTCAATTGTTAATAATGCATTCATGTACCTATTTGGAGCAATATTATCCAATTGTTAATATCATAGCACAATTACCAGATTGAAGGTATTATGCATTTTGATCAGTATTATATCGATTCCATAAATTCCACTTCGAGATTAATTCACCATGTTAATAATTTTGTTATTTCTGTTAATTCACACACAACAAAGGTGAATTGTTCATATAACTGTGCATGAAACATACGTTTCCTTCCATACTTCGTGGCTTTTTGTTCGAAAAAATCGAATGTGTTAAAAGCGGCGTCATTTATTAATGTGCTTCCTAAACCACGGTTATATAAATAAAAATACAAAAAATAAAGTGAATGAGAACATGCCTAGCCGAAATCAATGTTGGTAATGTTTAGTCTCATTATCATTTCCAAAACTTTTGATTATGAGTTCTGTACCTACTTATCAACGTGGTTTCAGAAAATCCTTTTACCCAACTTTATACTAACAAGAACTTTGTTAAGGAGATTTCATCCCTATCATAATGCTGGTATATAATGAATCGCTCGAAGCGTTGTTTGTCGCTGTCATCATTTGAAATCCTAGTAATAATACCCGAATAGTATAATTGTGCTGCAATTTGATCAAGGTGATTTCAAATTAAAACCTTATATAGTGGAACTTATTTTACAAATCAATGTAATAAGCCTGACGCAGTTCTTCCCTACCATCAAAATGATCTTATCTTCGAACTTCAAACAACCATTCAGACCATTCGTTAAACTGGTCCTTCTGATTATATGCTATTTCGATGGTGGTTTTTCAGAAGTCATGACTTTTGAAAAAAAATGGAAGAGCCATAAATTGGACAAACATTTTAGAAAGAGAAAATAGTCTATCCAATTAGAATATCAAACATAGTTTGAAATGAATGTCTGGTGGACTAAAACAGAAAACAACTACTTTCCTGGTAAATACCACGCAGATAATTGAATTATATCTGCTCGAAGTCCATGCAACGATTCACACTGTGAATGCAGATCGCAAATGTTTTTTTCTTCCTAAGACGTGACAAATTCACATCGAGACAGGCACGCTTAACAACCTACGGACCGGTTTCGGGCATATTGGCCATCATCAGTGCAGGGTGGTTATCCGAGTAGACCGTAAGATCTCCACTCGAAGCGTTACCTGTCCCAATGCATTTTCGTCGCGTCTATTTGACCGCACTGAGCCGCGTTCCAAGAGACAATTGGAAGTGGCGACACCATGCGGCAGAAGAAAGAAACACTTCAGAAATAATTCTTTGTTGTTGTGTTACATGCGACAATTAAACGTCAAATATAAATAATCACGCTGATTCTACCAAATTTCAGATTTTTACCATTCCCTTTATTTGCCAAAACACGTGAGTACCTCAAAAAATTTTTTCTCATTGGGATGCGTTATTATTGTTCCTAAAAACTGGTATTGGACCTTTTTGAGTAAAAATATGTACAAAAGTGAGAATATATCAGATTATGAAAAAAAAGAACATAACTTCAACCTAAAATATTGGATAGCTCACGGAGAAAAAACCGAAACAAATGAGCATCGAACGACTTCTATAAAGTAGCGACCTCAACTTGGCAGACGTTTGGGACTTGAGTGAACTGACAATTATTATAGTTCCAGCCTGCTAGGTTTCCGTTCAGAACAACAATGCTCAGGGTATATAACTGACATAATTTTGACATAATTTTCATTGTTTCAGGCTATCCCGGCCTACCCGCTACAGATCTGTCAACGACGGCAGAGGCACCACCAGCCGCCTCTGCACACCCTCTGCCCTTCCCTTGGCCATCAGTCTACAGGGTACTCCCCTTCTCACCCCAGGATCCACGGAAAGTTCGTACGTTATAAGGACCCCTTCTTCGAATTTCATCAGGGAGCGCGAGGATTTCTACGAAGATCATGACTGTTAGATGAGTCGTGCGTTGTGAGAGAGATGGATAGATATTGACTGGTGAAGTGACTGGTCCTAAATCTCTTGATTTCGCCAGGGCCGGACGAGGAAACCATGCAGCTAATGCACAGCATGCGAGAACGCACATGCCAAGGGGCGCCAAAATGAGTTCAAAAAATACAAATTCAAAATTTTCGAAACGCATACGCCACCTAGGTAAACAACAATCGGAGTAAAAAGTCAGCTAAACAATAAAGAATATCAAAGCAGGAATGAAGCTCGAAGTCATCTCCACAACATTTATTTTGAACAGAGGGTTATAGGGGACATGTTTCGAATGCATATGCATTCATCATCAGCCCAAATAATAAACAGTTGCTACAAGAAAATATATGGGGTGAAGTTAACAATCTTAACAAGAAGTGTAGTACTTACTTGAAGATGAAAATGTTACATAACTAGATTATTAATTAATTAGGTGATTCAAACGGGACCCTGTGCCCGAAAATCAACAATATCAGGACGGTAACATCATGAAAATTGATCAGTGGAAAATAATGTAACAAGGCATGGTTGTAATCTTCATTTTGCACAACAAAATGGCGGTAGTGGAAACGGAAATAATCTGGATGACAATACTAATCAATAATAGCAATTGACATAAATGAAGTAAATATGACAGACAAATAACATAAAACATGAACAACAATCTAAAATTGCATTGGCGTGTAGAGAAATTTGAAAAGGTGAGAGACCAATATCAGAAAATGAACATTAGAAATTAAGTTGGTTGAAGAACTTTTGACAATCAAATTGTGTTTGTTCATTGATCGAGATGGTGTTATTATTTTATGTAAAATCTGTACTTTGAGATGCCATGGACTACTTCCTGAGATTAATAAAGAATATATTCTTCCATCGAAGTGTTCTCGAAGTGTGTCGGATTGTAGTTAAAATTAATCGTGAAATATCATCTATCTATAGTTTCTTCTAGAAGATATCATTTGATGGTCGAATAAATGCCGCTTTGAATCCCTCCAAATTCAGCGAGAAATTCAAACAACAGCATAATGGCCGCTTCTTGTAACGTTACAAGTCCTCTGAGGCATATTCAGTGTTGCCAATTTCACTATTCTTAGGAACTTCTGAGGAAATTTCATCCCATGAATGAAAAAAATCGTTTCAGCATTTACCACATTAAAATGGAGACTTCTTGTTTGATAGCTGTTTATTTAGTAGTAGTTTATATAGTTCATCTTGAATGACAAGTATGTGGGTATACCATGGACGTATAAATGGGGTATACTATTATTAAGTGCTATGTCATAGGTTTTTCGGTCCATCACTCATATTGTAAATAAAAAAATATTATAATTACCTCTCGGCAACGCTGTAAGATATTCTTCTCTAACGCGCTTGGTGATATAATTCAGAACTTGTTACGTCACATCTCGGCATGGTTTCCACGTGTTGAAAACAGAAACTTTTCTCTGAGAATTTATTTTGGAAAAACTCCAGTGGAAAAAAAAATTGAACTCATCATCTGGAAGTTCCAGAAATTAGTGATCTCTTATTTTATATTATTAAATAAACCATTGGACTTTTAGAATCAAAAATAAAAAACCTCGCGGCGCAAACCGCAATATATAAATAATCATTTTGTATATCAGAACTATATTCTCTGAATATACTTGGATATAGTGTTTCTATTGTTTTCAACAATATTTTTCAGGATGAATGTTATATTACTGTGATAAAAACTTGATTCTTCTATCCAATTAAACCAATGACAAGGTAACAAGGGCGCAAATAAAATCTTGCATGAGGGCGCTTAGTACCCTAGAGCCGGCCCTGGATTTCGCCTACTTCGATAAAACTTGTCTAACGTGACATTGCGTGGGTAAATCTCGCTAAGTGAAGCCGCGATATCAACTGAATTTACAGGTTACTGCAGGTGTCAAAACAAAAGTATGAATATTCGTTTCTGAGGGACATCTGATTGTTTCTCACAATTCCATGAATCCATTTTCCAATTAGTTTGATGCGAAAATGTAACGAACATGATTGAAACAAAATTTTTCTTATATCTTTCGACGGTAGCTCCTCTATTGTTGTGTATGATGTGAATTCAATTGTTACCAATCATGGATTTTTCTGCTTAAACAATTGAAGAGCAACCTCACCAGGTCTTATTTTCATCATTGTAGTGGTCTAGATGAAACATAGTTGGCAGTGAGCTATACCTAATCTTTTGTTGATTGGGATCTCCATCATGCACTTCAGGGACCCGTGAAACTTCAAAAAATGTTTTTTTTTGGATGCGACGACTCGAGAAATTAATATTCTGTCGAAATTTGTTAGAGATACTATTCAATCAGAATCGTATTTGCTATGTGAAACGTTTCTGAAAGGTTACCATTCTTACAAAATACTGATATGAACTGTTTTGGTACATTACCATTCTAACGAAATACGGATTCGCTATAGATGAATGAAAAAAAAATGCACTGAGGAAAATATTCGTAGGGAAACGGAAATAATATGATGCCATATAAGGTGTTAATGCAGTATTATCTCATGGATCGTGATGAATTACAAGCATGGTACACACAAAAGAATTCACTCTTGATATGAGAATAAAACACTTTTTTTCAAGATTATCATATGACTTTCATATAGCCTCAGAGGCATCAAGTATTTCTTTCAAGGCCATATTGGTTTCACGTTCGAAGAACATGGTACTCTCCGATGAAAGTCATATTCCAAGATTATGAGGTAGTTTGATTGAAGAAAAACTCTATCGTCATCATTATTTTCTCATCGAGAATATCATGTTCTGGTTTCAGAGATACCATATGGCTTCAAGTCTAAACGGTATTGATTTTCATTTGATATCATCATGATTTTGTTATTGATCATAGGGAGCTTTCATTTTGAGAGCACTGTGATTTCTCAATAATGTCTCACTAATTTTCAAACAAGCTCTTTGAACCCTGGTTCAGAAAGTTACGAGATTTTGGATTTAAAATAATACATGGGAGTGAGAATATTTTCTTTATTTCCATACAGCTTTCTGAATATCCACATTGAATTGGAAACATCAAGACTACATGCAGCATTAAAACCTTTTGTTTCTACTTTTTCTATATTCTTTCTTTTTTTACTTCGTAGCCACATCATAAAAACAAAGAAGTTGTTTATAATACCCAACTCTTCCATGCACTATCTCTCACCTGAACGTGAAAAAGTACTATAATCCTTCTTGATCCTTGATAACAGAACATGCATTTCAATGTTTTCGCGGACCTACTTCTTGGTGGGATGAAATGGGGCAATAACAATAGCCCTGCTGAATTTTGATCCTGAAAACATAAAATTATTTCAAGTGATATAGAACTATTTGAAAAACTGAAAAATGTTCAAAAATTGGTACTTCAGGTGTCTTGACCACTGTAATAGCCCAAAAATTGTGCAATAAGATATCTAGATTCTGCCGGTGATAATCCCTTTTATAAAAATTCAATTGAAAATTCATACAATAATCGACTATTTGACAGAGCGCTATTATAAAATGATGTGACATCAGAATAGTGGGAGAAACAGTGGAATATGAACATACCTCCATTCGAAATTCCATCTGTCAAAAGGTGTCAATTCCGGTTCAGTGGTTGTCGCAAGTAAATTGTCACATACTTTCTGGAAGAAGTTTTCACAAGTTGAGGTTGCAGTCGGTATTATTTTCCAAAATCCAGGTTGACCTACAGAAAATCAAAAATAATCAATACTTTGATCTCACACTGATTGATACAAAAGAATAATCTAAATCAAAATTCCTCCCCAAATAATCCAAAACTCATAAATTTCACAACACAATATTAGTGATCCGCACAGATCTGCGCATTGCCCATGTCAAAAAAAAACACAATACAAGTATATTCTCTTAGAATCTATATCAATCTGATGAAATGCAAAAAACTAATTGAGGATTGAAAACAAGTTGTTTAGCCGGAATAATGTGAGATATATTATGTATACCTATACTTGAATTACACTTACCATACTTATGGAATCTTTGTATCATTTTCTGAGGAATATTCCAGTATTTAAAAATATCCTCCATTACAAATCAGCCAAACACAACGCTCATGTACACGACCTAATATATCTAAACTGACCTGAACTGAACCTTTCCCGAACTAAATACGCACTGATCTGATGAAGTGATGAACGTTTGAAGGTCGTGGCCCCTCCACGTCCTGGAAATTCTTGGATTCAAGAGAATCTTACTCTTGCTGGATCAAAAAACCGTTGGAATATCTTCCACCCAAGAATAGTTACTCTTGTTCTAAGGGCATACATTATGATACTTTTGGATGGAGATTCAATGTAATCTTGGTTCCAATAATATACTGTTCTTAATGTAAGAACACTAGACCTCAAATCAAAAGCGATGTTTTGCAACTGAGAACATACCCCGAAAGAAGAGTAATTTTTTCTCGATGACACTCATATGCTTGACTCATGATAATGATCTTGGATCAAGATAAGTTTCGTTTGAATCGAAGTCAATATCAATAAACCATGGTGGTTTTAGATTCAAGAGTAAAGTTTTGTTGTGTGTATGATTTTCAGATCAAATGATATTGTACAATAATAGATTTTATTTTATTCAATGGAGTTATACCCTGTGAGCATATTGTTGTACTGATATTATGTACGTATCAAATATAAGTTGTTTCAGTTTTTAGTAGCAAACTAACATTATTTTTAACAACTTTTTCAAGCTTGTTGCTTATAGGCAACAGACCCCCTCCTACGGCGTCGGTCTGTTTCAAAGCAATAAGCTTTCGAAATCTGTTAAAAAAATTCTCGAACAATTCTAAATGTCCTTGGGTTATTACTACTGAAAATTGTTCGCTCAATCCAATGAAATCAGTTAATTGGTGCCTTGTGGTCATTTGCATGATTGAACGCGACCAATCAAATTAACATTACACGGAAAACAGCCCATGGGCTCAATCGTGTTGCTATGGATTCCTACAATTCGATTTCAACATTCCAAAAATTCAATATTTCTAAATGTCACGATTCATCACGAATCAAATACACCAAAGATTACGTTTATGAACTATTGAAATGTTAGAAAGTATGAATCAGCAAAGAATTTTCTATCCGAATAACCCTCGAACATTGATAAATGATGCTCAAAAATTTTATAACAACCTATCAATAACGAATTATCAGTGTCCTTGGGTTGTAACTACTGAAAATTGCGCACAATGTCGTTATGTTTTGTGACACTTATGTGAAGAACTTGGAACAAGAAATGGTTGGACAACCCTGAAGTCAAAAGCTATTTCAAAACAATATTATCAGAACAATCACAATCACTTCATTCTGCAATTATAAATCTTACAGAAATGGAAAATTGTTTCGCATATATCACAGCATCACACACGTCAAATCTACAGTGACTCTATACTTACAAGACAGTGGCTACAATAGTCGTCAGCGTTTAGAATGGCTGTCACGCCAGACGCCATTAGGAGGCAAATTCTCTGTTTGTTTACAAATGGTTTATATGGTGTTTAGTGACTAATTCTTCTTGTGCAGTTATATTTTTTTTCTCCAAAAATGTCAGTGGAATGTACTTATATAGATTAATTCCTCTATGAAAATTACCTAACATTCGGTTCGTGCATATGGCCATGTTAAATCTTGCATAGTTCGTTTCAGTTTCAAGTTCGAAGCCTAATTAATTCAATTGCTTCATTCAAGCTGAGGAGGCAAGTAATTCGAATCTTGGAGCACATATTTGCCTCCTAATGGCGGGGTGGGCGGAGTTTTTAGCCCTATTGTCGCCACTGTCTTGTCTAGAGTCACTGTAGTCAAATCATATTCGCGATAGGTGCTAAGCGATACGCTACCTAGGGGTGACTCGTGAACCACTCGAAGTGGGATAACCACTGAACTCTCTGGGGGTTAACCCACAGACAAACTTAACCTCTGTTCTGTTTATGTTTGCTTCTGATGTGAAAGGTGTACTTCCAGTAGTTTTTCGAGAGATGTTCTGGTGAAATACATGTGAAATCTTATCGTTTTTCCTGTTTCAGTTATTGTTAGGTGGCAAAGCCACCTATATGTCACAATGACACAAATATCAAATAAGTGGCATACGCCTGTAACCTTGAAAATCTGACAGCATCTTTCAAATAGTCATCTATCGATCGAATCAAGAGCCGAACTATAATATCACCTGCTATAACAGTTCCGGTATAGGAGCTAGCAGATTTCATTTTATCTGATGGAGAGTTTCTTCTTTATGATCTGGATTGATTGCGAGGTTCGAGAACTAGATTTACAATCTACATACCTTCACATATACTTGATGAAATGTGTGGGTATGGCAGATACCTATACAAACCTCAGACACATAAACATTTCGTATCTGGATTTGACACCGACTCACGTAATTTGTATATTTCGCTTTCTGTGGCTGGTTACATTTAGAAATTCCAAACGCACATATAAAAACGACTCTCGGTGCAAAATGCGAAATTATATATGATATCATTATACATAGAGACCTCGTATATGACAGGCTCACGGATGCTTCGTTGGATGTCATCACCATCGAATAAAAAATTCTCTATTTTTCTTTCATACTTCGTTTTTCCTCGAACACTGATAAACATGGTCTAGTCAAATTATTATATTTTCTTGTATTTTTTTTTACGAACATTTATGTAGGTATGTAATGATGTACATTCAAATTGAGATGAGTTCATACGGAATAGTATGTACAGTATGGTCTTCATATCACTAAAGATGACGTCGTCTGGTCATTGTTTGTATCTTCATTATATCTGACTCTATTACAGATATCAGAATCTCGCCTTGATGAAATTGAGAATGATTGAAAAAGTGTCATATTAGGGGAATCAAGTATAAGCTATTATAAGGAGAGAACGAAGAAATGGTTCGTGGTTTATATGTGAATTACGCTGTTGTGAACACTTATTTCAATTAGTTAATGGTTAATGGATAGTACCATTTATATATGTATATTCAACATATTTCATGATCATACGATTATTTTTCTAATCGTCGAATATATTTGTTATAAATCGGTACCAATACTAACAGGCATTCACCATTATCGATGTGATCAAGGTGAATAAATATTTGATACACGCTTGTAATACATCACTGATTCTTCAATTGTTATTGTCATTTGTATTTAAATTCGGATGTGATTATTATTGATTGTAGATGGTCTTTTCACTCTCGAAGAATCTGTCGACATTGATTCGAATCCATGTGAGAATATTCATGAATATGCTAGCCAAAGACTTGAATTTCAAGAATAGAGTAAATGAAATTTTGATAAACAAAAATTTCAAGATATGACGTTGATGCAAAAACATGCATGTAAGTACTCACCAATGGAATCCAATATCACCTTCAAAATATCCATAATTGTTTATAGTAGTATATGAATGACTGTAAATGAATAAATCGTGTCTAGAATAAGATATGAACATATTAGAATTATTCATAGTTGCTAGCTGTATAATGTTTTTAAATACCTATATATTTATAGCCGAATATGTCGAATGTATTGATTGATGTGAATATTATGATATAGTAAAACTATAAATGAATGTTGATGAACATGAACTCAATATTTTGATATGTTATCATAATGCTCCTGATGAAGACAATCTCAATATTTTTCAGTATTAAAACTAACAATAACAAATAATTAGGATAAGGATTATACATTCTCAAGAAGTAGTTGTTCATGATGCTAGTATTCATTTCATGATATTATTACTATATATGTACAGGGTGGCCCTACGAAAACTTGACATGGGGGTTTTGGGTAATATTTTCGTAAATGTGGTAAAGCGACAGATGGTTTTAGTTTCGAGGAGGATATTTTGTTATCCTACCTGCAGAACTGTCAGTTCAACCCCTAAAATTTGAATAGGGGATAGGACTCGAGTTCGTTTGAAAGCCTGTTATTGAATTTGACAAACAACGGTGTACCGTTTCTTGAGTTGAGAACATGATCATCTAGATATAGGTTGTGAAAATTTCAGATTTTGGATTTTCAGGATTTATTTCTGTCGAAACTATTGATATATGGTCGAAATGGCTGATAACCTGTTTATTCACTATCGATTGATATTGAATTGAAATGAATTACCCTGTATTCAGAATAATGAATAGTTTCGACAGACAAAATCCTTAAGTTGAAACAACTCAATTTTTCACCTCTATATCTATGTGACCATGATATCAACCAAAAAGAAAAATTCAACGTTGTTTAAAAAACTTAACCGGCTTTCAAACGATGTGTCCCTCGACTCCTATTCCCTATTTTATTTTAATTGAGTAAGAGCCCCTTGAAGAGCACAGGGCCACCAGACATAAGTTTTTTTTTACAGACAAAATGTGAGGCCTCGAGTAGTAGCCCAGTCGCCAGGTACCTACTTTTTGCCCAAAAATAATTCAAGGAGTTTTGATTTCTGATGCATAGTGTAGGGTCAAGTGTCAAAAACAAGATATTCATTTTGCGACCTCGAAATACCTGTGGAAAGTTGAAATAAAATCGTGTTATGTTGAAAAAATTTTTTTGCCAAATATCTCGGTTCTCGTGCGTTTTCAGAAAAATATTCGCATATTCAAAAATGAAGGGGACGAAATTCTCCATAATTTATGTTCTATGAATTTTTCCTGTAAAGTTGATAGTTTCGATGCAGCGGGTCTGTAATAGCTATTTATGTACCAAGTGCGTTATATAGATCCTAACGCCCAAAGGGTAACATTCACCCGAGGGCCTTTGGCCCGAGGGATGAATGTTGCCCGATGGGCGTTAGGATCTAGTAACGCTCGTGGTGCATACAAGATTTTATTTTTCACGAAAAAATTATCTTAAACGACGTTGTTTACTTCATAAATTTTGTCTCATAGTATTTACTGCGTTCTGGTCGGCAACTGAGCACAAGTGAGCTTCTATGCAATTGCCATGGAAACATTGAAGAGGTTGCTAAAATGATAGCCCATTCCGTTTCCGAAAAAGAAAATGTTAACGTTCCGAACGAAACCGAATGCACATCGGTCAACTCACAGAACTTCAAACTTGGTACTAATTTTTCAGGAACATTTGAAAATTGTAATTTCTATTTGAGAGAAAATAATTAGTCCCTTTTTTATGTACAGTTATAAATAAAACTTTTCTGAGTAATTAATTTATTGAACTACAGAAAAAAACATTTAGCGGGCGTTATGATTCATAATGCCCTCCATAACGCCCCGGGCGTTATGGGTCTGTTAATAGCAACCGTTGCCAAGGTATTATAAAGCAGTAACGATCAAGTGAAAAATAAATGTATCTAAGTACCTACTTTTCATCGGCGCGTTTTCGTGGAGCCGTTGTAATGGGTCGTACCAATTTGTATTCGATATCGCGTTTTACTGTGACTTAAATTTCAAATTTCCCACTAAGGTACTATCAAATAAAAAGAAAAGTAGCATTCTTCTTTGAATAATAATTGTTTTTAATCCGACCCCGACTTTTTCGCCGACAACAGTTTCTCCTGGAGGTGAGCAAATAACGTTTTATCTCGATGCTAATAGAAGAACTGAAGAATGCCAAAAATGCTGTCCAGCAGGCCATTGCAGATGCTGACTCCCTAATAGTCAATACAGCAATTAACCACTCATCCACATTTGATTCTGTAGTCATAGTTGGAGAAGACATAGATTTGCTGAAAATACTGACGACATTAGGGGCTGCTCATCCCAACATAAAAGGCAAAATTGTGCAGAAAATGTACTGTGTGCAAAGCCTACGATCACAAGACATAAAAGTGCGACAACATCTACTTGTTCTTCATGCGATCAGCGGCTGCGAAACACCTTTCACAATCTTTTAACAAGGGAAGGCAAAATCCATCACTATATTTCAGTAGAATGAGCACTTCCAAGTTTTCAAGGACGAAAATGCTGAGCCTGAAGCTGTCGTTGAAGCAGAGCAGCGTTTTCTTTTATCATTGTACGGCGCTAAGCCTTCGGACACATCCTTGAACTGTCACCGTTAAGACCCCCATAGACTTCGTTCTTTCACGACGGTTTTCATCGCCACGATCAAACACGTCGTGTTCCATCGCCAGCCTGCTTCAGCCATACACTTCGCGATTTACGGTCAGTTATCGTTCTGGTGCAAAATGAATCGGACACAGATATTCGCAGTGGCAGCGATTGCTGTACTCGCAAAAAAGAGGAGAAAAAAGGGCCGTAAGGTTTGGATGAAAGACTGGCTGCTAAAAAGACAGACTTTATCTCATGTCAATTTGATGAATGAGCTTAAATTTGAAAAAGGAGATTGGTTCAATTATTTGAGGATGGATGAAAAGACATATCTGGAGTTATTAGGATTGGTAACTCCGTTAATAGTAAAAAAAAGTACGCACCTGAGGGAAGCAATATCTCCTCATGAGAGGCTTATAGTGACATTGCGATACTTAGCCACTGGGAGGAGTTATGAAGACCTTAAATTTACAGCAGCAATTTCTGCCCAATCCATAGGTAGAATTATTCCCGAAACATGTTCTGCAATATATACAGTTTTGCATAAAGAATATCTGAAGGTGGGTATATAGTCAAACATTTTATGATGATTATAAACATATAGGTATAGAAATATGTGACAATGAAAACTGGATTGATTTCTTGTAATTTAATTACCAATTTCTCGTACGCTTTGTTTTTCTCATTTCGGTCTCGGTATTCCTCTGACTTTATGCGCCATAAACAAGGATGAGTTCGATACTCCTCTATAAATTCTATCCAAAATTGTTTATTCATAGCTCTTTTTTGATATTGACATACAAGCCCTACGTGAACCTGCCGCTAAATACTACGTTACTGAACAAAAACGTCGGTTCTCGTCGCTGCCCCACACAGACCTCGGTTTGGCACGACAACCGACGACCCGTCGTGCCAAATATCAAGCTCGGACAGATTTTTGAACCGGCGATGAAACACGACGGTTTGCTACCACACACTTCAGTTTTGGCATGACGATTTTCGTCGCTGCGATGAAAACCGTCGTGAAAGAACGAAGTCTATGGGGGCCTTTACCGTTGCTTTTTGCAATCAATAACTGAAAGCAAAACCAATCTCGCCATATTACCACCGACCGAAGCAGCAGCGCGTCTTCATTCATTGAGAAGTTACCACCAAGTGCAACGGGGTAATGACAAATCTGGAGAAAAACTGATGTGGATGGAAAATAAATGAGAGTGAACTACTCGTTCCAGTTACGACTTTGCAGGACCCAGCACCAGAAAAATTGCTAATATGCGTTTCGTGTAAATGCAAAAAAAGGTGTGAACCGGCCTGCGGCTGCAGGAAAACTGGATTGAAATGCAATACAGTGTCACAGATATAGTTCGCGACATATGGAAATTTTTTTTATTAATATATAGAATTTGACTCCGCAGTTAGTTTTTGCTTGAATAATGAGTGAAATACAGCGTCTTTCCTTCCTTCATGTGCTACTCTAAACCTGTCAAATTTGACATTTTCTTCGAAAATCCTCAAAAAGTCAGTTTTTTTTTGGAAATTTTGAAAAATGCCACAAAAAAAAGTTGCTCAGTTTCCAATTCTATACATTATTTCCAAATTTGGACTTTCTACTGTCACTTCAACTTTTTAAACTTTTTTTTAATTTTTAGAATCTTTCGCTCTATCGATTCGAACAAAACATGTAATTGAACATGATATTGAATATGAGACTTCAATATCATATCTTGCCCAGTAAATACCCACATTGGCCTGTTACCAGAAATTAAAAAAAATGTATCTCCAGAAATTCGTCTTTGTTGTTGCAAAGTTCATCTAGTTTTCTCATTTCATTGTTATACTGATGTGGATTTTCAATGTATGGACGTTAATATGTCATTAATCGAATAAACGAATTTCTCTTCATCCTTATTACACTAGTATTTCTTTTTTCAATAGATTTTTATCCAGTTTGATTATTTAACTGACCCATAATTCAGTTAAACAAACCCGAAATACTCTTCTGTAAACTAAACAATGACCTACAGTTTCATAACTATTCAAAATAAAATTTCGTGATTTGAAACAATACAAGGCTAATGCAACATCTCGGGATAAAAATTGTATAGGTACTGATCAAATCGAAATAAAATTTTCACTTAGTAGTAATCGAAGTGACAGTAGAGAGTCCAAATTTGAAACAAATGTATAAAATTGAAAACTGAGCAACTTTCTTCGATGACATTTTTCGAAATTTACAGAATTTGAGGATTTTCGAAAAAAAAATTCAAATTTGACAGGTTTGGAGTAGCATATGAAATAAGGAAAGATGCTGTATTTCACTCATTTTTCAAGCACGAACCAACTGCGGAGTAAAATTTTCTTTATATCTATTGATAAAAAAAACTTCCATATGTGTGACACTGATGTATGTGGATGCATCTGCGATAATGCGCAAGTTTTGCTTCCTGAAAATTATTATGGACCAAATAATAGAAGAATTGGATGTCGACCAAGAATATAACTAATATGAGGAGAGAATTGACAAAACATAACCTGATGATCTTGAAAAACCATGACCATCAAGAAAGACTAAGCGAAGAAAACTCGATTTAATTAGCTTAGTAAATTAGACCTAATGGGGAAACCACAGTGTGGAAATGACTGACAAATAGCGCAAATGCTTGTGGGTAGGACTTGATTCTTATTGATGACAAAAACTCTCTAAATGTCCACAGAAAACCAACGAATTATAGGAATTCGTGCAATTGCCATAAAAAGTACTTACATTTACTGACCTGCTGCATCAACTTCACAGGAAAAACGAATGGGACATAAATTGTGGAGATTTTCGTCCCCTTTATTTTTTAATAGGTGAATATGTTATTAAAAACGCACAAGAACCGAAATATTTCGCCAAAAAAACAATTTTTTCAACAAAAGACGATTTTCTTTAAATTTCCACAGGGATTTCGAGGTCGCAAAATAAATAACTTGTTTTTGACACTTGACCCTACACCATGCACCAGAAATCAAAACTCCTTGAATTATTTTTAGGTAGAGCCCTTTTTATTGCTCTGACGGCTGGGCTATAGCAACTAGTGCTTATTCGAATGACACGGTAATACTGTAGATATCTCACTCGCTCCAAAGAACTATAACAGTGGATTTATGCAGATGTTTCAAGTCGTTAGTTTTAAGTCTCAAGTTATAAGTCGTAAGTTTTAAGTCGTAAGGAAAAATGGACCATTTATGCAAGAAGTCTTAAGGACTGTCAATAGTGTCAATCCTGTTATTTTGCGTGCTTATTTTCCTAATTTCCTTCGAATCAATTCAAATCTCCAATCTATATCCTATTCGCATTTATTTTTATTTGTTCAATATGCATTCAACTTCTGCTATTTGATATTTGCAAAAACAGATGCATGCGCAAATCGATCGAGTTTTAAGTCGTAAGGTCGTAAGAGATGTTGCCAACTTTTCTCAGGACTTAAAACTTATGACTACTTTATAAATGGTAACATTGAAAACCAATGGATGAACTTCTTATGACTTATTACTCAAAACTTGAGACTTAAAACTCACGACTTAAAACCTCTGCATAAAACCACTGTAAGCGTATAGCACCGTTGCGCTTATACTCACGGAAGAAATGGCTCACGGTAAGTTTCTGGCAGTGTTCTTTCATTTTGCAATAGTATTTCATGGCATGTGCATAAGAATCAGCAATCAGAAAATAACTTAGGTTGATCCTATTTTTTGTGTCACCTGGTATCTACAAATCGGCCCACTGACCAACTTACGGTGGATTTATGCAGAGGTTTTAAGTCGTAAGTTTTAAGTCTCAAGTTTTAAGTAATAAGTCATAAGAAGTTCATCCATCGGTTTTCAATGTTACTATTTATACAGCTGTCATGAGTTTCAAGTCCTAAGAAAAGTTGGCCAACATTTATCTCTTACGACTAACGACTTAAAACTCGATCGATTTGCGCATGCGTCTGATTTTGCAAAAGGGTATCGTAACAAACAGCAAGAGTTGAATGCATGTAAAGCAAATAGACATAAAGAAAAATACGATTTAGTCTGGAAATTTGGATTGAATCGAAGGAAATGAGAAAAATAAAAACACAAAATAACAGGATTGACACTATTGACAGTCCTTAAAACTTCTTGCATATATGGTCCATTTTTTCATACGACTTAAAACTTATGACTTAAAACTAACGACTTAAAACCTCTGCATAAATCTACCGTTAGCAGGTATGACGGTATGAACACTACTCGAGGCCCCATATTCTGTCTGTCAAAAAATAACTTGTGTCTGTCGGCCCTGGGCTCTTGGACTATTAGGGATCAATCAGAATGTTCTTATTGAAATTCAAATTGACCACTATATCAAGTTATCAAGTCGATTAGAAGGTATACCTAGGTATAATTGTTTGAAATGAACGATATTGGTTAATGTTTTGAGTGTAATATCAATTAGCGATAACAGTGGTCTAAACTATGTATAACAGTGTTATAAAATAATCTGAAACTGTTGTGCAAATTTCTAGTTTTCTGAAAAATGAATGAGATGATGCATTTCGGAGTACTTTTCCTATATTATTCGAAAAAATCATACATATTCATGAGGTTTCAAGTATGCGAATTTCTTTGATTTAATTAAACCGTTTTTTATCACTCGCTGTTCCTACGATTTCATTATTTCATGATTTCAAATTAACTGATTTTGAAGACATAACTTTTTATTACATCTTCAGGAATATCAACAACTATACCATAACAAAGATACATGAGACATGATGATGAATTGTTGAACATTCTGATTCACATGAATTATCAAATAGAAAAATAGAATTGAATAAATTCAGAATGGATTCTTCACGAGAGTAATAAATCGAGTTATTAGGTACTTTATTGCAAATACATTTTTGTTTAATTCAAAATATTTACCATTGAAGTTACTGCATCCGAACTGATTAAATGGATGCATATAAATTAAAAGGAAATTGCAGATCCCTTGTAGAAATAGTAGGTACATATTTAAAATTCAACCGAAACCTTTTATGGTGGCGTTTTGTAAATTATCAAATTTTCTTCTTCTCAAACTACCTATATCGATGGTAAATAAAAGCCTGAAGTTGTCACCATGATTGAAAGCATAAAAGCAATAAATCTCATCGTTTGTTAAATTTGGTAAAGAGAGATTATAAATATATTATTTAATTCGTGTCGATGAAATTAATTGGGAAATTTATAATATATGTATCAAAAAGTATAACAACGTTTCATTTGAAGCCCTAGATGAAATTGTGAGTGGTGGCGATAATTGTACATATAAGAAGTAGTTTCTAGAATATTGTGAAATATACCAAATTTGGTTATCTTTCATTATGGAAATATCAATGAAAAATTGCCAACATAGACAGGTTGCAAACAGTCTAACTTTTAATGATGATAGGTGATTATGAAATCATTGCAACTGAAATGTTTTATTTATTAATCTTTTAAATTTCCTTAAATTCATAATACTTGCCTCTGTATGTAACCAATCCCATCAGTTCCCTTGTTCATATTTCATCATGAGAGACATAAATATCATGGAAGTCGATTACGGAGGACATCTCTTGGTGTATTTTTTTATCACCTACACAAAAAAAGGATCTCTTGAATCAAATATATATATATATTCTTGAATTGTATGATCTTTCAATAAGAATAATAATCTCAGATTGACCAGAAAGTTTCTTTTTTCAACTAATCACGTTGTTTGCCTGTTTGCATGATTTTTCTTGAAATGAATTTGGTTGAACTGAATCATCCACACTCTTCACCTTAGGAAACATTGTGAGTAATGTCAGTCAAGATTATTTCTCTCAGCTCAAGAATATCGTTTCTTATGAAAATGTGTTTTGATGACGGAAGCATGTACCACGTGACCAGCTCGACCAATAAGCATAATTGAGAAGTAGCGCCCGAGTCAAAGATGCGCAGTCCGCGCGCACTGTCCGCAGAACCAACTAGACAACGCCAACAATAACGCCGTTGGCCGCCATATTAAGACTATCAAGAGATACATTGTGACAGATTACTGTGAAGTTTTCTTTGATTGTACTTGTGTTCCTATAGTGCAGAGTGCAGGCTCGCGAATTCTTTATAACTTGAGTACTCAACATGGACGTAAAAGGTTTCCTGGAAGCAAAAAACAATCTAGAACATATGTGGACATGGCGTCGTATCACTGGGTGTTAAGAATGCTTTGTTTTGTGTTGTCAGGTCATGTTATTGTGCTTGAAGTGATAATTGATTGCTGTATCAATACTGCAGCCCCAGTTTGCGAAAAAACTACGGTATGTTTAATTTTCAATTATCGGCATGCAGAGTTGCAATCCTTCAAAGGTCAATAAGAATGGATCAAAAGTGATTCCTTCAGATGTGCTGAGAAATCAGCTTCATCCAAGAAAATTGTTTCACAACAACATTGAAATATTCTTGCCTCGAACAAATCACATTTTTCAATAAGATAGTGTACATTTGACATAAAACTTTTGGATCCTAAGCATGCGGTTACAACTCGATTTAAGATGTCCTTTTTTTCTGTGTACTCTGATAGTAAAGCTTTTTCTATCTCAAATGCATACATGCACAGAATTCATACCAACACTTCTGGGATATATTTGTAACGCATCCTTGAACTCTGAAAGCGAATTCATGTATCGTATCCTCATACGACGTACCTCACGAATAGTGCAACTGGTGTACACATTTCCAACTAAGTATTCTTCTCTCGAGATGGGCATTGTCTATTCTGCAATGCTATTTTACGTTCTTGGAACGTTTTGTGAACTATTCCATCTGAGAATACAAATACCCCTATATGGAAATTCGTGACCGTGAATAACAGAAGTTTAGAGGAAGGAGGTATACGGGCAAACTGAAAAAAAAAACAAGCCTCATAGGCGTTTCTATTCAAAGTCGGATTTTGATCAATAGAGAAGCAAATGGATTAAATCCACGTATAATACTATAGCCTTCTATAGAAGGCTTTTATGAATTTTTCGAACCCAACGACAGTCATGGGGATCAAATGGATCCGATATGAAAATCAGAGATGTTTGAATATAATTCAGCATAATTTGATATTGAGAATTGAAATCAATTTATTCTTCATAAAAGAGTATAATTTCGTAATATTTCAAAGATAAACACATTATTTATACACCTATAGGTTGCTATAAGACCAAAGCTATAAGTCTGATGAAGATTCACAAATAAGTCAATTGGACTTTTTGGCACTTTCGACCTCCTACAAATAATCTCGAGTCTACAGGAAGTTCCATGAATCTAAGACAGGACTGGTGATTTTTCCAGATATTACGCCCTGTATCCTTCATTTCAAGAATCTACTCCTAATGGGCCCAACTGTGAGTAAAAATGAAAAAATATTGATACCTCCCCATTCAATTTTAGTCCCAAATGATGTACACAGTGAAAAAAATACACCAGCTAACACCGTCTGGTGTCCCGTTAGGTCCTAATTGTTTTAGTGTTACTGTTTGGTGTTTCCCATAGGTATTTTTAATAATCGAACCCAGTTGTCAGTAACACTAGTGTTAGTGTTATGGTGGTGTTCTTTATGCATTTCCGAAACTGCGATTCAACACCGCAGTGTTGTGATGCACATTCTGTAATTTTCTTGATGCTGAATCCTACCTCCACGAAATTCTCTTCGGTGCGTTTAAACACTGAGTAGGTACATGCGAATACTTTTCTAGCGTGGCACTAGGGCCTAGGCCAATTGATACTGATCCATATCAAAATCATCTAATATATCATGCCCAATATTGAAATAAGGTACGGTAGAAAAGACGTCAGTGCCACCTATTGGCAAAAAATCTAAGGTTCTATGATCGAATAGATGTGCGCATGAAATTCACACCATTCAATATTTTTTATTAATTTATATCAAAGCTGGTGTTTTCAGGTTTTAATATTTAATCAATGATTGTTGCCACCAAATTAGATGATTCATACACTGCCTCGATTCCATCGTTATATGACACGGTGTAATTTGGTGTTAATTTTATATAATAGGCGTCAATGATAGCACCATTGAGAATATTAAATTGTAACCATTTGGTGTTTCTTATGATTTTATGTTTCAGATTCGTTCTACTTCACCACATTCGTATCATTTTTGACTACTAAGATCAGAATTAACATCACTGAACAGTCAATTGTGAAATGTATAATAAAAAGGACACAACCTTGATATTCAGGTGTTGTATTCGTTGGAGTTTTCTCTGAAATTCATTCTTTTGAAATTACACCCAAGCTTTTTTTACTGTGTAGGGAATTCAATAGTGATTTAAAATTCCCGCCTGAACTCACTAAGGTTGTCTATAGCAACAGAGCAGAATGACGATGCACGTATCAGGTGAGGCCAATCGTGAAATGAAAGGTCCCTGACATTGGTTTGATGCTCCCGTATTAATGAAGAGCTCATCAATTGAAATAATGTGCTTCTGACAGAACGTTGAATCATAATGAATCTGGACCACAATTTCGGTATGTGGAATGGTGCCCCTGTATTATATGGAATAATTAGATTCTGCGTGCAATCTGGAGTCTATTCCGTCTAATATGCTTTGACTTAATGAAAACGTTTCCAGGGAATTCAATCATATATATTCCTCATGAAACAATAGATAGGTATTTAATGAAAACCGCAAGAAATTGTTTATTAGCTACTTCCACACGAAGTGATTTCATGATATTAATGTAAGGAATATAGGCTATAATATTGTGTAGTACTAATGACCTCAAGGAATAAACGTTTAGTGAGAACTATTTTTGATACCTACTTATGGGCAAGTATTTTTGCTTCACCTTCATCTATGCACACTATCCTGTTATCTGAAGAAGGTCAGCGATAAAGTTGTAGTGAGAAGGCTGAAGTGTGAGATTAGTACAAAAATATACAATATTGGAATGAAACAACAAGAATGTATTTTATATGAGTAATAAATCAATTTCAAAAACATATATCAGCTCCTGAAGAAGAATGAAAACGGGAATATGTACAAAAAAACCACGAAAATATAGCTCAACTATTGACTTATATGTATATAACTAAAATATCATAGCTTTTAGT
The DNA here is from genome assembly GCA_029955515.1 of Chrysomela aeneicollis. Lineage (NCBI taxonomy): Eukaryota > Metazoa > Arthropoda > Insecta > Coleoptera > Chrysomelidae > Chrysomela > Chrysomela aeneicollis. The sequence continues at coordinate 8,972,331 of JARUHQ010000017.1, forward strand.
GTTTTCGTGTTCATTACTTTATTCACAACAGTTCTTAATAATAATAATAATAATGCTATATTAAAGAAATTTACATATTTTGATTGAACAAATGAAGGTATTAGGTATAATTATTTTGTATTCATATAAATATTGCAATTATGAATGTTAGTAACAAACTGATGAATGAAAAATTACAGATCAATTCACATTAATATTTTCTCATTTATATCAAGCATCATTTTTCAGAAAGAAATGTCATAATGGACAAAATAAGAGGATAAGTATCCTTAATATTCAATCGTGTTACTGTTGTTGAGCCATTTTCAACTCAGCTATTTCTATAATGGCATCTCTTATCTTGCTTTTTTCAATTCCTAGATATTGAACTTTTTCTATTTGTTCTTCAATATCCTGTATAATAATGTGAGCATATCAACAATTTAACAAGAATGTAACTATCATATCATATCATAAGACCTATATACGCGGACCTATAGTAGTGATTCAAAGATCAACTTCATTATTTGGAATAGAATCCAACTGGGCCGTTTCCTTCAAATTCCTACTTATGCGCTATAAAGAGCATCAATTTTACAAATGGAAATGTCTGCTGAAATTCATTGGAAAATGAGCAATTACTTAACTCTTGCCACATATACCTCTTCATTGGGGAATTCCACAAATTCTACAACGTAAAAACATCTGTTTCATGTTCAGTTTTTTCCACGAATTGAGAGTTCTCATCTCACATTCCATTTAACTAATTCGATTATCGAATTGCTTCGTCTTAGAGATTCAAAATCCTGAATTCATAATCATTAACCACACACACATAGCATGTCCTACTGAGCCATTCCCTACAGACCCCATGAAAAAAAAACACAACGACTCTTGCCACATTCACAGGTACCTACTACACAGTGAAAAAAATACACCAGCTCACACCAGCTAACACCGTCTGGTGTCCCCTGATCCTTTTTGTTTTATTGACAGTAAACACCGTCATATTATTCACCACTGTGGGTGTTATTTGACTTTTCCCATAGGTTTTTTTAATAATCAAACTCAGTTGTGAGTAACACTAGTGTTAGTGCTGAATTTAGCAAAATGAACACTTTGGTGGTGTTGTTTATGCGTTTCCGAAAGTGCGATTTGACACCGCAGTGGTGTGATGCACATTCTCAGATTTTCTTGGTGCTGAATCCTACCTCAACGAAATTCTCTTCGGTGCGTTTACTGCGTTTACTGCGTAGGTACATTCGAATACTTTTCTGGTGGGAAGAAACACCATAATTATCATGTTCAGGCGAATCAGTGCTTTTCTTCACCACCTCCGGTTTTTTTAGCATGTTGGATTACCTATTTAAATATAATTTATATGGTAATAAACTCGGAAGAATCTAGGGATAATTCGGTTGATGATGAACTATTTCGACTTATTTATCCTGATCAGTGGTACTAGGGACTAGGCCAATTGATACTGATCCATATCAAAATCCTCTAATGCCCATTCTTGGTAGGTGGTAGGAGGGTAGGAAGGACGTCAGTGGCACCTACTGGTAAAAGTTCTAAGGTTCGAACAGATAAGCGCATGAAATTCACACCATTCACATGCTTACATACAATTTTTTTATTTACTTATATCAAATCTGATGTTTTCAGGATTCAATACTCAATGAATGAGTATTGCCACCAAATTAGATGATGTGATATGACACAGTGTAACTGGGTGTTAATTTTATATAATGAGTGATTTTTAAGCGTTAACGTCTATGATAGCACCATTAAGAATATTACTTTTCAACCATTTGACATGTTTCAGAATTGTTATTTCACCATACATTCGTGTAAACTTTTATTACTTCGGAATTAACACCACTCAACACTCAATTGTGAAATATATAATTAAAAGGATACAACTTTGATATTCAGGTTTTGTATTCATCGAAGTTTGCTCCGAAATCCATTCGATTGAAATTGCACCCAATTTTTTTTACTGTGTACAATATGCTCACTTGAACCCTTAAACTATTTCATTTCATGGAAAGGTAGAACTGTGATCTCATTAGGGAAAGGCTGCTTCAGTTGTAGGTACTCCATGAAGAAATAAAACTGTAATATTCACTAAACTGAAATAAAACGAAATATGATACGTTGATTGAATCTCTATTTAGGTACTTTCCAATGAACAATCATGTAACCTTGAGAATATTTTATCAAAAAAGTTATTCTAACTTTTTCTCCAGTGAAGTCATCATGAACTATCTAGAAAAATACCTAATAAGAATCACATAAACAAATGAGGAATAAAAAAAAATTCAACTCAAAACTTCTTGGTGTTAGTTCCAAAATAGAACCAATTCACTAAAACTAAATAACATGTTGGAAAACAAACGAAGTAAATAATGCTTGATGATTATTATTGATACATATATTTATTTATTTTCAACGCCATAGGTCATGTATCCGCATTCATCCAACCTTTACATTTCATGCACTATATAGAACGAAGAAAATAATGTAAGGATCACATTTCTGCCATAAAACCTCACAAATGAGTCAACAATTTCAATGAAAATCGTTTAAGTGAATGACTGGCTTTCATTTACGTTTGCTCGCTCTACTGAATACTACCAGTGTTAATAATAACACTAGATGGTGCAATATCACAGATTAGAAAACCTTACAGATGAGACACTACTCCCATTTTGTTTGATGTACGTCATCCGTTTTCATCGACCTCGGACCTTTAAATTTTGCGCATCGCAGTTGCCGGATAGTCGTTGTCACCGCTGAAACTGCTGAAGTGTACTGTTGCCATTTTAGTAATGCATTATCAATACCAATATATAAAATATGTGATGAGTGATTTATTATGAACAAAATTGTCATCAGAAATAAGTGTCTATCAGGAATGAGATGGAAATTGGAATATTCAGAATGTAGCCTATTTATTGTCATCAGGAAAAACACGATTCTATCATCTTATAAATAATCATATTCTAATTTCCTCAACATGAAATGTGATATAGTAGTATAGTTCAATATAAGTATTCGTCCTTTGGAAAACAATGTAATTTTATAATGCCTGACTTATTTCAAGATGATTTGCAATCTTTATATACACCAGTAATGATTGTTAGAAATACATACTTCGAAACAATAATTATATACACACTTTTATTCTCTCCTCCTTCTAATACAACTTCTAAACGGTAACTGACTCTCAGCCTAACTTATATTCACTTAACATCCCTTGATTCATCGTATCACTGAGTCACCCGTTTGAGCCACTGAGTGATACTGTCAGCGTATACGGGGTGGATGAATATCCTACCATATCCTACATATCCTACATGATTGCCAATAAACACAAACATATTATTGTACCTGATTCACATTCCAGACAATGAAGGTATGTACCTATGATCACATGTTGTTTAATTTGTGCTATGATAATCCTCAAAACCTTGATTACTTTTCCTTTTGGATTATAGTTAATGGAAAATAGGTTATATACATTGTAAGAAAATAAACCCATCCGAAATATTGGATCCTGAATCGAAAACGATCCTGAAGCGAAAACATTTATAACATAAACAACAAAATGATGACAACGATGTATTCGATGTAAACAAAACACGCGATCAATATTTCAGCGCCTGCGCATATCTATGACTGGACCTTTAAATTTAGTGCTTTCGACATATCTCTCTAACTGTCTCACAGGGCCGTAACTAGGGTGGGGCAAGGGAGGCTTTTGCCGCGGGCGCCAGCCCGCAGGGGCGCCAAAAATCGAACGTAAAGTTTCAATGAATACGTAGAATGGCGGTAGGAAATATTTTTTTTAATCCTTATTTTATAATGAATAATGTATAAAAACAAGAGAATTGTTTAAAGCCGCTACTGTTGCCCAAACTTGTATTGTGACACCACATTCGATCGTCGGAATCCGACGTTTCCCGATTATGCGTTTGGGTCCGCCCTCTGCCCTATGCCATCCCACGTCCGCACTCGGCGCACTCCGTAGTCCAGTGTTGCCATCTTTTAGTGGATTTTACACCAAAACTGGTGGTTTGAGTTATCGTTTTGTGACAAAAAATTGCATCTAGTGGCTGGTGGTGAATTTTTCATGACACATGTGGAAATATGGTGATTTCTTCCATATTTGATTTCTGCCACAGATTTCACTACTAATTGACAGTTGACGCATGCGCATGACACGGATCACGATTTCGATATATTCGTCAAATCGTCAACGTCATGTTGAGCTCTCATGTTTTCGTTTTCACCGTTTTCGAAAGCAGAAACATTTACACCGATTGCGCTCCAGTTTTACCAATAGAACTAGCTATTATCCGGTGTTAATCTAGTGGTTTCAATCGTAGTAAACCACCAGAAAACCACTAGATTTTCAAAAAATTCGCCTGCGGCGCATTTTTTTCATTTAACCAGGTATTGTGATTTTCTGGTGTTTTCAAAGAAGCCATTTTGAGATTTTTGAGATTTTATGTTGGCAACACAGGTCAGTCACACAGGTCACAAGTAGAGCGTCGGTTCGGTCTGACGCCATCAGCCAAATCGACAGAGTGTGAGTAGAAATCAGCGATCCAACACGGAATTATTTCGCTGCCGATTAGTTGGAATAGAACAACTCATTAATTCTTTTATTTTTCACTTGATCGTTACTGCTTTATAATACTTTGGCAACGGTTGCTATTAACAGACCCATAACGCCCGGGGCGTTATGGAGGGCATTATGAATCATAACGCCCGCTAAATGTTTTTTTCTGTAGTTCAATAAATTAATTACTCAGAAAAGTTTTATTTATAACTGTACATAAAAAAGGGACTAATTATTTTCTCTCAAATAGAAATTAATTAAACGCAGTAAATACTATGAGAAAAAATTTATGAAGTAAACAACGTCGTTTAAGATAATTTTTTCGTGAAAAATAAAATCTTGTATGCACCACGAGCGTTACTAGATCCTAACGCTCATCGGGCAACATTCATCCCTCGGGCCAAAGGCCCTCGGGTGAATGTTACCCTCCGGGCGTTAGGATCTATAGAACGCACTTGGTACATAAATAGCGATGAGGAAATTATAAACAGTTATTTGGATACCACAGAAATTTTTATATTTGTATAAAAAATGACTTTTGATCTGAATAATATAGCTATCTTAGGTTTTACTATTGTTAGGGGGCGCAAACCTACATGTTCGCCACGGGCGCCATCCACCTAGTTACGGCTCTGCTGTCTCATCTGTAAGGTTTTCTAATGTGTGGCAATATATAAGTATTGGACGAGATATATATCCGTGGTAGGTATATACGACTTGATGAGCTTCCTCATCCTACAACATCCTACAGCTGAGCCACAAGATAAAACAGCTAGAACACATTGCTGAGCATATTATCACCGCATCAGCGTAAATGTTTCTCAGTGTAACAACTGTAACATCAACGCGTTCAACGCGAGATGAGATTTTCATCAGATCATCCCTCTCTAAATTCTGCTGATCTCACATCGCTCTGCCCTATACGGATGACGATATACATTCTTGTCTTGTGCATACAAAGAAACTCTCTACTATGTAAGAAGGAGAGTATTCCATGCTGTAGCCCCTGCTATTCACTAACTGTGGAGATTCATTATGTGTGATCCAAAAGCTCGTCATGTAAACACGGAGTGTTGCTCTCGAGAATAAACGGTTGCCAGAGTATGTTTGTGGTAATATGAACTCGGAATGGAAATCTTCAGAAAGTCTCATGGACTCTCCAGTAATGAAATTATCAGGGTTAACCAGAATTTGATCGATGATGGTTTCACTAACCTCCATCATGATACAAGGAATTATCGTATTTGAGGAGAACGTAAATTGCCTCCATGTCCATGTCTCATTCATAGAATGTTATGCATAGTGAAAGAGCTTTTATTGCTTTCGTTGCTTTTGTTGATTTTGTTGATTTTGTTGATTTTGTTGCTTTTGTTGTTTTTGTTGCTTTTATGGCTTTCATTGTTTTAATTGCTTTTATTTTGATCGCTCTGCCTTTTCTTTATTATTATAATAAAAAGTTTTCTGTGAGTTATCATTGGATAACGTACCTAAGCGAAAAAAACAATACAACTTTTGCAAGATCAAATGAAATCGATAATAAAATGTTTTTATTTTACAACAATAGTAACTCAGTGAAAAAAGCTCCTCTTTGATAATATGAAACCTTCAGAAGTGATGCTCAATAACTCCCAAGTTCGCGAGTTTCCTTGTATTGTATACTTATCTATAGGTTATGTTCTCAATTCTTTGACCAAACCCTTCTCTATAAGCTACTTATTGTGAAAGTTGTTTGTTCACTCTGGTGTGTCATTATTTTCGTTTTATTTTCAAGAAGCTGTCCACATCAGGAAACAGATCACATCCTTGCCAGAGTTTCTGGAGAGCAACAATCCATTGAAAATGAGGGAATTAGTAGTGTAGATTTTGATATTACATTGAAAAAAGGTTTTTATTTTTCAGAATTAGATATAAATTTAGCTGTGGAGGATTAGAATAATATATTAATTCTAGTACTTATTATAAAAGTTTGTATAATAAAATGTGATAGGTACCTATGATTGTATATTTTTATTTATTTTACTGAATAAATACGTGTGAATTATTTGTTAAAAATCTGACAATACCATTGTTATAAGCCTTGCAGAATATTTCATGGTTGATCCCCATATCAAACTTAAAAACATCCATTCATAAATATGCACAGAATATTCTAGATATTTATAGAACTTTCTCTAGAATTTCTCTTTCGCATATTCAAGGAATATTCCACAGATATCCTTGTTTTTTCAGCAACAAGTGTAGCTGAATGAGAAAAAAAGAATGATACTCATCATGAAAAATCTGGTGCTGTCTGATGGATTATTACTACATAATATGAGCATTTCTTAAGATTGTATTGTAATTGGAATGTAATAAATAAATTGAATAAATAATTTCGAGTGACTTCATAGGTACATATAAAGATCTGAAATGCTCCTCAGATAGGAGATAGAAATACCTTCTGAATGAGGTGACCACGTGACCCCTATTTTCATCCATGAATCAAAATCGAAGTATTCTAGGATAGACGAATATCGAAATGTTTAATCTATTAGGTATAATTATATTATTCTGTGAGGTTTATTCTTCTCTTCGATTTGAATGGCTTAAGTTACCAGGACTATCCAGCCAAGTACACGCAATATTTGATTATATAATCCCAATGGGGCCCACCACAAAGTGGATCCGAGACTATCTCATACCCGAGGGGTAAACAGCTGACCAAAATGTGTACACCAGAAATCCATTTCCGTGAAATAAATCCATTTCATAAATTTCATAACTACGGTTCCTAACTGCAGGTGGTGATTTGTTAGATCATTTCAGGAAGAAAAGTTCCTATTAACATATGTCCGGAGTTGCTTCGTTTCTGAGATACAGGCCGTTGAAATTAAAGAAAAAAAAAAGGTAATTATAAAATCTCATGAATATACTGGAACCGATTTGGTTGAAATTTGATACTTTCATTTGAACTAATGAGGCGCTTATTTAGCAGTATTTAGATTGAAATTATTGGGGCCAGTGGCATCTCAGTGGGCACCACAGCCAACATTATTGTAAAAAAAAGAACGCCTTTGACTTTTTTTGGTAAATTTTTATTTTTTTTAGATAAAGCAACTGAAAATACAACTTTTTGGCCTCTTGTCTTTTCTTCATAACCAGCTTCGTTTTCGAGAAAAAAAATGAAAGCCACTTTATTGCATATCATATGAACACCTGCATTGGAGACCAGCTTGATAGTAGGGTTTTTCCTACACTTATTTCATTCCAAATTGAAAAAGTTAATTTTTGTTTTGGATTATTGGTTGTTATTTTTTCACCACCAAATCGGTTATTTATGATATTTTATAATTACCGTTTTTTTTTCTTTAATTTCAACGCTCTGTATATCAGAAACGAAGCAACTCCGGACATATGTTCATAAGAACTTTTCTTCTTTAGATGACCTAAAAAAATCACCCCCTGCAGTTAGGAACCGTAGTTAGGAATACGAAAATCCACGAAAGTCCTCGAAAATCCACGAAAATCCATGGAAATCCATATAAGTGTACACCGTAAATCCACAGCTGTTTACCCCTCGCTCATACCCCATGAGGTTTTGTCCATGATTACAATTTCCATGATATAGTATTCCACAAATACGTCTTATGAATTTTCAACAAAAATCCGTTGTCATCCAGCCTCTAACCGGCGTAGAAACAAGACGACCAATTGTTTTTCACTAGTTTTCACTTAAACTTCACTTTCATAAATATATTTTCAATGTATTTTCATAATTCCAATATGGACAATCACATTTATCCCACTGAGCAATGTAATATTTGTTCAATATTACAGCAACCCAACAATGCAAGGTTGTAAGGTTTTTCGCTACCTTACTGCAAGATTGCAGCAACCGCTGAAAGGGACCTTCCCTAATATAACAAATTCAATATTTCTTGATAACACATTCTAGCAAGATTCCTGCAACATTACATATAAATTGAATAATTTTTTTTTATATTGTGAATGTAATGTTTCCAGTAAGGTTACTGCAATATAACATGTGATGTATATGAAAATTACATATTGAATATTCCTACTACCACCTTGTTGCAATATGGCAGTGACTACTCGATAGAAAAGTATGTGTGAAGCATATTGAAATCTTGAGAATAAAAGCACAAATTTCAAACATAAAACATATAATTCACAAAAAAACGCAAAATACAAATAAAATAAAATAAGTAATAAACTAAAATTAATATCCACAAAATATTTCTTGAAGTGGCAGCCCAATATTCAGTAGGAGAACTGAAACAAAAAACTACAGATGAAATATGGTGATAATAATAAAATCAGTAACTTGATCTAATCATTTTTGACCTCTGAGTATATGGCAATCACCTTTTCTTTTTTATTCTTTGACTTTATCAAAACGACTATACAACTTCACGTAAACATTTTATTGACATTTGCGAAAATTTCTTACGATGATTCTGTTTCTAAAAACCTTACATTCAATATCACAATAAAAAAATTGATCTTACCTTCGAACTATCCATATTAACAGCTTCTTTTTTGATGAGAGTGCACTTTATCACTTACTCCAATATGTCAGTTGAAAGGAAACCTGTGCAATAGTCTTGGTGAATTGCAAACCGATATACAAAGAACTTGACGAAACAACAATGGCTGACTGCCGATGCGACTGATGCGAGATCTCTGATGAGTCTGATGCAGTGATCCTCCAATGATCGAACCGATTCCACCCGATACAACACGAGTGAAAATGTAATGAAGTTACAAGGTTAAGGCAATATTACAAATGAAATTGAATCAAAAATTGAATTCATAACTTGCTATAAAATTGTTTATAGATTGTTCATAGAATGTTGCGAATATATTGAACTGTTATAGTTGAGACAATATTGCAATTGAAACTCGATCAAAAGTTACTTTTGTAACTTGCAATGCATTTGTTGATAGATGGTTCATGTGATGTTACAAATGTAATGAAGTTACAAGGTTTAGGCAATATTACAAATGAAATTGAATCAAAAATTGAATTTATAACTTGCTATAAAATTGTTTATAGATTTTTCATCGAATGTTGCGAATGTAATGAACTTTTATAGTTGAGACAATATTGCAATTGAAACTCGATCAAAAGTTACTTTTGTAATTTACAAATTATTTGATAGTAGGTTTTTCTGTTATGATCGGGAATATAACATTACAAGAAGCCTTATGCAATATTGTCATGCTATATTACGGGAGCAAGCCGCAAATAATATTGAAGCAATATTATGTAACATTGCATGTTCAGTGGGTAACCTCTACTTGACTTCCAACCTCGAGGACGCCGCCTGTCCTCTATTGGTCTTTGCTTTTTTGCTTTCATGAGAATCTATTCTTTTCAAGAACGATGATGTTTATGTGGATAAATAAGGGCTCCCTCTATCAACGTATAGGAACAGCTCTCGGAACAGCTTCTTCTTCTTGAATAACATCGTGGAAATTGGAAATTTTCTGTACTCCTCTGAAATCAGGTATTACAATTATTCTGATATCCGACATCGATGAACCAGAATGTGAACTTCATTACAGCAGCCAACCCCAGTGACCAAGTTTCGAAGTATTACCAAAGGAGGGCGGTCATTGCGGAAAACTGCAAACGGAGATTGTCAATGTCAAAGTAGAATGCTCTCGTAATCAATCGATATATATCCAGTCCTGAGCCTTCATTTTAATGTTGAGTATTCCAAGAGTCTCCATCAGGTGGCGCTATAATTGATATTTCACTAATCAGCTAGTCTGATAACTACTGTCAACTGATTCACTATCACACAGAACACTAATTGGATACGCAAGGGTGGAAAAATAATCTATGATTCCTCCACCGATTTACCATTATACGAAACACTAATTGGAAAGGTTGGTACGTGGAAAAATTAATAGGTAAGTATGTAGCACCTTTTGACTAAGTCTGGGTCATATTCTAATGAACATGCATGAATGCAAAAAGATGATGATGAAAGAAACTTTCATTGAACCATACATAATTTATTATTTATTGAGTTGCCATATACGACAACTCATTTCGAAAACAATTCAAAATCTAAACTCATCCTAAATGTTAATTTGAATGAAATGAGGAACGGGTGCACTATTCGTTCGTAGTGAATGAATTCTGATTTTCAAAGGGTAGGGTGAATAAGGCACGCGAGAGTACGCAGTTTACAAAAGTACACAACATCAATGTCTCGAAGACATCATGCACTATATGTCATCTGTTAAGGGCTTATCGTAATAATATTCTAATGATGGATTTATGCAGCGATTTTAAGTCATAAGTTTTAGGTGGTAAGTTTTTAGTCATAAGTCGTAGGAAGTTCAATCATTGGTTTTCAATGTTTCCATTCATACACTTGACATAAGTTTTAAGTTGCAAGTCATAAGTTTTAAGTCGTAAGAATGTTGGCCAACTTTTATCTCTTATGGCTTACAACTTAAAAAATATTATATTTGCGCATGCGTTCGAGGTTTTCAATTCTGTGACGGTTTTTTATAGTCTGTGATTGTGTTATTCAAACTTATATCAGAATCATTAGATTATAAAAAGAAAAATGGATATTGATGACTGGAATTGTAAAGTGACCACTGACACAACCACAGAAATTGACCAATGGGAGATGTTACCATAGTTCCTGCGTAAATGGTCCTTTTTCCTTTATGTTTTAAATCTTATTACTCAAAACTTACGACTTAAAACTTATGACTTAAAATTGCTGCATAAATCCACCATAAGCTCTCAGTTGGCGGTAAAATTTGTTTGAGTTCGAATGATTCATTCATCTGTTAGACTTGATTGTGTGTGTTGGGCAGACGCAGGTATTAATTTTGGTGTGCCTTTCATAAGCCCTAATAAAGCCTGAAATAAAGTTCAAATAATATTTGAGTGTATGAATAACTCAAAAATTTCGTAAATAAACATTATTATTATTATTATTATGTATTTAGGAACGTGCACTTCACATTATTCATTCAGTTTTGATATACATTGAATCATTATAACCTGAAATAATTGAAATGAACAAAGAATACAAGAGTACGCATTCGAAGGTATACAAGAGTGTGCATCAATACACCATACAGGATGCATACAAAAAGAAAACAGTGAAAAATCTAAAGTTTTGACCAGTATCCCATAAAAACAATTGGGAAATAAACAGTCAAAGAGATGTCGTGAAGGCGAGTTCAAATGAAAAAATTAGACGATAAGAAAAATAAGGAAAACATATTTTGTCCAGCTTGTTCCGCGAGAAGTATACGAATCCCCCTAAAGAAGGCTGGATCCAAAAAGTATGAGTTGCCAAAAATGGTGGCATGGAGATTGTAAACATAATATTATGTTGTAGGCCATTTCGAATGTGATCTATGCATGGACTAGTTAGGTGCGTACTCTTGCAATCATTTTGCGTACTCTTATATCTCTTGGTGTATAAGAGTGCGCATTCTCATCAGACCACACAAAATCATTTTTCATAATTTTTCATTTTAGATTTATGTATTTTCTCTCTAAATGAAATATTTCAAACATTCTGTAGATTATTTTTATTCTCATCGTGATTCATTAAGACTAATCTCTATCGATAAATCGAATGAAATCAACTAGGTGCGTACTATTGTGTACTTTCACCCTAAATAATCTGAATGTACCTACAATAATTTTTTTCCTCAGTGTATTCCTTAATTCCTAGAAGATTCAATACTAGGTACACCTTTAGTACTATATCCCAGTAAACATAATATATAGTTGGCATGCATTGATTTTATTGATGATGTCATCCTGTTGGCGATATTTGTCGATGATTGAAAACCATTGGTTATTACTGTATATGACATATATGTTCGTTTTACTCTATTCATACTGTTTGAGCAGTATATTGACGGGGTATGCTGTAATTCAACATGACATCGCTTGTTCAGCAATGAAAAACCACTACGATTTCTCATTTTTTGTTGATCTTCAAATTGCATTGAATAAACACTCGGTTAAATGGACATTACGATAACAGCAATTGTATTGCAATAATACACCAATGATTTGAGTACACTCAATTCACTCCATTAATTTGACAATGGTTGATTTATTACAGTCACACACTGAAATAGCAATATAACAGCCCTGTTTCAACGATACATTGAACAAATGATGTTGGCATCATTGCATGGCACCTGAAAATGGCGTAGTTTTGTTTTTGTAGTTTGGATCTATTTGTGTGTTATTCATTCAATAATTATTTCCATCATTAATATGTTCTATTAGATCCAGACGCCAGACGAAGTGACCAAAGTGTGTCTGAATCACTATAATAGGTTTTTAGAATATATGTAAAAACGTGTGGAGTTGACTGTGTCGTGTTGAGTTGAGTTGAGTAGTCGACAAGTTGATTTTTGATGAAATAGCGTGTTCAATATCCCTTGAAAAAAAAAGTTAATATTCGTTGTTTATTCTCAATTTTGATGTGACATGCCAGCTTTTAACTTGTGAAATGTCTTATAATAATAATAATAATAATAATAAATTTATTTGCCATGTAAAACTCACAAATTTTCAATTCATACAAGATATAATTTGCACACATGCAAATAAAAAAACGTGATCCACTAAAGGCTAGCCTTGAAAGTGATTTCACATGAATACAGTTTTAATATCTAATATAAATACTAAAGTGAGAGCATAGTTAATAATTAACAAAATTGGCAATCATTAAAATAATTTACGAAAATAAAAATATTTTAGAACAATAAACATAGGGTATAAGTGTAGTGTTGTATTATTAGATTTTTGATGTCCTGATATAACAAACCATGTGTACAAGGAGCAAGGTATGTTTAAAAATAATACAAATTATTGACATCTACAAATTGATGAACCTGCAGTCGAGGTAGACTACTGATCCATTTCTTCATTTTTGATTTGAATGTAGATATTGTGCTGATTGATTTTATTTCTGAGGGTATAAGATTGTAAAACCTAGGAGCCAAATATGAAAAATATCTTGAATATTACTCTTTTTCCGGCATAGAATCAGTTTTTCATTATTTCTGAATATATGCTACCAATGTAAATGTCCATCTTAATGACATTAACTGAAATACTATAATGAAATAAAACTATTCAATTACCATTGTTAATAAACCGTTGGCGAACCAATACAGATGCGTTTATGAAAGTCATCATTGGACAAATTGCGATCAATCAATAAGTGCAAGTACTGTCTCGCTATATTAAAGGCTTCAAGTCTAAGTTTTATTCAATTGGTTTGTCATTGAAATATTTGATCATCGTACCAATAATATAGTGAAGGCTCGTTAATAATAATTAAACGATGGCCCACACACATTTGTGTTTGCTTGGAAACTATAATACTTGCTGGGAGCTGATATGGTTGATTATTTCCTTAATGGTTGATATCGGCTATCGCAGTACATGTCAATGGTTTGTAATTTCATCAACATTGTTATCTGGCACAAAATTTTTCGTCCAGCACCTAAGCGCTAATTGTTGCAGTCGCATTTCTGTAAAAACACTCATACCATCCCTGGAAGATCTTGGAAACCCCTCAATTGTTTTTACTTAGCCTTTCCGTGAATTCATTTTGCTGCTGATCTGATTGTGATACGTAGGCACTCTAGTAATTGTATTGAAAACGCAATCGAAGTGAAACGAATCCGCATTGCTCGTGGTTCTTTGACATTTAGATATGTTATTTCTCATAAAATATGAATGATATCTGCTTGTGATTTGTGAAACCACCCATTTCCAGTTGTTTTCATGTATTTGTTCTTTTTTTTTAATTTTCTTGATATTCTCTTGAATATTCTCAATTGAACAGTCTTGAACAGTCAGACCAACCTAAGCATTTGATTAAATCTGTTGATTTACTCTTAGTGAGTGATTCTCACTTCATACTACTACTGGAGCTTCAACGGTAACCTGCCGAGTATAATGCTTCGGATGACACTTAAGAGGGGGGATTCACAATGCGACTCATGCAGACCCATCGTAAATAGTCGATTTCTAAGTTTCTGTAAGTCCAATTGCGAAATGGATTGTACCAGTGAAAAGACCAAAGTTGGGAGGTGTCGATGAAGGATTCCTAAGTTGAAATTCATTCGTGAAAGAAAGCTGTAGATGATCAAAATATGTAAACATTGTGAACTTTTTTGCTTTGGATTCACAAAAATTTATGATCACTTCCGAGGTTAGATATATAGTAATACATGACCGGAATATTAGCTTCTGAAATGTATTCGTTTGGCTATAATTGAATATAGCGAATAATTTTGACAGCAAAACCGCCATTGACCACATAAATATCAAGGATGGGTAGCAGGGACTCAATAAAGCGAGAAGGGATCTTGAAATTAGTAGTTCAGACCTTGCCTCACAGATGGCGGTAATGTCCATCGCATTTTCTATTAGCGTTTCATGAATATGAGATGGCGCTGCAGAATTCCAGTCAGCAAAAAACTATAATTGAGTGTTTTATTTTAATGCGTAGATGAATTGCAGGGTTGCCGGATCTTCTTGGGACTACTATTTGCATTCGATATTCATTATTTTAGTAATTTACGAGTAAGGTAAATTGAAAAGATCGAATTCTTTAGGAAATAAAAGAAATGTTTGGTGATTGTTTTTCCAATAAGATAAGTGCTAATTTAATTTGTACATCTTTCGTTGTTTATTTCGAAAATTCATGATGAATCTATAAGAGAATAGTTACGGATTTTTTCCGTGAAATCGGAATCATTTCATCTCGGCAGCGCGGTGGCTAATTATCAAAAAGATGCCGACATAATAATTAGCGGATGATTTATTGCCGTGGCCCGTGGCGACAATTGGAGATCCTAGTCTTATCTAAAATATTTGCAATAATTCGAGAAAGCGAATAGCGTTCAAAGTGAATACTTGAATAGTGTGGGTAGTGACTTATTGTTTATCGAACTATGTATATTTATATAATAGGTATAGTTAGTGGAATAAATTGTTTAGTTTTTGTACTGAGTGTTTGAATTAGCGAACCCAAGTAGAAATTGCATCACAAATACTATCGTGTGACAGTGAGTAATGAACAATAGGATATTATTTTGATTCTACTCAACTCAGAAAAGACAGCGTTAGCAGATCTCAAAGTTTATAACTATAGAAGATATGAAAAAATTTACAAGCAATCTATTTTTTTCAGATGAATTCAGTGGCGAGAACAAGCATTCGCTATATTGCCTTTCTTTTCCGAGATAATCTAGGTTCTATTCTTCGACTTTTGAAATGCGAATATCGTGGTTGCTTGTGAATTCACATATTATACCCTGTGTATATAGGTAAATTCTCCCTGTGTATATAGGTAAATTCTCGATTCACAATCGACCCCACATACAGAATTTATTCAAGAAATAATGATTCGTATATTATTTAAAATCTAAAAGTTGAATGTGTTGAATATAGTATAAGTATGAAAATCAATCGACTCTGCATACAAAATTCAAGATCGAATGAAAATTTTCGGAACACTGTTTTGATTTATATTTTTATATTATTTCCAATCTCAGTTGAATAGGTATATTGAATATATAGGGATAGTTCAAAAACTCATATGTTATGAAACGAGAAATCATGGATGAAAACGAACCCTATATTGTTCATTTGTTCCTCGTATACGGTATGGAGTAGACCAGATTCAATGAAACCGTTCGGCGCGCAGAAACCAATCAATAGATGCTCTGAGCGCTTGTTGCATAAATTACCATAAATCACCACATATTATTTTGTATTGCCCTTCACTCTTCTCGTGTAATTTATGAATTGTGAGAAACAACTGAAAAAATGAGCACCAACTGAAGAAAAATTGCAAAATAGGAATTTCCAAACGATGATTTTCGTGTTCAGACTCAGTTTTAAATATACACAAAAATCTCGATGAAGAAAAGAATTACAAATTTGAAAATTCAATCTTCGGAAGGATAGGTAGCTGATCTCACAATAAATTTATTGGGGATTCTACTTTTTCAACTATTTTGTTAACCTAATAAGGGACTTCGTAAACTTGGTGAGATATCAGATCAGTAGACATGTTATTTCCGATAGCAATTTCATGATCTTGAGATATGGCCGAGATATTCAATGGAAAAATCATTAGGAAGGTATACCTATCATATTGAATCTTATGAAATAGATTCGAAAAATCAATACCTGAATATCGCGTATTTAGGTACAGAAATATCACACCAAATAAATCAATTAGAATTTATTTTTGCATATACATAATATCGAATTATTGTGAATACGAGAGAAGTAGCCTTGATTTAAAATGAATTCGCAATTGAAAAATCATAAAATCAAACAAAATATGCATTTTGTCATGAATCTATGATTCCAATAATTTCTTGTTTCTACTCTCAAACGCTTTTGTTTGCGATAAAAAGCTCCTGATTTCAATAACAATTGAAAATATAACAATCCAAGGTGATAGCGCTGAAAATATTTCAAATGTATGGATCAGCACCAAGGAGAGTTTGACCATCACCACTTATTCCTACTATCAGATTCTTTGTGAGGAAGCTAATTTCAGTGTCGGAAACGGAATTGTTAAAATTGTCACATATCAAAATAAATATATGAGTTCGAAGAATATCTTTATTGGAAACGAAAAAGTCTACATTGTAATTAATAGTTTCAAATTACTTATAAATTATGGATTAACGTTCGATAATATTCATGCAATATTTCAAATGGAATTCATGACTCGAATTTAGCTGAGGGATAAATAATAATCATAATATCATAATGTTAGTGTATGTATATTATAAAGGCCGCTACGCTACAGTCCCAGAAGATCCGGGAATCAAATAATTATCCGCTAACTGGCATCAATGGAGATGCTGGTAGGAATTGTCGGAGATTCGTTTCAGGTCTGTACTCAGATACAATCTCAATGATTTTCTAGTTTGTTTTCGAACAGCGGATAATTTTCAGATCCTAAAATATTTTGAACATTCTCGGATATTTTGAGCACAGTGGAAAAAACATAGATGAGTTGATGTTTGAAAAAGTGTTTGAAAAGTGTTTTTAACCACCAACTTAGTTGCAAAGCAACCCTCGTATGTCTAGAACTTGTATGAGTAAGGAGTAAGAAAGATGTGCTGCTATACTTTGCAAGGTTTCTTTTCCCATGCTACGAAGTGATCCTATCAAATACGTCACTGCGTTGCCTTCTTAGGGTTTTTGCATAAGATGAACTAGGGTAATTCTGTAATGTATCTCTGTCTCTCACAGAACCAGGCAGGTGCCTAAGAAAACGCTCTGACGTCATGTTTGAGATCACAGTTTAAGCAGATTGAGTATTCTAACGGGTGGATATTATTTGACATAAATGGACTTTTTTCATCATAGGTGGATTTTTAGGATTGAGGCGTCCAATAAAACTACACAGATGAATCATCTCAATCAAGTTAAATCAAAATCAAGAACTGACATTTTCGCTCCTTTGGTTAGATTTTGATTACATATACCTACCTTTGGCTTTTCAAACAATAGTTTTTGATGGATCAATTGTGTAAACCTCAATCTCTGGCCCTAAATACACCAAGTTCCATACATAATTTCCTATAAAAACCATACATCTTGTTTCAATTACCAAATTTTGGGTTCATCAAGCACAGTTTATTGCCAAGTGATTTTGGCTTGTAACTTTGTTATTGGTTAAATTTTGTTCGAATCACAATCTAAATTGAAATTGACCAATAATAACATTAGATTTTTCACCGCTAGTATCGCCAAAACCAAAATCGCTTGGCCTTGTACGTCATTGTGATTTCGAAATGAGAGCTACGAGGATTCATTGGTGTATTTCCATGCTGTGACCATATTATTTGGAAAACCTTCTCGAAAATATGAAGTTGGTAATTCTCGAGTTATTGTCTTCCAATAATAATAAGATTTCTTTTGAAATAATTATACTATCCAATATTTATATCTTACGAGTTCTCGATATAAATGAATTTGAAAAAATGATTATATGCAGTATAGAGAATAATATTCCTCAATGCGGTCCTGACGAAAACAATATTACCCAGTAATTTTCAATGTAAATGAGGTTTTGGGGTGACACCTGTTGAGAACGCTTTCTGACTAACGCGAATTGGAAAGAGTAGATGGACGTGAAGGTTTCTACTGGCTTTTCTGGCGTATGATTATTTATTTACGATGTGGTCATCCCAGAGACCTCTTACGGAATGGTCGAAAGTACGGCCCGTGACCCTCCTTTTAAAGAGTTAACCAGTTGAGCGCCATGAGGTATATAGTGCGGGTGCCACATATAGTTTTGTTCCTGGGGCAGTGTGGCATAAATACTGTGCCTCACCGCGGACAGTTATATTATCTGGTGTGGTATCGTAGAGATGCCTCGCCTGTACAATTCAAATTGGAGCTTGAAGAGTGTGGCCTGACGAACCATGCTATGATCTTGGCCCGTGGATTTTTTTTTATTTTCGATTTTTTTTGCATGTTTCAATTCAAAAGTAGAGGATGGTCTTGTTTTGTTACTTTACTATGAATGAAGAATATGTTATAGTGATAAATTATTGCATTTTCCATTCAAGAACATTACAAACAACGGGATATACTGCATATATCATGTGATGGAAAGATTCACCCATTATGCCTAGAGGCTGAGACACAATTGAAGAAATATAATTCTTAGGCACTAGATAAGACACCAGTGCACTTGACGATGTAATGCGAACGACTGAAATAAAAAAATAAGAGACCAGATTTTGAGACCAGATTTTTTCCTTGTATGGCGGCGCTCAACTGGTTAAGGTCCCCGTCTTCCTAACTCATACAAGTTCTAGACTTACGAGGGTTGCTTGCAACTGACTTGGCGGTTAAAAACACTTTTCAAGCACTTATCTATTATTACTGTAATTTTTCAAAAAATATTCGTGTTCGAGAAAAATCTATCTGTTTTCAATTGATGCTAGTTAAGATTTCTCTGAATGAAATATAAAATACCGACCTTATAGTTACGCAAAATGATAATAAGGTAGCTGCTGGTAGATCAAACTTTACACCACTAAAGTTGGTAGCAATATACTTTCTTACGAGAAACTCGCAGTGTAGATAGGTACCATGCTCCTTTCCAAAGGAAGAACTAAACATTTCCGGAAATTGTTCTAGTTGCTATGGCAATGATACAAATAAAGGCTTTAAATTGGTCGAAAATGTTGGGTGTGAAATTTTCACTTATAATACCCGAGATAATACCACTAGAGCCTCAATTATTAGGTACTGAAATTTTTTTCGACAACACGAATTTTCTACAAAATCTACTGTTTTCAATTTCACACCGAAATATTATTCAAGTCTGGTCCAGTCAGAAGTTCTGTGAAATACATCGTTGAAGTTTCGACCTCGCTTCTCATTGGTCTGTGAATGGAGGTGGTTAGTTGACCGTACAGCTGTGTATAGACAGTAAAATAAAATACGAAGTTGACGAGATTGACTGTTCAAGTTTTATTTCTATTATATTTACCGTGAGTTTCGTTAATCAAGATGTAGAGTTTCAATAATCGCAGGACACGAATTTGATTCTCATTACCACTTGACAGTTTTGATAGTCAGCCGTTACCGGTCCACTAGTCACCAAATCTATACCGGCTATTTTGAAATATTATCGTAAATTGTGAATCAACAATTCAGTTCATCATTATTTACCGATACCGTCTGGATACATTGAATGATTATGGCAGAAAAGTCTGAACCAGTGAGGTAAAGTTGGTAGAAATATATTTACACTGAATGGATGGAATGTCATTTCACCTACAAATGTCAAAAAATGTCCGGTGTAATACCATCCTCCTTCCCCAAAGGAAGAGAGAATCATTTCTAGAAATCGTTCTAGTTACATGGTAACTTTACAAAATATAGACTTTTGATTGGTCTAAAATGATAGGTGTGAAATTTTCAGTAAAATTCTACTATTATAGGTTCAGGCATAATAACTGACTCCTGGTTAAGAGGAGGAGGTACATTGTATGAATTCACATTGTTTATTTATTATAAAATGAATTCCAATGAACCTTACCTTATAAAAACACTGACACCTGAAGCAACCAATCTAACTCCAAGAAAGATATAGTCCCCAAGCATACTTGTGATATTTATACCGAACTTGCAACTTGAAATGATGCGTCCCTCTATAAGTATCACACTTGGGTAATGAAAAAGTCAGCCGTCAGTTATATTGTAGGTTTAATCAGAAGCCTACGACTAAAATAATATGAATATACTTTCTGTGAGACTGTTCTAACTAATTAACAATACTCAAGAACAAAAACTATTAATGATTCAAACATAATTTTTCTTAATATGGATAGTTTCACCCTTAATTGCATAAGAGCAATCAATATTGTGTGATTGTCACTAGAGTGATGAATTATCGTTTTCAGGACTGTCTGTGATCAGTCAATATTGCCAATAAGGCGGAGAGAAAAGTGCTTTCGGCAACGTGATTTACAGTAAATTAGGGTTTTTTCCGTGCTGGTGATACTTTTCGTTTGAAGGATTGCGGATAATTTATCATATTTTTTTCCATTTCCAGTATCTATTTGAGATGTGGAATTGCCTAAACGAGATTGATAAATCGGAGACGACGTGAACCATTAGGAAGAGCTGAAGGGATCATCTGGTCATATGGATTTCTTGGTGATTATATTATTTCGTTGATGTTTCCATCGACTGAATAGTCGATATCACTATGGTTCCTATTATGGAACATTCACATTAAAAAGTCATGTGAGTGGCATGGTCAATTCGTGCCTGTCGTTGAAGGCGAAGAAGGATAACTATGGGATAAGACATTGTTTTGGTGAAAAATATTTAAAAGAAAAATAATCTATCCAATTAAAAATATCGAACATAGTTTGAAGTCAAATGTCTGGTAGACTACGAGCAAAAAACAACTACTTTCCTGGCAAATACCACGCAGAACATTGAATTATATGCAACGATTCATACTGTGAATGCAGATCGCAAGGCAACGCGACATCCAGCAGAGTGCTTGATTCAAATCAACAATTTGAAGAAAGTAATTCTTGTAGTTGTTCTTTCATCTTTCACATCTCTCATATATCTTTATTCATCATTCAACAACAAAAAGTGAAAAAAATTATGAAAGGACGGGGTTCAGCTGGGAAACTGGCTTTTAAACCCAACCGTTAAATTATTATAAATACTAAAGAAACTAAATTACACAAGTTTCAAAATATAAATTTATAAATAAATAGCAAACTACTACCACAATGCTTAATCAGTTTCCTTTTCGAATGAATGTCACTGTAAGGCTCGAGGTTAGGATTCAGTTCATCTGCTTCTTTTTTGGGTTTTCACTTACCAATAGCATTGATATTATTATTCCCATCAGAACTGACTAAATCTATCACCTCAAACGCACATCATTGCCCCAGCTATCATTTCTGTTGTCTGCTGCAGCTCGAATTGTGTCAACAACATCAATTCTTGCCACTAAACTCCAATTTTCTTGAGCCTGAGTCCTGCACTTAGATATATCTGCACACATGCATACATAACATGAAGTTTTGAAATCGAATGTTACGCGAGGTATTTTTGCTGATGTGTCCGCTTCCTGTTCAGGGGCTTTTGGACGTGATATATACGATTGTCGACACTAACTATGCACTAGAAGCGAGGCATCATTCATATTTTTTTTTTCACTTCATCCATCCAAATTTCACTGCACTCAATAATTTTGTCAACTGCCTTCTTGCTCAGGTGAATCAATGGATCTCCTTTGTCCTTTCAATGTTTCAAAACACACTCCGCCATCTTCTCCATATGTAACCATCAGAAAGTTATACTGATAGTTTCGAATTTCATAATTTTTTGCAGCTCTTTTGCTAACCGTTTATTTAACGAAAAAGTTTCCTTCGGAATTCAATGTAGATCATTTTCGTATATAGTGACCATTGCGCTAAACCTCATAGTTTTCAAGTTATAGGTATGCGAAAAACTGCAAAAAATACAAAATTTTCCGTCTTTCCACCCTCCCCCCACCCAAACCCGACGCTCGGTGGGGTGTAACTTTTTACTACGTGTTAAGGGGAGTAGACGGATCGATTTGGCGCCAAAATCATCATGATGGTTGGGTAATTTCTGAGCTGGTTTTAACGTACTATATATTTTTTTCAATTTGGTTTCTATTTTTATTGGATCCTCAAAATCGAATAAATATATTCAATAGCTCATTTTTCACATGATATTTCAGCTTAAGGAACGCCACCAAGATTGTTTTGAATAATTATATTATGCGTACTCTACAATGTGATATTGATAGAAATTCAGGCCCGTCTATTCTTCCAGTGCAACCGTCTGCTGACGTTTTTTATACGTTTTTATTGCTCAACCCATTCTAAATTAGATTAGAGAACATTTATTCAATCTCTGGCCATTTTTAAGAGTGCCCAAATAGCACATGACGTCCCCGGGACGTCCATTTTAGGTCCCCATTTGGTCCGAACGTCCTGGCTATTGATACGACGTTCTCAGGACGTTCATGAGTGAACGTCCCCAGGACGTCCATTTGTATTCGTCCTCAGGACATCTTTTCAAGGTTTCAAGAGATTTTTTTATGCTTATAGATGTTTTGGGTCATTCAGTGCCTCCGAAAGTAAGAACCTGTATTATATATACCTATATATTTTATGTGCATGAAAACTTTCTGAAAATCAACTCGGTACGTTATTATTTGTGAAGGTTTGACAAATATTTTCGGCAACAGTTTTCGCATTTTATTTTCTTACTTCTTTATGTTATTGTGAAATATGTATATCAACTATAGAGATGATATCTACCTTTTCAAAATATGATGCATTTATGCATTGGATAAAAGTGGATCATAATTATTGACATCTAGTCTACTGATTTTAATTCAATTTTGAGGACTAAAAATATGCCGAATTGACAGCCAGGAACAATAATGGCCTATTGAGTAATATAAATTGTTGAAAATAATTGTTGTTCGACTCACACTGGAGTAATCCAAGTAATAACAGGTCGGAATGGCGAGCATACAAAGAGGAATCAGGTTCAATCACAGAAGTCAAGCAACCAAAGTCGCGGTTAGGGTTTGGATGGGTGACTTCGTGACAGCTTTTTTTTATTTTTTTTCATTTCATATCAGTTTCCAAGTATTCTCACAACATTCGGAGAATACCAATAACTCTGTGAAAAAGTCACAGAAGGTTTTTATGTATGTCCCCGAAACGTCCTGAGGACGTACGCCGTATCTAAATAGGAAATCCTCGGGACGTCGTTGAGGTCTGACGTGTACGGTTTGAGGACGTCTTCGCGACGTACTTGTGCTATCTGGGTGTACGCACTACGCGTACTGAATTACGCTTAGCTACGCAGGAACCCTATCTTGAATAACCCGGTGAATGTATGTCGCTCCTGTGACCCGGTTGCGGGTTGCATATAAGCACAACGTATACATGGTTATGGCAAACGGAGTATATACGCATTCTGATTGGTGAATGACGAATAAAACAGTACGTCCTGCCATTGCGAAGTCAAAGTCATGTACGTTTTGCAAGTGAATTGAAAATGATGCATGAATTATCTCACCACCTAGCCGTGTATTCTGCTGACTCCGTAAGAACTCAACACCCCTGATTTCCGAGATGTCGAGCAAGCACCGAGGTTTCTTAATTCCAGTTCCCACAGAAAGCGTCAGTCAGACTTTAGATTTATTCAAGTAAACATCCATTGTTCATGTTAGTTTTCAAGTTTGTAATAAAAATTATTTTTTAAAAAAGCAAGTCCGTCGTTGCCGAACTTATTTGGAGCAGTCGGTAGGATTGCCGAAATCACCGCGAATCGATCGAAGTGATTTTCGTTTCTACGATTAATCGGTAATCAAACTTAACATCGGAAAAATCAGTGCTGGAAGAAGTAATAAGCAGAGCGGCTCCTCGAACTTCAGGACACCCAGTCAATCGTTGACCTGCCGAAGACCAATTCAGCCCTATTTTTCGAGAAGAGGAACCACATCGTTCTCTTCTGCAGGAAAGAAGTAGTTGGAGAAGACAAACATAGCTTTTCTGATACAGACTTCCTATAGTGGTAAAGGCGATGACCAAAGGCTTGCTTTTTCTGTAAGTGCATTTCCATTTTTTTATGTCGCTAGAGAATATTTTTGAAAGGTTAAACCAACTGTCTTTAACTGACTCAGACGATATTAATTCAATTCCAGAACCAATTGTTAACACAAATAATTTAGATTTGAATATTTCATACAATTTACCTAATACAAGTTCAAATATGGTTCCACCACCTCAACCGGGTATGGCACCCCAATTCAAACCAGAATATCTCAGTTGTGTGCCTAACTTTGATGGCAACCCAAACGAATTAAATAGATTTTTAAGTACATGTGAATCCCTCATCAAAGCATTCTATGATGCAAGCAGACCAGATGATTTCCAAAATACATTTCTATTAAATTC
Organism: Chrysomela aeneicollis; assembly: GCA_029955515.1. Taxonomy (NCBI): domain Eukaryota; kingdom Metazoa; phylum Arthropoda; class Insecta; order Coleoptera; family Chrysomelidae; genus Chrysomela; species Chrysomela aeneicollis. Next base: position 8,997,487 of record JARUHQ010000017.1, read on the forward strand.
ATTAATTGGAAAGCTCAGTGGCAATGCTAAGCTAGTCACAAATATACAAAGCGTTTCAACGTGGATTGAATTGAAAGAAACTCTATATAGAAATTTTGCAGACCAACCTGTAAACTATGGTCAAAATCAAATAATCATTAATTCTGTCTTACATTCACCTGCGAGACCAAAAATCACCATACTGTTCGAAAAGAAACAAAGAATTTCTGCTCAGATTTCTAAAAATAACTTCGACCAAGACATTATTAACGTTATAAAAGAATATATAGCTCCAAACGTACAGTACCATTTGTACTTTGAACATCCTGAAATATATGAACCGTTCTGTGAAGTAGTCAGAAAAAATTTCAAATGGCCTTCACTAAAATTTAAAAGATGTAAGATGAAGTTAATCGACGTTACGAATAAAAATGATATTCCCGAAATAATTCAAGCCTATCACGAGGGGAAAACAAACCATCGTGGAATAGAGGAAACAGAACATCGTATTAAACAAAGATATTACTGGCCTAATCTGAAAAACTCTGTACAGACTTTCATAAATGATTGTGAAATATGCCAACAGAGTAAATATGAAAGACATCCGATCAAAAACCAAATGAATATAACTCCGACAGCAACGAAACCTTTCGAAATTATACATATGGACACTTTTACATTAGAACAAAATAAATTCTTGACACTAATTGATAGTTTTTCAAAGTACGCACAAGCGTATTCCCTAACATCCTTAGATTCAACACAAATAGTAAATCACCTAATCTCATTTTTCTCTCATCATGGAGTTCCCAATCAAATCATCGTAGATAATGGAACCGAATTTAAAAACACCGTAATTACTGAATTATTAGCACTTCACAAAATAAAAGTACATTTTTGTTCGCCAAATCACCCCCAGTCCAATGGCCAAATCGAAAGATTTCATTCCACTTTAACGGAACACATCAGACTTTTGAATACCCGCGGATTTTTAAGAACACCGATAAAAATCAAAATTACATACGCTATATTGGCATACAATCACTCAGTCCATTCCGTCACAAAATTAAAACCGATCGATATTATAACTGGTCATCTAAAAACCGATAATCCATTCGATATCAATATCGAAAGAATTTTGGTCAATGATTACGTTAACGAACACAAGGAAAAAACGAAACTTCTCTACGCAAACCTCAATGAGAAACTCGTAGAGAATAAAGAAAAGCTTATTTCCAAATTAAATATAGATCGCGATAACCCAGAACAATTTCAAAGCGGTTCAAAAGTTTATGTAAAGAAAAACATAAGACAGAAACATTCAAATAAATTCCATAATCCAACAACGATAACCGACGTGAATATCGCTGGAAAGACCGTTTCTACGCCTCTTCAAGAAAAGGTTCATATGGATAATTTGAAAAGACCACTAAAGAAAACTTATGATTTCAAAACTTAAGCAGATTTATTTTATTTCAGAATACCTGTCGTCTTCGGACTTCAAGAAATAATAAAATTGCAAAACTTAGAAAATAACCCAGGAATAGTACCTCTCAAATTAGGCACAGCCAAAATTCAAGAGTTTAGCCACACACTGATTCACTACTACGACTTGAATCCAATCATCTCAGAGATTGATAAATTGCACGTTCAGGCTTCAAATCTAATCAAATCATTAGAAACGAGTAAGGATTACTCTTTCGACACCTCAAATTATGGTAAAATCCTTCAACTAATAAAAGAAAAATCTGAAATGAAACTTAGAGACATTATCCCGCATCCTCAGAGGATGAAACGAGGATTTTTCAACGGAATCGGATCAATTTTCAAATCAATAACTGGGAATTTAGACGCTAATGATGGCGAGCGATATGAAAAAATGATAAACGAACTTCAAAATAATCAAATAAAATTGGCCTCAAATGTTGGAAAGCAAAACTCTATATCGATTGATATGATTAATAAATTTAATAAAACCATCGAACAAATTTCACATAATGAGAAGTTACTACAACAAAAAATTCTACAGGTTGCTTCAATTGTTCAAACAGCACCATACAGAGAAAATTCTAATGTGATCAAAGATATTTTCACTCAGCTTATAAATATGTATGAAATAATCACATCTATCCCACAAGATATCGAAAATTCACTGACATTCTGTAGATTAAATATTATGCATCCAAGCATTATCAAAACTTCTGAATTGTTCCTTGAATTAACGAAACTGAAAACTCTCTACAATTCCAACCAATTACCATTCAAAATAACATTAGAAAATACTCTCAACTTTGAAAAAATAATCGATATCGAATGTTTCATCTTGAATAACAAGATAACCTATCTCCTCCGCTTTCCTATTACATATCCATTCATTTTTGATTATTTCCATCTCTATTCTATCCCGGTATATAGTCGAGGTCAGTTCAAGACAGTGATTTCTAAATCTAAATATTTGTTGAAAAATGGCACGCACTTTGCATCTCAAAGCGACACTTGTGCCAAAGCCACATCACGATTCTATGTCTGTAAGAG